>SKCR01024046.1:0-190005 GCA_019454045.1 Zanthoxylum bungeanum
AATAGTAGTTGGTTGGAGTTATATATATATATATATATATATATATATATATATATATATATATAGAAATTTCACATATTATTAAAAAAAAATCATATCTTTTAACTTATTTTTTCTTTAATCTTAAGGTTTTAAGTTTTATTCTTTTTTATTAATTTTTATTACTTTTAATCATTTTTTAACTAATAAGAGGTTTGACCTAATTTTTCCCCATTTTACTCTTATAAAATAAATAAATAAATAAATTTATTGTTCTCATTAACAGTAAATTAAAAAAAAACTTTAGAAAAAAAGTGGTGAGTAAGCCCAAATATATTTTTAACTCATTATCTCATCTTTGGATACTGTGTTTCAAGACACTTATTTTATTTTAAATACACACTAAATATTAATTCATCTTTTTGTGTGCTGATGAAACCATTTATAGTCATATTATGACTGTGTCTAAATAAACACTCACCTAATTGATAATTATTTTGTGACTATAGGTAAGGAACATACAGTCACAATGTGACTGAGGTCACATAAATAGTTGTATTCAATATGCCTGATAGTCGGTAATGTGACTGAGATAACTAATAAGACTGAGGACACAAGTGTGACTGAGGATCGACAAAATGACTGGTGTCATAATGTGACTAAGGATTGACAATATGACAAAGAGTTGCCAATATGACTGATGTAACTAATGTGATTGACATCATAAATATGACTAAGGGTCGACAATGTGACTGGAATAACATATGAATAAGGTCACTGATTACGCCCAAAAAGTACTTACGGTTATCGCAGTATAGGTGGGATGTCGATTCTTCATAGAGATGGTTACATAAACTAATATACTCAAACAAAAACGTTAGCAGTAACTTAAATAAATAAAACGATAGAATTGATAATTAAAATAAAAACTATAGAAAAGTTTGCAGGATTTTATCAGTAGAGAGATATGGCAAAGCATCGAGAATCCCTCTTGTATCAAATTCCTATATTCAATTATTGATTCCTGTTATTACTCAATTGAAGGTTTCACATCCCAAACCAACAATCGGAAGATATTCAATTCTACTCCTATTAAATTCTAAGTTACTCAATGGTTATTTTCTCTATGTTAACAACACATAAAAGTCATTATTACGAGTTATCTAACGTCGATAATATACCCTCAGGCAATACTGCAGCAGAAGACCAACACATAAAATGACTTTTACTAGTCACAACTAAGTTCGCAAATCACACATAGAAAAAGCATGACTGGATCTATATGGGAGTTGACAAAACATAATTTCTGGATTCAAGAATCCAAAGATAATAAAAATTAACAATCATCAATTATATTAAACGTTAAAAGGTTATTAAGAAATCAACAACATAAATATAGAAATTCAAATATAAGAGTTCATCCTTAGCTTTGCCTAAGAGATTAGTTCTCCATGAGGAATAAATATGCAGCCTAAATAGATCAGAGAGATGTCATGGTTTCCTTGAAGTTCTTCATTCTTTCTATTTATGAATTGTGTTTGTGGCTGTTTTTTGTGTGTTTTCTCATCTGTTTCTCTATGATTTTTCTCCCCTTGGGTTTATGACAAAGTTTGGTTTATATAGAAAAGTCCTGGAACCCTAATTTGTATTAAAAATGCACAAAATAGCATCCTGGAACGCGTTCATGCATCGCGACGCGCCTGCGGCTTTGTAGGTTTTGAGTCTTGTAGCTTCTGTTTGCTTCCCGTGCACATCTGATACTTCCGTAAGGTCCCGAAACACTCGTAATTGCTCCAATATCCATATCCCATTGCTTCTAATAACAAAGCACAAAATAAACTCTAATTAAGATTTAAAATATGATAATTAAGCCGAGTTAGCAGCATTCAAAGTACACTTTCGTGCACTTACCACAAGCCACAACCAGCTTATTGCTAGTCCCTAGTAATTCAAGCGTAAAAATAAAATAAAAACTAAATAAATAAGAACTTATCTAAGCCACTTTCGTAGGGATCACGATTGCATTTAGCGTATGCAACAAGCCTTTAAACCCCTAGGTGTCCCTAGTGGACGAGTTATAGTCTCGTGAGGGCTTACAACGACGACACCTACAAATGTCATTTAAAACACATAATCATGCAAAAAAAATTAAATTAAATAGTCCCAATAATTTTACATAATTTTGTCCTCAAAGAATGCCTAGTAATGAAATCAGAGAACCTTTAAAGTACTCAACGTAACTCAAATCTACGTCTTTGAATAAATCATCTAAGCCAGACTCACAGTGTGTGTGTGTGTGTGTAAAGGTTCGTTCACAACTTTATTCCTAGGTAAGCCAACTCAATGAGTTCGTTTAAAATTGGGATCGATGGGTCAAACCAACCTAGATATCTCAATTAAGCTCTGTAGTTGTTTTTCTGTGTTCAGTATGGTATGATTTCTCTTTTTCTTTTCTTGTCTCCTTTTTTGCTTTTCTTTTTGAATTTTTTTCTTTTTTTTAACACACCTACCCTTTAAGGTAGCATTTCTCTTCATGGTGGTCCTAATACTCGCCCATGGGTAGCTTCACGTTTATCGGTTATAGGTGGTTAAATTTCTTTCTTTAGAGACTTTTTATTTTTATTTTTAATCATACCACACGTTATAACACAAGCAAATCAAGATATACATCTAAGCAAATGATCATTCATCGACATGCAATTTCTTCAATTAGTCACCTTGCTAACTACTCAGGCTTCCACTGCTAAAAACCCATAATTAAGTGCTTACGAGTCTAATATAGATCAACTATTCAAAGCATCAGATAAAATAACATTAAATGACTTATCGTGTCTAAGATGTCACCCTAAAACAAATAATATCATCGTTGAACTTATGTTTTACTATCAATGACTAAAAACAAATAAAACAAATTTTTTTTTTTGAAAATAACAATAACAGGTATTTTGCGCATGCATACACCCCCACACTTAAAACTTGCATTGTCATCAATGTAAGATAAATATAAAGAAAATGGATTAGGGAACAACACTACCAGGCGTGGAGTTGATCAGTTTCCTGTTGGTGAGACTTTGGTTGTGTAGGTTGTGCTAAAACCTGCAAAAACACTTATGCAAACAATAAAAAAACATGCAATTAGCACACAATAAAATAAAACTAATGGAAATAAAATAAATAAATACAGATGCAAGGGTTGCCTCCCCGCTAGCGCTAAGTTTAACGTCGTCAGCCAAACGTAACCACTTAAGCTGTCATGGTGGTTTCCAAGTTGCGAACTGATGAATGCATGAATTTCTGTCTAGCTGTAGCATTTTATCCATTGATCCCCTAGGGTCTGGTGGCTGAAAGTCATGGCTGCACATATTAAAAAGTTGATTCAACCCCCTTTTTAACTTTCTATGTATCATCTTTAATTGAGGACGGATTTTCCTTCTCCTTTTTTTACGGTTCCTTGGTCAGTTTCAGTTCAATATGGTTTGATTTATGTTATGAAGAGGCTATTTTCGGTAGGACTGCTTCGAGCATGTATGTTTGTTCGCACTCATCATCACCATATGGTTGTTTTTCAACATGAAAATATTCACTTCTAGCGTCATATTCCCAAATTATAAATTCATTAGACCGTTCCTGCAATCGATAAGGGCATTAACTATAGCAAGAAAATGTCTACCTAAGATAAGCAGAATTTTGGACTCAGTGTTAACCCAGACTGGGTGTCTAAAATTAGGAAGTCAACAGGGTAGTAGAATTTATCAATTTGAACTAAGACATCATCGACTACCCTCTGTGGTGTTCTAATTGATCAGTCAGCTAACTGTAAAGCTACTGATGTAGGTTTAATCTCGCCAAGCCCTAACTGCACATAGATCGAATATGGCATGAGATTAACACTAGCACCTAAATCTCATAATGCCTGACCGAACTCATGGGTGCTAATGTGGCAGGTTATGGTAGGACATCCCAGATCTTTATACTTAGGTGGAGTCCTCTATTCAATTATTGCACTAGCCTGCTCTGTCAAAAATGCAGTCTTCTTCACATTATGTTTTCTTTTTATGGTGCATAGATCATTCGAAACCTTCGCATAAGTAAAAACTTGTTTTATCACATGTAACAGCGGAAGGTTGATCTTTACTTGCTTAAGATGTTCTAGGATCTCACCATTTTGGTCGGGAGCTCTCACAGTGGGCCTAAGTGCTTGTGGGAAAGGTACTATTGGTTGGAAATGTGGCACTGATTCTTCATGAGGGGTACCTATACCACTATATTTGGGGTCATCTATGGTGTTGGACGTGTCATGCAAGCCTACCTCCTCACCACTCATAGTGAATATAACATTAACACCATTTACATTGGCTGCTTCGTGATCAGCATGTGCCATGTGTTGGCCTTGTGGATTTGGTTGAGTCTGAGATGAGAATTTTCCTTGTTCGTGCACACTTAAGACATTAGTTAACTTAGAGATCTGACTATTAATCTCCCTATTATCTTCAGCTATCTGAGCTATCAATGACTCAAACCTTTGATTTGTTTTACTCTAGGTCTCCACAAATGCTTTCTGGGCCTCCATAGTCGCTTTCTGAGCCTCCAAAAATGCTTGCATAGTGTCCTCTAAGGAGTTTCTAGAGATGGCGGGTGTGGGATATTGGGGAGTACCATAACCTCTAGGTTGTGATGTCTGACTCGGCTGATGAGACTCTTGTTCCAACTAAAGTTGGGATGGTTCCTCCAACCAGGATTATAGGTGTCTGAGTAAGGTGTGTCAGGCTTTTGGTATGTCCCTAATGCATGGCATTGTTCTTCATATGTCCCTCTCATCTCACCATATACAGGATACTCTTGGGATTCTAGTTGGGCTAATGAATATATCGTCTTGTTATCTTTGGCTATTAAGGCTCTCATCTCTTTAGTTAACAACTTAACTTGTGCCTTAATACTATCTTCTTCCCTAAAGTGATGTACGCTCTTGCTAGAAGAAATGTGTGTCCTATCGGTGTTATCTAAGGTATTGGGTCCAGTCCAAGTATGAGATTTCTTAGTTAGGTCATCTAAATACTCGAATGCCTCATCAGGGTCCTTTCGGATGAACTCACCATTGTACATTGTCTCAACAAATTGGCGCTCCCTAGGGGTCATTCCATCATATAAATAACGTATTAAACGCCAACTCTCATATCCATGGTAAGGGAAACTAACTAACAACTCTTTATACCTCTCCCATGTTTGATAAAGGGTCTCACTGTCTCTTTGGGATAATGTGGAGATTTTTCTTTTCAGGGCATTCGTCTTATAGTGCGGGAAGTATTTGTTGATGGTGTTTTCAGGCACTATAACATTTAAGACAGCACGACGAGGACAGAAGGGTAATTTCCTTGCTGGTTGAGATCATCAAAACCGACCCGACCACAACATGTGAAGACCGACCACTTTGGTTCGTATGACCGAGCACTTTAAGGTCGGCAGGAACACTCTCAGCATAAAAGACTGTCATGACCGACCACATAAAAACCGACCAGACGGCGAGACGCGTTAAAGATGACGACACTCTATTCTAACGGATAAGATAAGCGAGTTATCCTACTTTCACAAGGAGATGGAGTCAGAATCCGAAAAGGAAGAAGAAAAGAGAAGGGAACATCAGGCTGGGAATCCTTGCAAGGAGAAGAGACTAAGTTCAAATAGGATTTCTTATACAAATAGGAGTCTGATTTCTGTATTACTATAAATAGGAGAGCATAGTATGTGTAAAAGGCATCCTCAAAATCATAAGATCACCAACAAAACTAGTGATCTGAATCTTCAAGCTCTGACTTGTAGAGATCTGAGAAGAGTGTTTGAGTAATAAAAGTACCATCCTTTTTGTGTCCGTGGACGTAGGTCGGATCCAAATCCACCGAACCACGTTAAATCCCCTTGTTGTTTGGTGTGTTTATCTGTTTTTTCGCTAAGTTTGCCTTTGGCCCCCCATAACCAAACAAATTCACATTGAGGGAGGATTTCCTCGGGAGTGATATTCCAATATTACCATGGTCAGCCGTCAACAGTTGGCGCCGTCTGTGGGGAACTCAACAAAAAGCAACTCGCGTAGTGAGACAATGGCGGAAGACGGAAGCCACCAACCATCAGGGAACTCGGCTGCAGATTGGATGGAGAAGATTGAGGAGAACCTTAGGAAAGAAAGGGAGGAAAGCTGAACTCTGCTAAAAACCATAGTAGACCGTTTGGAAATGATAGAAGGAGCACACGATGGAAAATTCGAGGCTGGGACTAGCCGACGAAGGAACGACATAGCAGAAGGAAAGAGAATTGTCGATATAAGTGAGGACGACAGACCCCGGAGGAGAGACCCTTACAGGGTGAGATCTGTAGTGGTCCAGGGAGATTCCCGGACCGAGGACACATGGGAGGAAGAGAGTGACAAATCGTCACCAGACCCCTCCTATGATAGCCTTCACAACACCCGGCGAAAGGAGAAAGAATATGACGAAGAAGTACGGGAAGATACCGGCCACGAGAAGCACCTCCCCCGGGATAACAGAAAGAAAGAAGACCGCATGAGGCGGAGTGGAACCAAAGATAGCAACATGAAATCTTGGTTACGGGAGGAGCTGATCAAATGGGGAGTACATCCCAATGCAAACAGAGGGGACGTCCAAGACGGCAAAGATGAATCTCCCCTCGCGGAAAAAATAAGGTCGGCAAGATTCCCAAAGCGATTCAGCATGCCGACCATGGCACCCTACAAAGGCCACTCTGACCCAAAACACACATCGAAAGTTTTGTCTTGTTGATGGAAGTCCAGGGAGTAGTAGGAGATGCCATCTGCAAAGTATCCCCCTAACCTTAAGTGGACCCGCCATCCTATGGTACAGAAGCTTGGCTCCGGGGAGCATCAGAGACTTCACACAACTTAAGAAGTCGTTCATTCGACACTTTAAATGGGCTTGCGTCCCCAAAAGACGATTGGAGAATTAAGACTTATGAAGCAAGGAGAAGACGAACCTCTGAAGATATTTATTGAGAGATACCATAATATGGTACTCGAAGTCGGGGGGTATGAATCCCCCGAGGCCCTGGAAAGCTTAAAGGGAGCCTTGAAGGTCGGAAGGCTATGGACCCATCTAAGGATCCAAGACACCCCGGACTACGCCCACCGCCGCTCTGGAGGTGGCCCGAAAATTCATTTTGTTGGAGAACGAGGAGAAAGTATCCCGAAAAGGGAACACTATCAGAGAAAGAACCGCAAGGGAGGGTGCCCCCCGCCGAGCAGAAAGAGAATCCAGAAGACCACTCCCCAAACACAAAGAATTCAAGCCACTGCACCGGGACAATCAAGAGAGAAGGGCGCCGACCCAAGTAAACCATGTGGTCGGGGAAGATGCATACATTCCCCTAAAGAAACCACTGGGGAAAATTGTCATGGAGATCCAGGGGAAAGGCCTCTTAGTGGAACCCGACCGAAGGAGATTCCCCCCGGACAAAAGAAACCAAAAGGCTTATTGTGTACACCACAACTCCAAAGGACATGCAACAGACGGATGTAAAGATCTGCGAGAGCAAATG
This sequence comes from Zanthoxylum bungeanum, assembly GCA_019454045.1. NCBI lineage: Eukaryota > Viridiplantae > Streptophyta > Magnoliopsida > Sapindales > Rutaceae > Zanthoxylum > Zanthoxylum bungeanum. The sequence goes on from SKCR01024046.1 coordinate 7,543, forward strand.
GAGGATCTAGCACGAAACAGATATCTCAACAAATACATTGACCACGAGGTCATGACGGCCAGACAAAGAGCACGTGGTCGCCAAATCAATATCATCGCAGGAGGAAGAACACTGGCCGGAAACTCTAACCGGTCAAGGAAAGATTACAGCAGAACCCGAGGACCAGATGTCTTAGAAACAGAGCAGGGCACAGGGCAATCGGAAGGCCGGTCGGTACCAATAATGTTCACTGATGAGGATACCCGAGGAGTAAGTTTCCCTCATGATGATGCATTGATAATCAAGGCAGTCATCAGCGGGTCGGAAGTAGACAGAATCCTAGTGGACCCCGGAGCGCAGTTGATATAATTTCCAGAGAAGCGCTGGACAACCTAGGGTAGAATATGCAACCCTTACCAACGATAGCACTCCCTTATATGGTTTCGGAGGAGCAGCCGTGATCCCACTAGGAAGAATACAGTTGGCAATAACTGTCGGGACACATCCCCGGACCCGGACGATCATGACAGACTTCACTGTGGTAGACTGCATGAGCAGTTACCAGGCCATCGTCGGGTGACCCTTCATGATGAAAACGAAAGCCGCGATGTCCTGCTACCACCTAAAACTAAAATTCCCCACTCGGGAAGGGATTGGAATTGTGTGCGGAAGCCAGAAAACGGCTCGCAGCTGCTTTGCAACTCTCTCACGAGAAACTCTATGCATCACAGAAGACAGTCGAAAACGACAAAGGAACCAGGGGGAAAAAGAAGGAGACAGAGGCCCAGACGTCTGGCCGACCAAGAATGCCCGACTCGCTGCAGCTGAGGAAACCGAGGAGATAGAACTTTAAGGAACATGAATTCAAATACAGAGCCTCTCTCAAAATAACCCACAGAGAGTTATAAGTAGGGCAGTATGTCCCCAAGTATCAATAAAAACTTTTTTTTATCCGCTCTTCTAAAAAAAAAGTTTGCAAAAAACACCGGGGACATACTCAATGCAACAATCCAAAACATAAAGAGAGATATGCCCTTAATGTTCCAAACAGCTCGAGGCTGGATCTTATTCAATCGAGGTTTTCTGGCTCGGGCCGGGTACATCCCACCGAGTCAGCCCTTCGGACTGGGGACGTAACATTCCCTCAGGTCCAAGTGCCTTCTTCAGCTCGGGGTCGGGTACATCCCACCGAGTCAGCCCTACGGACTGGGGACGTAACATTCCCCCAGGTCCAAGTGCCTTCTTCAGTTCGGGGTCGGGTACATCCCACCGAGTCAGCCCTACGGACTGGGGACGTAACATTCCCCCAGATCCAAGTGCCTTCTTCAGCTCGGGGTCGGGTACATCCCACCGAGTCAGCCCTACGGACTGGGGACGTAACATTCCCCCAGGTCCAAGTGCCTTCTTCAGCTCGGGGTCGGGTACATCCCACCGAGTCAGCCCTGCGGACTGGGGACGTAACATTCCCCCAGGTCCAAGTGCCTTTTTCAGCTCGGGGTCGGGTTACGTCCCACCGAGTCATGATCATTAGTCTGGGGACGGGACATTCCCCCAGAACCATCTCTCTCAGCTCGGGGTCCTTAGGGACATACTCGACGCATAGGATACGTGAGAAGCATAGCACGGGGAGGGATGATACCCCCGTGGCGATTGCTTACTCCAGTGTTACCGAACATAAGGAGAAGTATGCCCTTAATGTGTCGAACACTCTTTGATCCTCATTTACCCGATGTAATGGATCCGTGGGAAAGCATAGCACGGGGAGTGACGAGGCCCCCGTGACGATTGCTAGCTCCAGTGATACCGGACCTAAGGAGGGATATGCCCTTAGCGTCCCGGACACTCTTTGATCCATTCATCACTCGGATCCGTGAGAGGCACAGCACGGGGATGCGTTGAGCCCCTGTAGCGTGTGCCTACTCCAGCGTGGTAAGGAGGAGCCCTCATGAAATACACAGGCTCCCCAGTGGACCGACGTGTAGAGGATGTTCCCTTACCAATCAAACGCTCTTTTTTATATCCGAATCCTGGTTCGCCGGGACGCTGAATTGAAAGATTCAAAATTGTGTTTTGGAGACCTCGGGCAGGACGCTGTTTTGAGGCATCAATGTTGTTGTTTATGCTTACAAAAAACATTTTCGGGATAGGTGCTAAGTCACCCCCACCTTTCAATTTTATTTAATCTTGTTTTCGTTTTTCACCGATCTGGCAGAGGGACGCCCATGCCAGATTCGGTAGGGCTTCGCAAAAGGTTGATTCATTTCCCTTCTGTACAAGTCCCAAAAATTATTCGGCTCGGGGTTGGATTCGTTCCGCCGAGGCCACTTGGATTATTCGGCTCGGGGCTGGATTCGTTCCGCCGAGGCCACTTGGATTATTCGGCTCGGGGCTGGATTCGTTCCGCCGAGGCCACTTATTTATTCGGCCCGGGGCTGGATTCGTTCCGCCGAAGTCACATGGTTTCACACAGCTCGGGGTCGGGTTACGTCCCACCGAGTCGGTTTCTTTGGACTGGGGAGGTAACATTCCCCCAGGTCCAAGTCTTTCACACAGCTCGGGGTCGGGTTACGTCCCACCGAGTCGGTTTCTTTGGACTGGGGAGGTAACATTCCCCTAGGTCCAAGTCTTTCACACAGCTCGGGGTCGGGTTACACCGAGTCGGTTTCTTCGGACTGGGGAGGTAACATTCCCCCAGGTCCAAGTCTTTCACACAGCTCGGGGTCGGGTTATGTCCCACAGAGTCAGTTTCTTTGGACTGGGGAGGTAACATTCCCCCAGGTCCAAGTCTTTCACACAGCTCGGGGTCGGGTTACGTCCCACCGAGTTGGTTCCTTTGGACTGGGGAGGTAACATTCCCCCCCAGGTCCAAGTCTTTCACACAGCTCGGGGTCGGGTTATGTCCCACCGAGTCGGTTTTTCTCGGACTGGGGAGGTAGCATTCCCCCAGGCCGGCCTTCGTTCGGCTGGGGAGGTAACATTCCCCCAGAACCCAAACGTCTCACTCAGCTCGGGGTCGGGTTACGTCCCATCGAGTCAAACTCTTTCGGTTTGGGGAGGTAACATTCCCCCAGAACCCAAGTCTTTCACTCAGCTCGGGGTCGGGTTACGTCCCACCGAGTCAAACTCTTTCGGTTTGGGGAGGTAACATTCCCCCAGAACCCAAGTCTTTCACTCAGCTCGGGGTCGGTTTACGTCCCACCGGATCAAACTCCTTCGATTTGGGGAGGAAACATTCCCCTAGAATCAAAGTCCTTTACCCAGCTCGGGTCAGGTTATACCCCTCCGGTTCATGATGACCCCTGAAGGGTCTCATATTGTTCGGACAACAAAAAAAATGGAGAGAGACACGAAATAAACATAAGATACATATATATGTATGTCAAAGTACAACTTAAAGTTTTATTACAAAAATATGCAAGTGCACATAGGGCCCCGGTCGGGTTACCCTTTCTCATTCAGCCCGCACAGGGGCATGAATTTCTTCATCAGCTCGCTCAGACAACGGAAGGATTGGCTCGATCTCGGGAGGAGGAACAGCTGCTTCATCCTCGGCTGCACGGAAGACCTCTACTTCAGGGACGAGAGGAGGGATCTCAAGGCAGTCCTCGCCGGAGGCTGGAATATCAGATCGTCCTTCTTGGGAAACTCCAGAAGCCGGGACGACCGAAATCGGATCAGGATTCATAACCTCCTCGGCAGGTGGAGGGAGCCATTTCTGGAACTCCTCCTCGGAGATATCCCCTTTGCAATAAATGATAGCCGCATGAATAGGATCCATATTCAAACCTGGCAGCACCATCGGTATCAGCTCAGCACAGTCACCAACTCCCTCTAGGCGGATAGCCTCCTTCTCGGCCTCAAGGTCGGCCTCTCTTTCCTCGATCTCGGTTTCTTTCCTCACAAGATCATCCCGAGCCCGCGCCATTTGCTCTTCATTGGCCTTCAACTTTGTTTCAACACTGGCCACATTGGCCTTCAAAACGCCAATTTCAGACTGGGCGGTCTCCAAATCCCCCCGAGCATTATCAGCAAGCTTTCGCTCCAGCGCAGCAGCAGCCTTAAGAGCCTTATTAACTTTGAAGTTCTCAATGGCTGCCAACTCAAGGTTTTGAATCACCAACTCAAGGCGATTCTGAAGTCTCTGGCCTGACCACCCTCGGACAACAGGCTCAAAAGAAGGTCCTTGTTCTTCGCCATAAGGTAAGTGGCCTGCACAAAAACAAAGAAAGTCAAGATACGAGATAAAGAAAGACCGGGAACCAAAAATCAAGAAAAGAAAAAGTGAATAGAACTACCTTTGCCATCTGAGAGCTCATCTCGGTGATCACAGCCTCGGGCGAGATATCCTCATACCTCGAGACCTCCTCAGGAGGAATCACCTCGGCCAATTCATTGAAGGCCGGCACTAAATGGGAAGTGGCCTCCCGGATGCTTTCTCCCAGGTCATCCACCCCGAGGGTTACAGAACCCTTTCGCATTTTTGAGGAGCCCAGGGAAGATTTTTTGCCCCGGCGAGCATCTTTCTTCTTGCCCGGGACAGGATCCTCCTCCTCCTCTTGGACCAGCTCGGTCTCCTCGGCCCCAAATTGACGCCTCCTCTTCCTCAAAGGCTTCGGCGGACTGGTGAGACGAGCAGACCCCGATGATTGTGCACCAGGAGAAGATAGATCACGAGCAGCCGGCTGAACTCTCCCTTGAGACGCCCTCTCAGCCCCTGCAGAATCAGGTTGTGCCCGGGAAGTTCCCGTTTCAGCATGACCGGCTTTCTTCATGGTACCGGCCAACTTCTCAAGAAACTTTGGCCTCTTCGACATGCCTACAAAAAAAATGGAGTCAGAACCCGAGCATATAAAGCACATGGTAAAAACAGCCGGCGGACACCTACCTATCCGACCTGAGGCCTCCGAAGGGACAGTCCGGATAAGGCCCGACGCAACAAAGGCCTCATCATTGACCAACTCCCTCCAGCGGGCAGCATACCCCCGAGCCCAAGATACCTGTCTCCGGACCTAACGGGAAACCTTGGGAGCATCTCTCCAACAAGCTGGGAGGAATCAGAGAAGTCAGAAACCTAAGAAACTAAGAACGGGAATAAAGAAAGAAAGAAGGGGTATTAAACTCCTAACCTCCAGCCCTGAAGATGTCCGGAACCGAGACGTCCTCCTCAAACGATCTCAGGACCCGACCTCAATCCCCAGTAGCCCAGAACCAAAAGTCCTTGAAATTCTTGTTGGAGTCGGGGAGTTTCTGGACAAGGTTGGACGAGCTATCGTAAGCAGAAAGGTAATACCAACCGTAGTGAGTCTTTGGGTTAGACTTCAAACGGTATAACCTCTTCACCTCTTCCAAACAAGGTACACCTAAACCTGCCCGGTGCCAGACCACATATATGCCGGCTAGAATCCTCCAGCTATTTAAGCTCAATTGGCAAGGGGCAATCTCCATCTCGGCCAGCATCCAAGCGAAATAGCGTTGCATCGGCAGCCGCAGCCCACATTCAAAAAGAAGAGGAAGAAGCGCCACCGAGCCCTCATCAGGCTGACTAGCACGATCCATCGGGCCTGGAACTTCAAGGGCAATATCTATTGGGATGTCATATCATTGCCGCAACAGCGCCAGATCATCCTCAGTTATTTTAGAGGGGCGGTTCATGTCCAGAGCCGACGACCCAAGTTCACCGGGCTCTGGGTCCTTCCGAGGAACCCTCTGATGGTAGGAGTCTTGTTCAATCTCAGAAGGAGTTGGGGTAGTGTCAAGGTCTTCTACGCTAGGTGCCCCCGAGCCCGAGGAGAGCTCCTCAGCAGGGGGAGCCGAGATATTAGTAGGCTTTTCAGGGGAGGAATTGCCGTCAGACATCCCTGACACCCACAGAAAAACAAAGAAGGAAGGGGAAGTCAGTTTGTGGCTACAAGAAACTACTCACGGTTTCCATGTTAACTAAACAGGTGGTCTCTAAAAGTGCCTTAAAGCAGAATCCGGCAAAACATAAATCTTTCCCTAGCAAGACACAGATTCATAAAACACAAAAGGGGAAGAGGTCGTTCAAAAGACTTACTTGTTCTTCTCAGAAGAGGCAGAAGGTTGTTCAATGCGGGTGTGCCCGTTCGTTATGTTCACATCACAGAGGAAGAAAAAGACCACGGTTGAACTTCGAAAGCACGGAGTTGGGCAAATCACAGAGATATTTGCAGAAAAGAAGAAGAAATTGCCGAAAAAGATTGAACAGTGAAAGCCTCGCCCTTTTATAGTCATGGCAAAGACGCTCGTGACCATTGGATCTAAGGAAGAGCCCGGATGAACGCCAAGTGTCAACTGCAAAAGGGGTCTCCCAAGTTCAAACAGACGGCTGAGATCAGCCCACTGTGAAGACGTCTCTGCACGGTCGATTCGTCCCCTCTTTTGGCGGGAACCCGGCGGATGTTTGACAAGTGTCAAAATTAGAAGAAACCCTAAAGTTGATTTGATAGGCATTTAAACGGACGTGACTGATTGCGTGTCTCGAGACGAAACGCTTAAAAAGAGGCAACAAAGCATTTCTCGACCCAAGACCGACCTCCAACAGAGCAAGTCAGAAACACCTTCTTTGTGTAGTTCCCGGCACCAACTTGCACGCTTGTTGGAACCGAGAACTAGGGGACAGATGTTGATGGTGTTTTCAGGCACTATAACATTTAAGACAGCACGACGAGGACAGAATGGTAATTTCCTGGCTGGTTGAGATCATCAAAACCGACCCGACCACAACATGTGAAGACCGACCACTTTGGTTCGTATGACCGAGCACTTTAAGGTCGGCAGGAACACTCTCAGCATAAAAGACTGTCATGACCGACCACATAAAAACCGACCAGACGGCGAGACGCGTTAAAGATGACGACACTCTATTCTAACGGATAAGATAAGCGAGTTATCCTACTTTCACAAGGAGATGGAGTCAGAATCCGAAAAGGAAGAAGAAAGAGAAGGGAACATCAGGCTGGGAATCCTTGCAAGGAGAAGAGACTAAGTTCAAATAGGATTTCTTATACAAATAGGAGTCTGATTTCTGTATTACTATAAATAGGAGAGCATAGTATGTGTAAAAGGCATCCTCAAAATCATAAGATCACCAACAAAACTAGTGATCTGAATCTTCAAGCTCTGACTTGTAGAGATCTGAGAAGAGTGTTTGAGTAATAAAAGTACCATCCTTTTTGTGTCCGTGGACGTAGGTCGGATCCAAATCCACCGAACCACGTTAAATCCCCTTGTTGTTTGGTGTGTTTATCTGTTTTTCGCTAAGTTTGCCTTTGGTCCCCCATAACCAAACAAATTCACTATTGAGGGAGGATTTCCTCGGGAGTGATATTCCAATATTACCCTGAGACCAAAATCAGCCGTCAACAGTATTTATTAAATAATTCCTGAGTCATCTCACCCCACAATCCTATTGACCTAGGTCTTAAAGAGTACAACCAGCTCTTAGCTCTATCCTTAAGGGCAAAGGGGAAGAACTTAAGTCTAATTATGTCAGTAGTCCTAAATCGGTCATGGAAAGTAGCTACAACTTCTTCAAACTCTCTAATGTGCAAGTAAGGATTCTCGCTCTATAACCCGTGAAAAATTGGAAGATATTGTATCATTCCATACCTAAAGTCTATGTGTGGTGCATTAGAGGGAAACATTATCCACGATGGTATAGCTGTGCGAGTGGGGTGAAGGTACTCTTCAAGAGTCCTCCTAGGTGGTCTCTCGTGTTCACTCATATTATATGTGCTAGATGCAGATAGAGTGGAAAAAGGATTTTCAAATATGTTCTCAGAGTCTGAGCTTTCTTCTTCAGTCCTAACAAACCTACCAAACCTATCCTTACGTCTAGACATGCAATTAAACTAAAGTAATACGAGAAACAAAAAAATAAAATAAAATAAGCAACAAAAAATCTAAACTAAAAACTAAAGTTGAAATAAAATAAATACACACAAAAATAAAAGACTAGAAACAAAAATGAAAAGAATTAATTAAAAATTAAAATCTAAACAAAAACTAAAAAATTAAAATAAAAGAGATAAAGAAAATAAAGAAAATAAGAAATTAAAATAAATAAAATAAAAGATATGGAACGAAGTTACCGCTTCGTTGTTGACAAAGCAAACCTGCTCTTTTTGCTTGTAAACCGTCTCCCCAGCAACAGCGCCAAATTTTAATTACGCCTAAAAAGTACTTGCGGTTATCGCAGTATAGCTAGGGTGCCAATTCCTCAGAGAGATGGTTACATGAACTAATATACTCAAACAAAAATGTTAGTAGTAACTTAAATAAATAAAATGATAGAATTGATAATTAAAATAAAAACTATAGAAAAGTTTGGAGGATTTTATCAGTAGAGAGATATGGCAAAGTATCGAGAATCCCTCTTGTGTCAAATTCCTATATTCAGTTTTTGATTCATGTTATTACTCAATTGAAGGTTTCACATCCCAAACCAACAATCAGAATATATTCAATTCTACTCCTATTAAATTCTAAGTTAATCAATGGTTATTTTCTCTATGTTAACAGCACATAAAAGTCATCATTACGACCTATCTAACGTCGATAATATACCCTCAGGCAATAGTGCAGCAGAAGACCAACACATAAAACGACTTTTACCAGTCACAACTAAGTTTGCAAATCACACATAGAAGAAGCATGACTGGATCTATATGGGAGTTGACAAAACATAATTTCTGGATTCAAGAATCGAAAGATAATAGAAATTAACAACCATCAATTATATTAAACGTTAAAATGTTCTTAAGAAATCAACAATATAAATATAGAAATTCAAATACAATAGTTCATCCTTAGCTTAGCCTAGGAGATTAGTTCTCCATGAGGAATAAAGATGCAGCCTGAATAGATCAGAGAGACATCATTGTTTCCTTAAAGTTCTTCATTCTTCCTCTATATGAATTGTGTTTGTGGCTCTTTTTGTGTGTTTCTCCTCTGTTTTTCTCTGATTTTTCTCCCCCTAGGGTTTAGGACGAAGTTGGGTTTATATAGAAAAGTCCTGGAACCCTAATTTGTATTAAAAATGCACAAAATAGCATCCTGGAACGCGTTCGTGCGTCGCGACGCGCCTGCGGCTTTGCAGGTTTTGAGTCCTGCATCTTCTACTTGCTTCCCGTGCGTGTCCGATGCTTCCGTAAGGTCCCGAAACACGCGTAATTGCTCCAATATCCATATCTCATTGCTTCCTAATAACAAAGCACAAAATAAACTCTAATTAAGATTAAAAATATGATAATTAAGCCGAGTTAGCAGCATTCAAAGTACACTTTCGTGCACTTATCAGTCACAAATGTGATTGAAGATCGGTAATCTGACAAAGTTGACAATTGTGATTGTGTTCACTGTAACTGAGGGTCGATAATGCGGCTAAGATAACTAATATAAACGAGGTCACACATGTAACTAAAGATCGACAATGTAACTAAGGATCAATAATGTGACTGAGGTCACAAATGTGAATGTTCTCAATGTGACTAAGGATCGACAAATGGTCGGTAATGTGATTGAGGTAATTAATGTGCGTGAGGGTCGATAATGTGATTATACTTAGCGTCTGAGGTAACCAATGTGACTGAGATCACAAATATGACTAATGTTACAATTTTGGCTGTACTCAATGTGACTGAAGGTCTCAATAATGTGATCGAGGTCATAAATATGACTGAGTCACACCCATGACTAAATTTTCAGTTACCCAATTGATAGTCACATTATGACTATAAGTAAAAATATGACTATGATAGAGTTTTTATGACTCAAATAAAATGTTATTGCGACTGTACTCAATATGACTGAGGATCGGTAATGTGATTGAGGTAAGTAATATAACTGAAGGTAAGCAAGGTAACTGAGATACACATAACATAATTTTCAGTCACCAATATGATTGAGGTAAAAATATGACTAACAAATGTCAATATAGAGTATGTGTAATGCAATAACTTTGTGACTAATTTTGACTTTATGTAAGTTCAAATTTGAGAGAAGTTTGTTGATGAAAATTATAGGTATGTATGTTAAGTTTCTGTATATTCTTACAGATTGTGATTATGAGTCTGAATGAAAGAGATATAAGTTTTGAAAATAACTAATTTGAAATTGTTATTCTCTTATAAATATAAGGGTCATTCTTAACTCTCTCTCTCTGTTTTTTAATAGAAATCTATCGACAATGAGTTTTATTTTAAAATTTATGATTTACCAATCGATAATATATAATATATTTCATGTTTACATTTTAAAGTAAAAATGGAAAAGAAAATTATTATTTTAAGTACACAACCCACGGGCACATGAATGTGTGTTTTGATATTTTTTAATTAATTTCTTATCCTTTTGGTAATTTTATACTCATAGGAAGAATTTTAAATGACAAAGCTAAATTATCTTATTGAACAGACTAGAAGCGGAGGCGAAAATGAATTTTTTTAGTTAGGAACTAAAGCGAGAGACATCAGAATATAAAAATTTTATGTTTGGCTTGGGTTAAATAGGAATGCTTCTATCCTAATTGGTTTTTTTTTTTTTTTTAAATAATAATAATAAAAGCCCCCTTGTTTAAATAAAGATTTTAATTAATAGTATCATATTTTTTTATAATTCATGAATTCTAATAATTTAATGAATCGTTAATTTCGTACAGATTCTCATAATTTTTAAAGAATTAATTTATTAGCATTTCTTTGAATTTTAGGAATTCCATAAATTATTTTAATAATTAAAAAAATAAAAATTTGATTAAAAGGTAAATAATAAAATAAAATTATTCATCACATACTTCTTTAAAAGCAATGAATCTATTTGTAGTTGAGTCAAACCCAAAAAAACCGAGTTAAAACACGTAAGGATTGAATAAGAGGTTCATCCTTAAACCATTTCAATTAACTTTGATAATTGTTATAAGTCTTACCAAAAGTTATTTAAAGATGTTTCTACTATTACGCCATATCTGAACGGTGCTATAAACCATAAATCTTAATTCTCTTCTTTGCTATACTACTCACATAGGTAGTTCGATCCTTAGCCTACTTAGATCGTCGCCTAGGGCCTCTCAATTAGAGATGATAGTGTGTAGGGTTTGGTGTAGGTTTGTCATTATCAAATTTACACCCGCATATATAAATAAATTATCAAACCCGCACCATACCCACTGCAGGTTTTAATTTTCATTATCAAACTCGCACAGGTACCCAGCGGATTTTTTGCGGGTTTTTAAATTATTGAATTCCCTTACTCTCTTAATATTACAATCTTTTTTTAAATATTGATACTTTTTCATAACATAAAAAAGAAAAAAAAATTACCGTTTGTAAATTATGACACATAAATAAAAGTTAAAAATATTTATAAGATAATGTCAAATTCATATTATCACAATTATATCCATGAATCACTAGCTGAATATCATTCATTATGTTAAATTTATATCATCAAAATTATTGAACCATGACCAAAAGCAATTCAAAAATATTAAGAGAGAGCAATTCAAAATTTTGTAAGTTAGTAATTCCTTTTATATTAGAGATTTTTTTTGCCCTAAAGATATAAAACAAAAAAAGAATTAAACTTGCGGGTAGCGGATACCCACAGTGGGTATCCGCTGGTTTTGCTTAATTACCAAACCCGCACCAAACCTGCAGCGGGTTTTGTTTTAAATTATCAAACCCGCACAAAATCCGTTTAAATATTTACCAAATCATACCTATTACGGATGGATTTTTATGAATTTACGAGTTTGTGGGCGAAATTGCCATCCCTACTCTCAACCCAAATTAAAAGACCCCAGTCTCACTCAAGAACACTTTATCTCACGATAACCAAAAAATTATTTCTCAAACTCTTAGTTCTCTATAATGCTTAGAGAACCACACTCTCCTTGTAAGCTCTCACTTATCTACACTCAGAAGTTTACTCTCATCTGCACTTAAGCTTCTAAATTTTCCTCCATTTATAGGAAAATTTGAAACTAATAACTAACATCATACTTGTCTTTTGAACCTATGGATTTATTTCCACCGAATGGCCATAGTTACACAATTATATGCCCACTACTTTGGACTTTCAACAAGTCTAAAAAAGCGGCTTGCATGATTTAGTTAGCCATAAATCTTGACTTACAATCAAGCCACCATTTCAATAAATCTCCACCTTGACTTATCAATCTCCATTTTGCAAAACTTCTTCAATTTTTTATTCTCCAAATTTCCTGAAGCTCACTGACTACAAACCCTTATCAAATCCAAATATTTTTAACTTAACTATTGGAACTGGTTTGGTCATATTGTCTGTTGGTTTCTACAGAATGAATCTTTTTCACAACAATTGCATCTTTTGATACAATATTATGAATAAAGTGATATTTGACATCAATATGTCTGGTTCTTTCATGATACATTCGATTTTGCTGTCACAATGAACACGGTTATTTCCTACTGTAAGTCCATCTCAATAACCAAACCCTTTAACTAAATTGCTTCTTTTATTGCTTTTGTCGCTGCCATAAATTATGCTTCTATAGTAGACAGAGCAATAGTTGATTATAGAAAATCTTTCCAAGTTACGACGCCTCCTAAAAGTAGGAAGACATAACTAATCATAGATTTCTTTTATCCAAATCACTAGTATAATCAAAATTCACATAACCAACAACTATATCATGTGTCTTTGAATTTCTTCCATATACTAATCCCACATCTGTAGTACCCTTAAAATAACGAATGATCCATTTTATCGCATGCCAATAGACCTTCCCTGGATGCCCGTGTATCTGCTAACCACGCTAACCGTGTGCGTAATATCTGGCTGCATGCAAATCATAACATATATAATACTACCAATTATTGTGATTCTTTGATCACTGAAGAGTGTTTATGAGGAAAATAATTTCTTGCTATTACTACTTGAATAGACTTTACTAAGATTACAATCTTTGTTAAAACCTCACACTTTTATCTCTAAGCTCTCTTGACATGGAACTTAATATTTGGAATGTTTAAACTCACAAATGAGAGCTCAATTTATAGGCAATGACTTGCCTTCTTACTCAACACAATTAGTGGAGTAGTTGCCACTAATTGAGTGGTTAAGGGTGGTTACACCAAAGTCATTGATTAATGGTGGTTGTAACAAATACTAATAATGCTTGTTGGATTCTTATCAATTATCCCCCTCCAACTGCATCTGAAATGATTTTCATCTAATAGCTATTCCAGCTATATCTCTGCACGGTTCTAGCTTATCTCGCGTAATCACCTTTGTTAACATGTCGGCTGGATTCTCATCTGTATGGATCTTTACTAGTTTCAGTGGTTGTTGATCCATCACCTCGCGTATCCAATGATAGCGAATATCGATGTGCTTTGTCCGGGAATGATACATTGAGTTCTTGCTCAGGTCCAGAGCACTCTGACTATCACAATGTATCTTGTATCATGTCTGCTTGATCCATAATTCTTGGAGAAAACGCTTTAAACATAACATTTCCTTTCCTGCTTACGCTACTGTAATGTAATCATCTTTAGTCGTGGACAATGCAATACACCTATGCAATCTTGACTGCCATGACACAGCTCCCCCTGCAAAAGTGTAGAGAAAACCTGTTGTAGATTTTCTACCATTAAGATCTCCTGCCATATTTGAATCTGTATAGCCTTCAAAGATTGGATCAACTTCCTCGTAGCACATGCGTAAATTCGATGTACCCTTGAGGTACCTGAGAATCTATTTGATTGCCTCCCAGTATTGTTTTCCTGGATTATAGTGAAAATGGCTCACTACATCCACTGCATGAGCAATATCTGGCCTGGTACATACCATAACATACATTAGGCTTCCAACTGCTTAAGAATATGGTATTGATGACATCTCCTCTATCTCTTTCTTGGATAAGGGACACAAAATTTTGCTCAGTTTGAAATGGTGCGCTAGCAGAATGCTGACAGGTTTGGCATTTTGTATATCGAATCTCCTTATTATCCGTTTAATATGACTCTCATATGAAAGTCATAACCTATTGTTCTGTCTATCTCAAACTATTTGCATTCTCAAATTTGTTGAGCTGGTCCTAAGTCTTTCATGTCGAAAGAATTATTGAGTTCCTCAGTTGGCTGATCTTCGCTGCATCTTGTCCAACGATCAATATGTCGTCTATGTATAGTAGAATAACAATGAAATTTCCATCCAGAAACCTTTGAATGTAGACACATCGGTCCACTGCAGTTCTTTTGTAGCCTTGACTCACCATGACCGAGTCAAACTGCGTGTATCACTACCTTGGTGCTTGCTTAAGCCTGTACAAACTCTTCTTCAGCTTGCAAACAAGGTTCTCTTTTCCTGAAACCTTGAAACCCTCTGGCTGCTCCATGTAGATTTCTTCATTTAGATCACCATGAAGCAATGATGTCTTAACATCCATCAGTTTAAGCTCTAAGTTCAAGCTAGCTACCAATCTTAGGATAACTCGGATTGAAGCCATTTTTACAACCGGTGAAAAGATTTCATCAAAGTCGATTCCTTTTTTCTGTAGAAATCCTTTGACTACTAACCGGGCTTTGTGTTTCACCAGATTTTCGCTACCATCTTTCTTTAGCTTGAACACATATTTGTTCTTCAGTGTCTTCATGTCTTGCGGGAGCTTGACTATCTTATAAGTATGATTCTTCTGCAGAGATTTCATTTCATCATGCATTGTGTGCAATCATTTTTCTTTGTCTTTATGAGATAAAGCTTCGTTGAAAGTTTTTGGCTTCCCCTCATCAGTAAGCAGAATATAGTCATATCCTAAGTATATGGTTGATGGAATCCGGCCTCGCTCAGATCTTCATACTGGAGGTTCACTGGTTTCTGGCGGTCTGTTGTCATCCAGATTTATGGATAACCATGTAGCCTCTGATAGAGCGGGTTGCAGCTCCCCTTGCTCAACACCACTTTCCTCATCTGGTTCTGCTTCTGGCATAGCTTGTACCCTATCATTATATGTGGCCACTCGTGTTGGTGCTAGGGTTGTGTTTAAGATTTACATCGGTTTTGTTGGCACTGAAATTAGAAGACATCTTGGGTTTTTCAATGTCTTATATTATCTGGTCTTCAAGAAACATTACATCCCTGCTTCTGATGACCTTCTTTTCCTTCAGACCCCATAACTTGTATCCAAATTCCTCATCACTATAGCCTATGAAGATGCATAAAGTAGTCTTTTCTTCTAGCTTCTGCTTGAGCTCCTTGGATACGTGTACAAAGGCTAAACAGTTGAATGTTCTAATGTGGGAATAAAAGGGATTCTTACCTGACCACACTTTCTCCGGAATCTCAGTGAGTGGAGCTACAAAAATAGGAAAACAGATCAGAACATCATAAGAAACCATTATACTTAAAGCTTTTCTGAAAACTTTCTTGAAACTCATACTTTTCTTTTATCTGAAAAATATTTTTTTGAAAAATTTCTGAAAAGATATCTCTGGTGCTGTAGAAAATTAGACGCATGGGGGTGTTACGTATCGTCGTCCTCCTATACGCCTAACTGGAGCCAGAAGTGCAAATCCATGACTTATGGGCGTTACGTATCACCGTCCGCCAAAGCATGCCACTATTATCTCTGAATCTGGTGGTCTTAGGGCGTTACATATCGCCGTCCCCCAAGCCACAAACTAGAACTAGGGGTGCGAATCTATGCTACCACCCAAGCTCTGAAACTAGGGTCTAGAGGCGTTACGTATCGTCGTCCCCCTATCCCTGAACTACGTGTGCACACGATCTCTATCTGTCAATTCCAACAGTTTCAAGTTACATACTGAGGTGAGTTTTTCCCTCATGCCTCGAAAAAATATAAAATACTGCGGATAAACTTTTAAAACTTTTAAATCAAATTTCATGTACATGTAACTTATAATTAACAAGGCTAACGCTCTAAAACTTTTAAAATAAGTCTGAAATAGATTTTAATCTGAAATAAGTAAATATAAAATCAACTTGCGAAAAGAAAAAAAAATCTACACTCACAGATTTGAAGTCCAGGTAAGTTTTCTTCACGCCGTTGGGGGCGAACGGGCTCCTGTTGAGTATCTATAAAATATTCGGTATTAGAATCAACAGTTATAAAATACGATTAATAATCAAATAAAATTCCTTAACCTAATCTGATTTCCCCATTACAACATTTTTATCCCTCCAATGAATTGTAAAAAGACACCCTGACTTTTGGTTACGCGTCGCGTTTCCTTAAAAAAAATTTCTGGTTTCTGGTCGTCGCGGCGCAAGCTGCGCGTCGCGACACGTCGTCGTTTCCCAGGGCAGATTCTGCCTTTCCGAGACCAGTCCCCAAAATCAATTTCCATATAATCCCCATCAAACACTACATCCACAAGCAATTATAATTTCTAGTTTATTATTATAACACACTTTTAACACCTAAACACCATTAAACCCTATCATTCTTACAAAATCAATAAACTTGAATAACAAATCTAAAATTACCCAAACACCCATATCTTCAACACAAATCATCCAAACTTCATTCTTATCAAGTCATTAACTCACTACCATCATCTAACTACCAAAATGCAAATCATTAAAACTTGGGTTAAGAACCCTCACCTTGATTCAATCCTTTTCTTCCTTCAAAATACACTAAAGCCTTCTTTTCCTTTCTAGAATTTAGCTTGAGTGGATTATTTGGTTTGGCTTCAAGTTATTTGACAAAAAAAATTACAAATTTCCCTCTCTTTTCCACTCTCCCCTCACGTCCAGAACAAAAGAGGAGAAGAAGAAGAAGAAATTGTTTTCCTTTTCTTTTTTCCTTTTGTTTTATTTGTTATTCATATTAGTTATTAATTTTCTAGAAAAGTGTAGAGATTCCTATTAAGTGGACCTTGGGATCAATTCTTTTTATTCTTTAATTAATCATGGGCTTGGGCTTACTCTTTCTTTCTTTTTTATTTGATTAATTATGGGCTCATTCATTTTTCTTTCTAATTCTTTAATATTGGGCCCAAAACATGACAATGGAAATTTGAGCTTGACTAAAACAAATAATTCATTATTCCTAATTGGTTCAGAAATTGCTTACTGGCCCGATAAAGAAAATTTCAAAGCGCCTCCAAGCGAGCTAAACAATTGGGGTCGTTACAAATTCTACCCCCTTAAAATGATTCGTCCTAGAATCAAAATGTTTAAAGAATATCAAACATACCTTCACCTGTGAAGAGTTGGGGATATTGCTCTCTTATGACTTCTTCTGGTTCCCATGTAGCCTCTTGATTTTTGTGATGTTGCCATATCACCTTGACTGAAAGAACCCATCGAGACCATAGCTTTCTTATCTCTCTACATATAATAGCTACCGGTTATTCTGAATAAGATAGATCCTGATTGATGTTAACCGTCTGAGGCTCCAACACATGGCATTCATCTCGCAAGTACTTCCGTAACATCGATACATGAAACTTTGGATGTATTATGTCTATACTGGGTGGAAGCACCAGTTCATAAGCTCTTCCTCCAACTCTCTATAGTATCTCGAATGACCCAATAAATCTAGGGCTAAGTTTACACTTCTTACTGAATCTCATGACTCATTTGAAAGGA
This sequence comes from Zanthoxylum bungeanum, assembly GCA_019454045.1. Lineage (NCBI taxonomy): Eukaryota > Viridiplantae > Streptophyta > Magnoliopsida > Sapindales > Rutaceae > Zanthoxylum > Zanthoxylum bungeanum. Next base: position 25,138 of record SKCR01024046.1, read on the forward strand.
AATACTTTAAGAAATACAAAATCCCCCACTTGAAACTCCAAATCCTTCATCCGATTATTTATATAACTCTTCTGACGACTCTGAGCTGTATTAATCTCTCTCTGATCAACTTTACTTTTTCCCCGGCATCTTATACCAAATCTGGTCCTAGCAGTTTCTGCTCCCCAACTTCAAACCATCCCACTGGTGATCTACACTTCCACCCATATAGTGCCTCGAATGGTGCCATCTGTATATTTGCTTGATAATTGTTATTATAGTCGAACTTTATGAGGGGTAAGTATTGATCCCAACCACCCTCAAATTCAATCATGCAGGCTTGTAACATGTCTTCCAAAGTCTGTATAGTGTGCTCCGACTGACCATCGGTCTATGGGTGAAAGGTTGTACTAAAGCGTAACTGTGAACCCAAAGCCTCTTGGAACGACTGCCAAAACTTAGAGGTAAACTGGGAGCCTCGGTCTGAGACAATTGAGAAAGGAACTCCATGCAATGACATTATCTCATCAAGGTACAATTTGGCATACTAGGTTGTCGTAAATCTAGTCTTCACTAGAAGGAAATGTGCAGATTTAGTCAATCTGTCTACGATCACCCATATAGAATCACAGCCCTTAGCGGTACGCGGGAGTCCGACAACAAAATCCATGGTAATTCTCTCTCATTTCCATTCTAGAACCTCTAAACTCTGTAACTTTCCTGCTGGTCTCTGGTGTTCAGCTTTAACCTGCTAGCAAGTGAGACACCTGGTGACAAATTCAGCTATATCATTTTTCATGCCATCCCAGCAATACAGATCTTTAAGATCGTGGTACATCTTGGTAATCCCATGATGCATAGTGTAAGATAAAGTATAAGCCTTCTCCAATATCGACCATTTCAACTCTGGAACTAGAGGCACAAGAATTCTATTATGCTTCCTTATGAGGTCTTCACTATCTATATAATACTCATTCTCAGTACCTTGCTGTAATCGGCATCTAATCCGCTGCACCTCAGGATCTGCTTCCCGCGCAACTCTGATTTCATCAACAAGAGTAGATTTAACTTGAATTTGAGCTAACAACCATTCTTTTGTCGTCACTTGAAAGTTCACTCTATCCAGCATACAACTCTGCATCTGTTTAACTGAGCGCCATCTCTCAACCAGCAAGTGAGCCAAACTCCCCATATACTTCATGCTCAAGGCATCCGCAACAACATTAGCTTTGCCCGGATGATACTGAATGGAGCAATCATAGTCTTTTAATAACTCAGCCCATCTCATCTGCCTCAGATTAAGCTCATTCTAGCTCTGAATATACTTGAGGCTTTTATGATTAATGAAAACTTCAAACTTTTCACCGTATAAATAATGCCGCCATATCTTCAGAGAAAAAATTATTGCAGCCATTTCCAAGTCATGAGTGGGATAATTTTGCTCATAAGGCTTCAATTGCCTGCAAGCATAAGCAATTACTTTCCCTCTCTGCATCAATACACAACCCAAACCCACTTTGGAAGCGTCACAATATACTGCAAATCCTCTTGATCCCGTAGGCAATGCAAGAATAGGAGTAGTAGTCAATCGGCGCTTGAGTTCCTGAAAACTCTCATCAGAAGCATCAGACCACTCAAACTTCACATTCTTCTGGGTTAGCCGCGTTAATGGAGCAGCTAATCTGGACAAATTCTCCACGAATATTCTATAATACCCTGCTAATCCCAAGAAGCTATGAATCTCTGTTAAACTCTTGGGTCGATGCCAATTTTGAATAGCTTAATCTTCTGAGAATCTACTCCAATCCCTTCTTTGGACACCACGTGCCCCAAAAATACCACACTATTTAACCAAAATTCACTCTTCGAGAACTTAGCGTATGACTTCTGTTCCCTCAGTGTCTGCAACATATGATGCAAATGCTCCGCATGCTCCTGCTCACTACGTGAATACACTATAATATCATCAATAAATACTATCATAAACCGGTCTAGAAAATTTCTGAACACCATGATCATTAGATCCATAAATGTCGCAAGGGCATTGGTCAGACCAAAAGATATTACTAAAAACTTGTAATGCCCATATATTTTTTGAAAAGCTATCTTTGGAACATCACTTTCTCTAATCTTCAACTGATGATATCCCGAGCGCAGGTCAATTTTTGAGAAACATTGCGCCCCCTACAACTGATCAAATAAATCATCAATCCTTGGTAGTGGATATTTATTCTTGATTGTCACCTTATTCAACTGCCAATAATCTATACACAATCTCAGTGTCTCATCCTTATTTCTCACAAACAACACTGGAGAACCCCATGAAGACACACTGGGGTGAATAAAGCCCTTGTCCAACAAGTCTTGCAGCTACGCCTTTAACTCTTTGTGTTCTGCAGGAGCCATCTTGTATGGAGGAATTAATATAGGTTGCGTCTCAGGCATGACGTCTATACAAAACTCAATCTCTCTATCCCGTGGTAACCCTGGCAACTCATCTGGAAACACATCAGGATACTCTTTCACCACCGGAATCTGTTCAAGGTCTTTATTCTCCACTCTACAATCTGTCACATAAGCCAAATAACCCATATTCTTCTTCTGAAGTAACTTGAATGCCTGAATAGTCGATATCAAATTGTGAGGTAACACCGTTCTATCTCCCTGGTAAACTTTTACTGGTCTACCGGGAACATGTAGTGTAATAGTCTTCTTCATACAATTAAGTACTACATGGTGCTTAGTTAGCCAATCTATTCCCAAAATAACATCGAAGTTAAAAATGCCCAACACTACTAAATCGGTATAGGAAAGGTATCTGTCGATATCTATGGAACACTGCCTCACACCTTGTGTAACTTCTATGAGGTCTCCTAATGGTGTAGCTATAAGGATAGGGGAGTCTAAAGGCTCAATGTTCATACCTATCTGAGTGACAAAACACGGTGCCACAAAGGAGTGTGTAGTTCCTGAATCAAATAATACTCTTGCTTGCATAGAATCAATCAACAATAGACCTGTGACCAGCGCATTGGATGTCTGTGCCTCATGGGGAGTAAGAGTATACAATCTGCCATAAACTTTGCTGGAAGAAGCCTGTCCCTGATCACCATCTGGTTGGCCCCTTCCACCAGCTGTTTATCCTATACTCATTAGCCTCTGCTCTCCACCTCCTACATTTCTGTTAGGCTGTGGCTGGGGCGTAAATGGGGTGGCACTGAAAGATCGCAACTGCTCTGCTGGTACCGGACAGTCTCTCTTCAAATGACCCATCTGTCCGCATCGATAACAACCCCTACTCCTAGATCTACAAGTCTCTGTATGAGCTCGTCCACAAACAGGACACTGCGGTAGGGTTCGCCCAGGCTGAGCTACCGAGGGGGAGGAAACAACACGAGAAGCAACACTCTGACCTGGCCTGCGGTCATGACCCTCTTAAACTGAACACATATCTTTACGTGTCGTAAGTGGAGCAGACATCTGCTGCCGTCTACTAGGCCCACACTGCTGCGGCCTCACTTTCTCCTCTGATCTAGGTCTCTTTTGAGACTCCATCTCTGCTTGATTTTCTTTAACCCGCGCTTCAAACTGGAAAGCAACATCTAGTACTTGTGTGTTGGTAGTGATCTCTGTAAAATGAATGGAGCGAAATAAGTAGTCTCGAAGCCCATTTACAAACCTCTTCACCTTCATTTCCTCAATACTAATCAGATGTGGAGCATAGCGAGAGAACCATGTGAACCGTATATCATATTTCGAAACTGTCATCTGCTCGCCCTGCACTAACTGCTCAAACTCATGGGTTCTGGCATCCCTGATACTCTGTGGCAAGAATCTAGATAAAAAGGTCGTACTGAACTCAACCCACGTCAGAGGAGGGGCATCTCATCGCCTACTAGCTTGGAAGGACATAAACCATGTGTTGGCGACATCTCTCAACTGAAAACTAACTAGTTCCACCGTTCTCTCCAAAGAACATCCCAAAGTTTTACATATCCGATCTGACTCCTCAATAAAACCACACGGATCTGGAGAGGTCTCTACTCCCGAGAATGTGAGAGAGTGAAGCTTCTGGAAGTCATGTAATGACATAAGTAACTTTTACCACTGCATAACCTGAACTGTCACTGGGGTGGCTCATGAGGCATAACAGAAGGTCTGGCTCAGTGTATAGTGGGGTCTGGTATGTTTGGAGGAGGTATTGTTTGGTGAGCCATGGGTACTCCTATTGGTGGTGGTGGAACAGGAACAGTGGGTTCTGCAGCTCTCAACTCTGGGCCTGGTGGTTGCGGCTGATGGGTAATCAACTGGGCTAAAGCTGCCAGTGACTGTTGTATTTGCTGTAAACTCGCAACTACTGGGTCATTGGGCTGATCCACTAGTGCAACTCTACCTTCTCCCACAACACTCTCATGAACAGACTCCACTCTCTGCCCCTATCTAGCTCAGGGGGAGATGATGTTGATCTCTGATCCAGATTTATGCCTTGAGGCACCCTACCACGTCGGGGTTTACCCCTAACTCCGGTTCTTCCCTTGGGTGGCATGGATATCTAAGAAATTAAGAGAGAAAAAGAAATGGTCAATTACATATAAAGGAATTTTAAGTAATTCAAATGAGACATATCTCGAGACAAGGTTATTAGAGTATACAACCACTCATATATAGTAGTACCCCGGGTATACCAAAAATACAAGCCACTGCTACTCTCTTACTGCAATCACTGTCTTCCTAGACCATGCTCTGATATAATCTTTGTAACATACCCAATACGGAAATGTTACCGGCAGACAACAGATCCCACTGTCACCTAAGCCTCTAACTCATGAATTAGAACATTTGCTTTTATCTCTATGCTATGCAATATCTATTAAATTACACATGCAAACTTGTATGCTTGAATTAACTTGAATGCACGATCATAAATGGAAACTCATGCATATATACATGAACTAAAGTAAATACAATGTGTCAACAACATCACTCATGTCACTGATACAATAAATTGACTCCACAAGAGACTACATTCTAAATGAATATAGCTCTGGAATGATGGACCCAACGACTAATGATTGCAGTGTAACACTCATCCTCGAACTGGGTCTCCAAAACGGCACATGGCTCACAAAAAATGAGTTTCATGTAAAAGAACTGGGAAGTGGTGGGGTGAGTCCAGAGGATCTCAGTGAGTGGAGCTTTAAAAATAAGAAAACAGATCAGAACATCATAAGAAACCATTATACTTAAAGCTTTTCTGAAAACTTTCTTGAAACTCATACTTTTCTTTTATCTGAAAATATATCTCTGGTGCTGTAGAAAATTGTACGCATGGGGGCGTTACGTATCGTCGTCCTCCTATACGCCTAACTGGAGCTAGAAGTGTAAATCCATGACTTTGGGGCGTTACGTATCACCGTCCCCCAAAGCATGCCATTACTATATCTAAATCGGGTGGTCTTGGGGCGTTACGTATCGGCGTCCCCCAAGCCACAAACTAGAACTGGGGGTGCAGATCTATGCTACCACCCAAGTTCTGAAACTTGGGCCAGGGGCGTTACGTATTGCCGTCCCCCTAGCCCTGAACTATGTGTGCATACGATCTATGTCCGTCAATTCCAACAGTTTCAAGTTACATACTGGGGTGAGTTTTTCCCTCATGCCTCGAAAATATAAAATAATGCTGATAAACTTTTAAAACTTTTAAATTAAATCTCAAGTACATGTAACTGATAATTAACAAGGCTAACGCCCTAAAATTGTTAAAATAAGTCTGAAATAGATTTTAATCTGAAATAAGTAAATATAAAATCAACTTGTGAAAAGAAAAATAAATCTCCACTCACATATTTTAAGTCCAGGTAAGTTTCCTTCACGTCGCTGGGGGCTGGCACGGCTCCTGTCGAGTATCCATAAAATATTCGGTGTTAGAATCAACAGTTATAAAATACTATTCATAATCAAATAAGTTTCCTTAACCTAATCGGATTTCCCCATTGGAACCTTTTTATCCCTCCAATGAATTTTAAAACAACACCCTGACTTTTTATTACGCGTCGTGTTTTCTTAAAAAAAAAATTTATGGTTTCTGGTCGTCGCGGCGCAAGCTGCGCGTTGCGACATGTCATCGTTTCCCAGGGCAGATTCTGCCTTTCCGAGACCAGTCCCCAAAATCCATTCCCATACAATCCCAATCAAACACTACATCCACAAGCAATTATAATATCTAGTTTATCATTATAACACACTTTTAACACCAAAACACCATCAAACACTATCATTCTTACAAAATCAATAAACTTGAATAACAAATCTAAAATTACCAAACACCCATATCTTCCAAACAAATCTTCCAAACTTCATTCTTATCAAGTCATTAACTCACTACCATCATCCAACTACCAAAATGCAAATCATTAAAACTTGGGTTAAGAACCCTCACCTTGATTCAAGTTATTTGACAATGCACTAAAGCCTCATTTTTCCTTTCTAGAATTTAGCTTGAGTGGATTATATGGTTTGGCTTCAAGTTATTTGACAAGAAAATTTGTAAATTTCCCTCTCTTTTCCACTCTCCCCTCACGTCCAGAACAAAAGAGAAGAAAAAGAAATTGTTTTCCTTTTCTTTTTTCCTTTTGTTTTATTTGTTATTCATATTACTTATTAATTTTCTAGAAAAGTGTAGAGATTCCTATTAAGTGGATCTTGGGCTTAATTCTTTTTATTCTTTAATTAATCATGGGCTTGGGCTTGTCTTACTCTTTCTTTCTTTTATTTGATTAATTATGGGCTCATTCATTTTTTTTCCTAATTCTTTAATATTGGGCCCAAAATATGACAATGGAAATTTGGGCTTGACTAAAATAAATAATTCATTATTCCTAATTGGTTCAGAAATTACTTACTGGCCCGAGAAAGAAAATTTCAAAGCGCCTTCAAGCGAGCTAAACAATTGGGGTCATTATAGATACCACCTTAATGGCTGATTTTATTTATTTGACATAATGTGACACCATCTATATGGTCGGTCTTTATGTGACAGAGGATTACCGCCTATATGGCTGGTTTATGGACAAATAATAACACCGCCTTTATGGCTGGTTGACTTAATTAATCGGATAATACTGACAATTTCTATAATATAATAAAGTGATATTTCTATATTCGAAATATTAAAAGTGGATTCCCTAACACCAACATTTTATTTTTAATCTAGGGAAGTGATGAAGCACAATATTCACAAGTTTAATAATTGATTTTCTTTATAATATGTGTGATGCTTTGGCTTGTTTATTGAATCTTAACCTTAATGCTTTTTGTTGTCTGATCACCAATAAGATTGATGTGGTAATCTTAAAATGAACTTGATGAAAGGATTTTAGGTTTCAGTCGTAGATTTAATAGCTCATGATCTCACTTTAGAGATTTCCTTTCAGGATAGACATATACATGTTTGGCGTGGGTAGCCACAATTGGAACTTGAACTTAATGAATTTGGTGTTTCTTGGTTAACATAGATATATAGTTAATTTAGTTACTTTGGGTATTTGCATCTGACCATCGACAGACCCTTTTGAATATCTTCGTATTCCAGGTTAACAACTGATTTATTATACATGTATAGGAGAATCAATTCATCATTACAGTTATATTGGGTAGATTCACAACCCTAAATGGTTTCTTTATTATTAATTTCCTTTGTTTGTATTTTTATTTATTTATATATTTAGCTAAACCATCTTCAACCAACGAACAATCCATTTTTACCTCATATAGATACATGTAAACATTTAGCATCAATAATTAATAATAACAGTAGAATTTAAGTACTTGTGAGATCGATATTTTTATACTACTTGAACGATACATGCGATTGTGTAACGTGGGTGATTTCACCCGATCAAAAAGCTTGTTGCATGTGATATTGGTATGTAAGATATATGTTTATACATGTTTAATATGATTTTATTTTTTATGCTTTATGTACATAAGTGTGTGTGTTAAAAACCATTAGTATATCTTATTTTTGCATTTCACATACACGTACTTTTATGATTGTCGAAGCTTGGTCACATGTATGAGTTTTTGGACGGGCAATCTAATCTCTATCATACTTAGCTCACCAAATAGTGTGACCTTTGACTAGATGACCTCGTGATATCCCCTAGTAACATACAAATAAAAAAAATACATAAGACTCAAGTGCAAAAGAGCCAATGAGTCAAATTCAAAAGATAAAGGCAAAAACCTTTCACTTAAAATAGTTTTTATTTATGAGCTCATTATATTTATGTGGAGCATTTTATGGCATGCAACTAATGTTGCTTATTTTCAGGTCCTAATGGTGGTGGGTTTGAACACTTATTTTGTGGACTTGGTGTGTCAAGAGATGTGATTTCTTTGGTTGTGTTTCGCTCATTAAATAATATTTTAAGCCTTGATTTGTTGTGAACTTAGTTTTTCTGCAAGTACTTGTTATGCTTTGGTGTTTATGTCATATGCTTGCGTGTAGTATTTAGCAAAATCTAAAGTGATGCATATTATTTCGGTCAAGCCTTTCATCTATGTTAATGTCATTATCGGATCTGGTCAATTATGTTCAAAACATGAATGCAAACCTCTCATTCATCCTTTAGCATAGCGTGAAATAATTCCTTAAACCTCTGATATATCTCAATTTCTTGATTTGCTCCGAACAACTTCATAAGTGTTTTCATAATGCTCCAAGTATTTGGTACATATATGTATTATCTAAGAAAATCAGGAAATATTTCGACAGACATTGGATTGAGCATAACATACCTCAATCATTCTAACTCCGAGATAAGACGATTGTTCATCTCCTACTCTAAGTAGTTCTAGGCTCCTTTCAGTTTATTGGAATCCAAAAGTCCTGTTAATGGATTTGCGGCAGCCTTCTACAAAACAATAATTAAACACTAACAAAATATTTTCATTTTAATATAAAAATACTAATACGATTATGGATTTTAAATCTATTAGTGCTCTCCCACTACTTTAATAATTCCATAATCTCCCTTAAAGAAAAAATAGAAATTTGACAATTAAAATTTCACAGGGGAAGTAGATCGCATGGCATTTATTCCAGCCTCACAATAATGACGGTCATGACCTTCATAAACTCATTAATTAGAACTCAAAAGTCAATCACATCCATGTGACTCCTGATGTTTGGTCATGAACCGTTTCTTATTCTCAAAATAATGACATTATTAGATTAAGACGTGTTTCATGTATATACTTTTCAATGTGTACTAATGAGCTTCGTAAGTTCACCCTCACAATAATGATGGTATTGGGTGACTACGTCAACTCATCACGTTACATCTAATGTTTTACCAGAGCGATCGAAGTTTCGACCACTTACACCATCATAATAATTATGGTATTGGAAATAAGTAATAAGAACTCATTCATCTCGTATTGACAAGGTGGACCATCCAATAATACTTCAAAATTATTAATACTATTACTTAAAATAAAGTAATCACCTAATCAAGAGGATTTATTAACATGTTTGGGTCAAAAAAAAATTTAATTAAAACATGTAATACATATCTAATATGACTTATGCATAGTTAAATAAAAAAATTACAGAAGCATAGATTCAAATACATGTCAAACATGCAACATATGTTGTGTGGTTAAGACCTGCGCTGATACCGTTCTCTTGGGGCAGTTGAGGGACCCATAGTGTCAGATCATTGTCCCGCGCAGTAGAAGTGGGTCTAACCTGTGATAATTAAGCATGTGTATATTTTTAAATATTTTAATGGAATATTATATTCCATTACGAGTGTATAGGGAAAACCGGGGATGAATCGGAGTCCGAAAAAACTAAAATGGTAGAAAAACCAGGTCCTGCACATGGTGCGCACCTAGTGCTCTTGCGCGTACGCTACTTGCAGCACACACTGCATGCAACGCTGACTGCATGCCGCACTGGCTAAATGTGTTGTCTGAATGCAGCAGCATGCGCTGTTTTGTAATTTTTTTTAAATCCTTAAACACTTTCAAAAACACCCAAAAATAATTTTAATTTCAAAATCAACTTCAACACATATTATACAACAAAATCCATATATTCTAAATACATATATGTATTTTTTGAATCAAAACATAAAGCAAAATAGAATCTCACAATGAAATGACTTATTAACAATTCTATGTCACTCAAAGGTGGTCAAGTGATTTTAGAATGGTAGTTATAACTACAAGCTATCATCTAGAGTTCCAAACTCTAATTTTATATTTCATTTCCAACATAACACATTTTGACCCAATTACAAGCATATTGTGTTTACACTTCCGAAGCATCATACACAATTCATTAGCCTAATTTCAACATCAAATTATGTTATTATGTATCTAATACGTAATACATCACTATATGCTTCATTAATGAAAACAACACACTAATGAAAACATAACTTTAGAGAATATCAAACTTACCTAGTAAGCCTAGTAAGCTTAATTCCAAGATCCAATCTTCTTCTCCTTGTTGAAATATTGTAGAGAACTTCCAAAGCTTCTTTAAACACTTCTTTTACTTAGGCTAATATCTCTAATTCTTGCTTGTTTTAGCTTTCACAAGCTTATTTAAAAATTTACTCAAGCTTGCATTTTATAATGAAGCTTATGCAATTTTTAATTAATAAAAGTTCTAATCAACTTTTAGGTGGACTTAATCAAATTTGTCCAAATATGTATAATTAGGTGTGACTAATCACCTTTGTCTGCCACTTTGATTTAATCCAATTAAATCAAGACAAATACATATATTATTACATATTTTATTATTATCAAAATATCTTCCAATGGTGGAAGTATTTATGAAATTATAACAAAGCACTTGTGTGATTTTGGATTAATCCAATTGGGTCAAAGTAAATAATTAATGTTATCCAATAACACTTAATTATTTTAATTGATATTTATAATATCAAATATTATTTATTATCAAACATTATCGGCTACCCAAGTGCTCAACGAGTACACTTTATATTGTGGGACTCTCTAAGTCTAAATACGTTCGTCATATAAGCCTGGCTTATATGTACACAATTTGACCACCTTCGAATTCGTGAAGAACACGAACGACTTTTCTAAATTATACAAGTCGAGGTCATCACATATGTTTAACAATTCTTCCGTCGTAGGCTATCTGAATTGTGTTTAGGAAATATAGATTTCACCGTCAAGATTTCGAGGCACACATCTAATATTGTCGACATGTCCACGATTATTTACAACTAATCATAAAACCATTTCTGATATATGCGATCAACCTTTTTGGACAAAGTCTTAAGAATCGTGACTTACTCACATGGATACCTTAACCCCTTATGATACACATATGGGTCGACGGTTCATATCATGATATGCACTTGATTAACGAGTACATCAGTCCACACCCAACGAACATCTAGCTGTCAGACCATGAAAGGTCTCTGACATATATAACATCAAAGTGTGGAGGATCACACACAAAATCAATGTTATCTTATAGTCAAATGATCATATATGCTACTCGACTCGAGTAGATTCCTATTGATGGTGGTGTATACTTCCAACTATTATGAATCACATATGAGTCATTCAGTATTCGCTCCAATGAATACTCATATGTCTATACGTGCTTCCCTTGCTGATGGTACATCAGATTAAACCATTGGAATTCCAATATACGACATGTGCTAGTCTTCTAGGTTATAGGAATTCGATTGTATTCCAAAACCAACAACTTTGAAAATTTACTTTAAGAATAGTTTATAATAGTATTATTATCCTAATGTCGAACCACCCAATGTCCAATATTACTACATGACTATTCTAAGGTCGATGTCATTCTCAACATATTTATATATCAAACTAATATGCATAATGACATTATCATTAATAAGGTTGAAATGAAAATGTTGTTATTTTTATTAATAAAAAAATATATATAATGTACAATATATTATTCGGATTGGCGCTCCAAGCACCAACTCTAAAATTAGGGCCAAGGTAGTGACGTTTAGCCCTTTAAAAATTATTAATTAAATATTAGTATTTATAAATATGACATTACCTCTCTAAAAATTGAATTTTTCAAAGGTTACACCCTATAAAATACATCATAAGTTCTAAATGTAAAAAAAAAAAAAAAAAAAAAAAAAAAAAAAAAAAAAAACTAAGAAAGTAATGATTAATACTAACACAATTTAAACAAGCTTCAAAAACATTAATACACAGCAAAACACTAGTGCATTAAACAATATTACTAATAAATACATCTAAACTGCAAACATACTTTTACAATACTAATAATAAATGAGAATGAGATCAGCTCTAAGCTCTTACATAAAAAATATTCATAGATTTAAAAAAAAAAATATTGTTATGAGATGAGGATGAGTGTGACAACAATTTCACTCTTTAGTCTAATTTAGGTTATGCTAGGTTTTAAAATTTTTTATTTTTTTTAAATGTATGTAAGATGGGCCGAGCTAAGGCTTTTATTTTAAAAACCCTAACCCGGCCCAATAATTAAAGGGCTTAAATTATTAAGGTCTTAGTTCCAACTCTTTTATTAAGGGTGGGCTAGCCCGGGCCCTAATGGTCGCCAGCAAAACTCTAAAAGCATTAATATTCGGGTGGAAACGTGAATACTTTTGAAATTTCTGATGAAAAATTGAACATTTTAAAAATTTGAGTTGAATTAAATTTTCACCTTAACGGATTAAAAAAATGATATCCTTTTATCTTATCCGATTACAAATAATTAGTAAATCAATTCCAATATTATATTATTATTATTATTATGTAGTTTGAAGTAATTTATCTTTTGACATCATTAATAATGTTATTAAATATTAAAAGTATATTTGGTGTTTTTGTTAATTAAAAGAGAGAGAGAAATGAAAGAAGTTGTCTTACACCCACCTCGCAAAGTATATGTTTGGACATAAAATCTCAATATTTTATTTTTATTGCAAGACACTGACCAACTGATTACAGATCTATCGTTGTGAGTATAAAAACTTAATCTATGACTATATGTGTCTTGTGAAATCAATTTTACACCAACACCTTAAAATATGTATTAATACTAAAAATATTTTCAATTTTATAAGGTATTAGTCTAAAATAGTGTTTCGTTTTTTTTTTTTTCCAAATATTAAAATTTTACATTGATAAAAAACTTATATTATATACATAGACATTACCCAATATATAAATATATAAATGTTATATTAATACAAGGGATCACAACGGGTCAAATATGATATGAAAGTATTAATATCTCGGCACGTTCAATTAAGAATTTTATTTTTATTTAAACGGATATATTAATATTTGCACCCGTGAAAATTTTTTACTTTTTTGGATTACAATGAGTGACAGTCATATTTCTAACAATAAATAAACACTCCGCATTAAAGTATTTTTCCATTAAAACAATTAAGTTAAACCGAAAATGGTACTAAATCGCCGGTCAAAGCGGGCAAGGAATGTCACACACGACAAGTAGCAACTATTTGTTTGAAGATTCCATCTTATCATGCCAAGCTTTCGAATAGGCCATAACCATAAATAAATAAATAACAAATTGAACACACAAGTTGACATTAACAAACAAACAACAACTACAGAACTAGCAATCAAATGAATTTTTTTTTTTAAAAAAATAAAAATAAAAATAAAACAAAATGATTTTACATTGGTGGCTATGCACATCTCAAAAGAATAATTAAAGACAAAATATCATTTTCAACATTTCGTGTTAACAATTAGTCTTTTATAATCTATCCACATCACCTAAAAAATAATCCAAAACTTGGAAAATTTTACATTTGAATATTTAAAATAATATCGAGGACGTATTTAGGAGTTTTTTTTTTTTTTTTATTTAAACAATAAATAAATAAGAGTGTAGTTAAAATCTAAATCAATTTTTTTATTTCTTATTTTACTCAAAATTTAAATTCAAATGACCAATTAAAAAAAATATTTGAAAACTACTCGATCTGTCAAGCCGATGAGGATGTGGTCAATGAGTTAAGTAAATAACTCTTTTTTTAATTAAGACTTATTCATTAATGCAATATTATATTAGGATATGAATAATATTTGATTGAAAAGATAATTTTATGTTATTTTATTTATTTCTTTTGGTTAGATTTTATTCCATGACATCACACTTATCATGATATTTTATAGTAAATTGCATGAAAGGAAAGTGATATAAGGGACAAACATTTAAAAATTTTCTTGAAGAAATTATTCAAGTATATCGTAAAAATTTTATTTATCAAAAAAAAAAAAAAAAACTTTTAAAAAATAAATATTTTTTTTCTCATAGATTCATCTAAGTTAATTAGCTTACATATATTGAGCAATATAAACATTTACATATATATATTGTCTGAAAATTGTACATTTACGATTCTTGATCTTAAAAATAAAAAATAAATAACAAATACGGCAAATGAAATTAAAGATTTGATGTTCCATTTCTATCAAATATTATTGGAATAACTACAAATCTTTTGTTTGAATTCAAAGTTGATGTCCACTTTAAGAGGCCAAACCAACAGAAATGTCCCATTTGATAGAAATTCAGGAGGAAAAATATAGTATAACACAATACATTATATCTTATTATAGTACAATAATGCTTATTTCATAATGTAAATCATATGTAATTTTTATTTTTATTTTTTTTTTGAAAATTTAATATAACACAACATAACATTATATCTTAATATAATACAATATAATGCAGGGATCGCGACAAATCGAATGCACCATGTGGTATTAAGTTACAATTAGCGCAACAAATAGAGTACTATTATCATTTTTAATTTGGATTAGAGACCAATTTTGATATAAATATATAAACTACATCCTTATACAAGAAAAATTTATAATATAGATTTAGTGTTTTAACCCAAATTTAAGTAATAATTATTTTTAAAAAAAAAAATAATGTTACAACCTTTAGTACTTTAACTACCGAATCTGCTGTATTATCAACATTCTTGATTCGGCTTTTCCTACAAAAATTCTATAATCTCATGTAATGCAAGAATATGAAAAAACAAAACAAAACAAAATTTGTTTATTGTGGGTAGTGAATCACATCATTTATAAGAAATAGAATAAAATATTTTATGATTAAAAAAGTATATGTTTGTCCCATCGGTGAAAATAAATTTGCGTCATTCAAAAAGTTGTTTTAAATACTTTTAATGCTAAAACATTTTCAAATATTCTAATTATATACAACAAGTAAAATGAAAAATATGCATCGTTGACTAAAGAAGGTCATCCTCTAGAACGTTATAAAATCCGAATTTGAAATATAGAATATAGATTTTACATTCTATAATATACGGCACTATAATATGTTGTAAGTTTCAAATAAATTTTACAAATGCATGGATGTTTGTAGTCGGGTGAGCATTTTGTTGAACTAAACTGAAAATTGGTTTTAGAAAATATAAATCCATCCATTTTGGTTCACATCTAGTCTTTTAAGAGATCATCACAACTGAAAACATACAAATAAAATTAACTAAATGAACTAATTTATGGTCCCGATTAGTTTATATTTATTTGAATTAATTCGATTCAGTTTGATATTCTTTAAAAAAAAAAAAAAAAACTGAATTTATTGACGGTTGGTTTTCGTTTCAAGGCTAATGTGGGAAATTAACTCTTCGAATACACATCCATCGTCAGTGAATTTATTTGGTTAGTTGGGAATCAAAACAAACTTAACAAGCAGACAAATAAATCACAGAGTTTACGTGAATGCGGAGAGTGACTTTTACCTATGTCCACGGGAGAAAGGAACGTGTATTTTATTACTACTTGGGATCAAGAGCGACCCAAGCTACAATGGGGAAATGAAATCACAAAGTGATAAAACACCTCGAATCTTATACAAGCTCGGTACAATTCTCTCAAATGGTTAGGTGACTGACCAGCTTTCTCTCTTTATCATTAGTTCTTAAACTCTTAACTTTTTACAAGTTGTGAGATACAAAATTTACTAACCCTTGATTCTGGGACTTCAATCTCTTTATATAGGCTTCCAAATTCACTATTTCACTACCTCTGACGTCAGCACATGTCACATTGTCAATGAGGGCACTAGCCAAGTTAAAGAATCAAAGATCAATCGGTTTATGTGTGACTTGGATAATTTCAATATGGAAGCCGGAGAAAAGATTGATATGATATTTTCAAAATTCTCCATAATTATAAATCAACTAAGTGCTTGGTATGAACACCTTGAAATTTGATGATTTGGTGGGTAAAGTAATAAAATATGAGATGGAGATTGAGAAGGTTTTAAGGAAAAAAATAATAAAAAGAGAATAGTCCTTAAGTCTTTTGTGAGAAACTGAGATAGTGCTAGCTCTTGTGATGAAGAAGATGATAGTGATGATGAGTTGGCACATTTAACCAAGAAGTTCAAGAAGTTCCTCAAATCCGAAAAGTCTAAAGAAAAATCTCGGATAGATGAGAAGATGGAAGAAAATTGGCCACGGAAGCACAATAAAGATAAAATAATTTCGTATGAGTGTGAAAAATCTGGTCATGTGGTTGCAGATATCCATTGAGAATATTCAAAGGAAAATTTAAGAAATGAATGTAACTTGGAGCGATAGCGACTCTAGCTCATTCGAGGAGGAAATTGATTAGGGAATAAGAAATCTCGCTTTTATGGCTATTGATGATCTAGATGAAAGCGATAAAGAAAATTTACATAATTCCCTTGAATATGATTAAATGCTTGACACATTTAATGAATTGCATGAATTGTATAACTTGCTTAGAAAGAAACATAAATTGATAAAAAAAAAATGAGCATTCATCACTATTACATGATCATGCATCAATTGTTGAGAAAAATGAAATGCATGAAAAAGAAATTACATGCTTAAAAGATGAAAAGCTAAAACTTAAAAAAAAAAACACATCTAGCATGTGATCTAACTCTAGTACATATGATTGCAAATCTTTAATAAATGAAAATGTTGCATTAAATAAAAAGATTATGGATTTGTATTCTATCATGATAAAATTTACTTTGGGAGAGAAAAATTTTAATATATTAATTGGATTCCAAATATGTGTTTTTAAAATAGAAGGTTTAGGATATATGCATTATATCAAAAAGAAACTTTTGAAAAATAATTTTGTAAAGGCGTCAATTCCCATACACATGTCACTTTTGATGAAAATATAACATATCATGCATGCAATAGGAAACGACCCAAAAACTTTGATTGCATTTACAAAAATGTGAAAGTGAGTGCATGGGTTCCCCAAGGAACCAAGACTAACCATCATGGACCCAAGAAAGTTTGGGTACCAAAATGTGCTTGAATGATTTTATAGGGGAAGCTTTGGGAACGATTCTTAATGAGAAATGCGAAATGATCCCAAAGATGCAACATAAAATGAGGAAATAACTCAACAAGAAGAATATCAAAACTCTATCTAAAAAATGAATGAATTTGATGATTGGTGGACTTGTCACTTGATGACGATGGTAAAAGGTATAATCCATGTTTACGAAAATATTGGTATTGTTTCCTCAAACTTATATGAGTATGAGAAGATTTTTAATAAAAAAAATTGGACTTGATTGTGAAGTAATTTTGATTAGGCAATTTTAATTTCATTTGGTATCATCATATACTTAATCATATCATTAATCTGATTTAGTAACAATTGGTATCACATGGAACTTATGGATTTATATATATGTGGGATCCTTTTGATTTTTAGCATTGAATATGACTTGTCATTGATCTCTATTGGTTGAAAATGAAATGCATAGATATTGGCTTAATTTGAATGATTTTAATGATTTATGCATGAATTTCATATTGTATGAAAAATGGGGAGAATTGTATTGAAAATGCTAAATATAAATGTTAACTAACTTTCATATGTTTTGTACACATATTGATTGGTATCTCATAGAGCTTAATTTTTACTTCTCCATCCTTTTTTATAATGTCAAATGGGAGAAATCATATAATGAGATTAAAATGTGTGTTACCATCGCCCTTAAATTAAGAGAGAGTAAACTTTTACTAATGTGTTTGTGTAAGTTTTATAGAGATATATTGAAGACAATCACATGTTGAATGGGGGCTAATATTGAAATGGAGCTAAAATCGTCAATAAATTTTGACTTTCAAAGCTCACAAGTTTTAAAGATTACCATCATAAAAAATGGAAGATTGTTAGCGACATATTCTCAAGATGGATTTTGATGATGCAACACTAGAAGACTTCGACGCGAATTAGCAAACATTACAAAAAGATGTCGAAATATATTGGTGGTGAAAAACAATGGATGTGAAGACTAATGCCTATTGAAGAATCTATAGTATGGTCTTAACTTATGACTCTCTTTGTAATTGAGTTGATAATTTAACTCTCTAAGCTCATAAGTCATATGCACATTCATTTAAATGTATTAGGATCATGTGTAAAATATTTTCAACTTTCGAATTCAGTATTTTCTGAATTGAGACTGGCATATCGGTCCCCCACACCGGCATACAGGTGACCCTGCTATGCCTTAGGTAGATTTGTATGTTCTCTGGAATCGGGCTACTCCATACCGATCAACTAGAGTTTCCACATCAACTGGAATCGGGACGGTTTATACCGGTCCTCATACTAGTGAGCTAACCGGCCTCCATACTAATCAATAATATGGTATTTCACTTTAATCTTCAATTGTAATATAACAGTTATGTTTTACATGACCGGCATACTACCGATCTCAGAGAGAGAAAGCTGGGGCAATGTTTAATCTTCTATGTAAATTGAGCCCCAAATCCGTTTTTGCAGACTTCTTGCACCTTTATATATTTTCTAACAAGCAAAAATATATATATTTATAAAACATTCATCATTTAGGAATGGCAGTGAGTAGGGTTTGGTGCGAGTCTGCCAATACCAAACCTGCACCCGCATATGTAAATAAATTACCAAACCTGCACCATACCTGCTACGGGTTTTGAATTTCATTACCAAACTTGCATTGGTACCCAACAGATTCTGTACGGGTTTTTAAAATATCATATAAAAATAAATTTTCCGTGATAAAATATTTTTCATCTATAATATGAAAATTAAATTAAACAGAATATTAAACCATCTATAATTCCTTTACATGTAAATGGCGTTTGGTTTGAAATCAATATGAAGTCGCAAATATTAAACATGATACTAGACCAAAAGTAATTCAAAAAAATGATAAAGTTGACTAAAAAACATTAACTACAAATTAATTATAGATTAAACCAATACAAGACTATAAGCAATTAAAAAAAATGATAAAGTTAACTAGAGAATGTGAGTCCTTTTATATGAGTGGATTTTCTTTACCCTAAAAAATATAAAACAAAAAACTTTAAGTTTACGGGTAGCGAATACCCGCAGGTTTTTCTTTATTACCAAACCCGCGGCGGGTTTTGTTTTAATTTACCAAACCCGCACCACATCCATTTAAATATTTACCAAATCCTACCCATTACAGGAGGATTTTTACGGGTTTGCGGGTTTGTGGGTGAAATTATCATCTCTAATCATCATACACTCTCATATTCAAGCTCACACACTACACCTTCATATCATTTGTAGTGAGTTTAGAATGCTTAGGTTAGCAACTCACATTTTTAATCTTCATTATCTGTTGTGAGTTAAAAACTTTCATATCTTAAACACTTGAGGTTGAGAAATCCCTTTGTGAGTGGGCATACTAAAAAAAGTGATTTGTAAAAATTTTGTGAGTGTGCCTAGGAACAAATCTCATTTTAAAGGTTTAATAGTGAACTTAGGGATAAAACTCTTGTGTAAAGGTTTGGAATGAACCTAGGGAATAAAACTCTTGGTTGCAAGTGAGCCATGGAAAAATTAGTGTATGATGTGGATTCAACTTAGTGGAAAGCTTCAAGTATGGCTTAGGGAAGTGGACGTAGGCAAAGAGTTGGTCGAACCACTATAAATCATGGTGTCAAATTTCTCTATCCCTTAACTTTTTATTTATCGCAAGTTATATTTTATATTTGTATATCAATTAGTAACTTGCATTTAAGAATATATTGTTATTGAGAAAATTGCACATAAGCTTAATTGGTAAAGCTACTAACTTAGTAGCATAAAATCGAAAAGATTTTTTAATTCCGTAATATTTGGCCAATACCCAATTCACCACTCCTCTTGGGTATATAAAAATTGTTTGTTGAGTAATTTTAGGCAATTTCATATTTCATGTATCAGTGGTAAAGAAAAATGTACTAGAGCATACCCATATCTTGGAGAGCCAACCGGTAGAGTTGAGTGAGAATCTGACATATGAAGAAAAGCCTGTGAAGATCGTAGAGCTAAAAATTCAAGATTTGATATCCAAAAGTATCCTCTAGTGAAGGTTATATGGACTAATCATCACATACAAGAGAGAACCTTGGAAGTGGAGCAAGACATGAGGGAGAAATATCCAGAGCTGTTTGAGGATTGAGAAATTTCAATGACGAAATTTTTATAAGGTGTGTAGATTGTAATATTACGTTTTTTTATTTTTCTTTCTATTTTTTTTTTACTATTTTAAATTAGTTTAAACTTCCCGTATCTCTCATACTTTCACCCATGTTCTCCCTTTTCCCCCAAAGTTTAACAACCATTACTCCTAATATAACTCAAACTCAAATTTCTATTATAAAAACAAACCAACCATAACTTTTGTGTGTGTTTATCGTGAAAATAAAAGAGAGAGGGTGAGTGTGTGTTTTATCAGTAGAAAGATGGAATATAAGACTTTCAGATACCAGTGAGAGATAGAGTGTGTGTGAGTCAAATCAGTAAAGAGAGAAAACACATAAGAAATAGTAAGTGTAGGCAGAAGAGAGAAAGAGGTTGTTCGACATTGTCCGACCACCATTTCTTACAAGTGACCACTCTAAGAGAACCATCTCGATGAGACGAAGCCAACGCTGCCGGTCCGACAACCTGAATCCACCGAGCGCGCCCTCACACGCCGCCACTATGCCGCCACACGCGCCCCATATGCCGCTGTGTGTGACCCTCACCTCCCAAATACGAATCTTCCCCTCATCGAGATATGTAGGTTAGACACTTCGGTTGCCTAGATCGAACCCTCGATTTTAGTAAAACGAGCAAAAAATGTGAGTTATCATCGTTTAACCGTTCGTTAGTAACCACCATGTATCCGCCGTCACCACTACCACCATTGTGATTCTCGTGACATGTATTGAACATTGATCACATTGTTGTGGATTTTGAAGTCATTGGAGTTCGGTAAGTTATTGTTACAGTTTTAGGGGTGTAAATGTAAGATTTTAAAAATTTTAGATTAAATCATAAATTTAGTATAATTAGGGTGCAAATCTGAATTTTCTAATTTTTAAGGGTTAATAAGTGATATTTGAGAGTTGTAGGATCAAATTGGTGATGTATGACAGTTTTGAGAGTTAATTTGAAAATTTAGAAAGTTTGAGGGTAAAATCATAATTTTAGAAAAATATCGGGACATAACCATAATTTTATATTTTTTTTTCATATTTTAGCGAGGACATATGGATATAGAGAATTTTTGCATGAATTGAGGTAAATACAAAGCACAATGATTCTCTTAACAAAATTATTTGTGGTTGATGTTTGATATAGAAGTCGATATAATATTGTATAAATATATTATATATATTCACGTTTGGAATTTATATTGAGTTATTAATAGCATGAGAGTTATATATATGTGAATACCATGTTGGGTAAAATAGTATGTTTATATTATGAATCGATGTATTTGAGTATTTCGTGATTGTTGAGATGAGATTGTTGGAGTGAACACGAAACTTGATTGTATTGGGTGATGTGTATTATTACTGTTATGTTGTCAGATTTTATATAATAGTGGTCGGAGATGCGAGGTTATGCGAGGTTAGCATAGGCATGTGGTGTGATCCCCCTCTTGCACATTTATGTGAGGTTATATAGTGGGAAACCTTGGTAGGGGTGTTGTTACTCTCCCAATGGTTTCAATCCACTATTATACCGAATCCGGCTAGCAAATATTATTTGATTGATGTTGTTTTATTGTGAGTATGTTCTGTCTGAGGTAGTCCTTATATAACAATTGTTGTTTTCAAATACTAATTATATATATATATATATATGCGCAAATCTATTTTTGGGTGATGTCATGTTGAGAGTTTGAGTGTTTTACTTACTAAGCTCTTTAAGTTCACCCTTTTTTTCCCAAACACTCATGTAGTTCGCCAGCGTAATAGTAGCAGTACCAGGATTATATTCGTTTACCATAACCGCCATTCGGGTTGGTCCAGACATTTCTTTTGACTTTGGAGATAAGAGATTTCAGACATTTTTCATGTTATTCGTAGAATTTTACTATAAATATTTGTTTTGAGGTTTATTGAATTACATTTTTTGAAATATGACTTTCTTTGTAAATTTAGTTAAATTACATGGCATGTAGAATGCTCGAGCTGAAGTAGTTCACAGACCCTTTTCTAGGGTTGGGCCCATTCTAAGGAGGGGTTCGTGACATATACTAACAAAGATTCCCTTTAGCTCTCTTAATCAGGTCAGATTGACATAAAGAAACTTAATTAGGTCGGTTACAATCAAAATCTCGGAAAACTCATAAATCAACACTCTTCGTGTGTTCGGGTTGGTATCATAACATACTTAATCTTTAACGATGTTCATGATCTCGGGAGAACTTTTATGTACCAATAGGTCGGGTCTTTCTGCAAACCTCATCTCTTTCTGAACTATTGGGCCGTTATCATCCATTTTTGGTTAAGTACAATACCAATTATATCCCTCATCAGCATTTGAACATTCCTCAAGATGAAAAACTACCATCAACAAAACTGTAAAATTTTCATCCCATTAAAGAACTATTATATTTGATCAAGTACAAAAAACACGTTCAATTTTCAAACACTTTATTATTAAATCCTCTTAGTTTTCATACATGTCATTTGATGATCTTTATATATTGGCCACAGGACTTATGTGATAAAGATCACAAGGACCATATTATCAATAACTTCAATATTAATCAGATTTAATCTTTAAATCTCATCCATGCATGCATCATGCACGTCTCTTGACTCAGGAGGTAGCCTAGAGTCAAAGTCCTAAAGCACCGCTCAACAACATAACAATGTTGGCCAATTATTATAATTAAATTAATGACACCATGATCAATAGAAAACAAAATTAATAATAATATAGCTATAATTAAAGTATGTTATCGGCATATTCGCAAGATGAATTTTGATGATGCAATATTAGAAGACTTCGACGCGCATAAGCGAACATACAAAAAGGTGTCGAAGCACACTGGTGATGAAGAGCATTGGATGTGAAGGCTCATGCGACAAGCTCAAGCGACAAACGAAGAATATCTTGTGGTCTTAGCTTATGACTCTTTTTGTAAGTGAGTTGTTAATTTAAGTCTCTAAATTCATAGGACATATACACATTCACTTAAATGTATTAGGCTCATGTGTAGAATATTTTTAAATCTTCAAATCATGCATTTTAGCACTGAGACCGGTATACCGGTCCTCCACACCGACATACCGGTGACCCTGTTAAGTTCTACGCAGTTTTGCATCGCCTTTGGAACCGAGCTATTCCATACCGGTCACCTATACCGACCAACATGGAATTTACACAGTTACTGAAATCGGTCTAGAGCATACCGAAATTCATATCGGTCAACTTTCGTATTTTATAAGCACTCGAAAATCGACATGATCTATGTTGGTCAGTAATCAGGTCTTGTTTACGCTTATCAGTGTCAAACGGTAATATTTTATAGATGTTGTAATGGTATACCAGCATATCGGCATCAACGTAAACATCATGAATTATTTTCATTTTTTCTATAAATTGAGTCTTTATTTCATTTTTTTCAAGCTCTTGAACCTTTATACAATTTCTTCCAAGGTAAAAAAAAAAGAGTCTACAAAATCTTTATCATCATACACTCTTATACTCAAGCTCACACACTACACCTTTATATCATTTGTAGTGAGCTTAGATTTATTGTGTTAGCAACTCACACTTAAATCTCTGTAATCTTTTATGAGTGCCCAAATGAGTTATAAACTTTATTTCAAACACTTGTGTTAGTGAAATCCCTTTGTGAGTGGTCATACTCAAAAGAGTGATTTGTTAAAGTTTGTGAGTGAGCTTAGGAACAAAACTCATTGTAAAGGTTTAAGAGTAAATCTAGGGATAAAACTCTTGTCTAAAGGTTTGAAGTGAACCTATGGGACAAAACTCTTGAGGGGACAAAACACTTGGTTGCGAGTGAGCCACAAAAAACTCGGTATAAATTATGAACTCAACTTAATGGAGATCTTCAAGAGTTGCTTGGGGAGTGAACATGGGCAAAGAGTTGATCGAACAACTATAAATCACCGGTGTCAATTTCTCTATCCCTAAACTCTTGATTTATTACAAGTTTTATTTTATATATGCATATTGTTTAGAAACTTTCATTTAGGTGATACATTGTGATTGAGAAAATTGATCTAGCTAAATTGGTAAAGCTACTAGGTTAATAGCGTAAAATCGGCAAGAATTTTTATTTCCACAATATTAGGCCATTACTCAATTCAATCCCCCTCCCCCTTCCCCCATTCTATTGGGTATAGAGTTGTGTTTGTTGTGCGCTTGTAGTTAATTTCAAAATATACATAAATGGTGATCCATGTTTTTAATAATATGAAAATGATACCCAACTACCTTGAAGATTGATATAATGACACTTTAAATCTTACAATTTTGAAAGTATAAGTTTGAGTCATATCGTTAAATATTTTCTGTTACTTTTGATTTATTTTTCATCCAATTAGAGTTGACTTGAATACTCCAAAAAAATGTACAAAAATAGTAAAAGATTCTTTCAAAATTATATG
The DNA here is from genome assembly GCA_019454045.1 of Zanthoxylum bungeanum. Taxonomy (NCBI): domain Eukaryota; kingdom Viridiplantae; phylum Streptophyta; class Magnoliopsida; order Sapindales; family Rutaceae; genus Zanthoxylum; species Zanthoxylum bungeanum. The sequence goes on from SKCR01024046.1 coordinate 50,136, forward strand.
AAAAGTGAATCAATTAATAATAAAAGAAAATTGATGACTTTGATTAAAGTTTGTATTTTTAAAATTAGAAAGACTAAATTCTAAAATTACATGGACTAAAATTTCATTATGAAAATTTAAAGGACAATTCAGTATCATTTCCCCTTAATAATAAGAAAGAAATATGTATTCCAAATCTCTCTCTTAAAATTTTTTCCCTTCTAGTCTATGAATTAAATTTTCTTTCTATTCCCCTTGATATCTTGCTTGCATGAACGTTTTAGTTGATAAATGAAAAAGATAATAAATAAAATAAATAAATCTTGACCATACATTAAAAAAATACACACGTGTCAGAAGATCTTTCAACTTGTTTATCTTCACGAGTCAATTGCGACTTTCTACTTCTTTCTCCCAAACAAGAAGCTAACCAAAATACACGCTAATTAATTAGATCTTTTCAAAAAACAAAAAACAAAAAAAAAAAAAAACAGTCTTGCGTACAAAGCCTAGACTATAACTTGTCTGAAACAACAGTGAAACACATAAAACACAAGCCTCTTACTCATATAATCACTTTGGTCCGGCCACCATTGGAGCTGTTTTTTTTTTTTGTTTTTTTTTTATATATATTCTGCATATATAAAATTCATCGGATGAAGAAAACAAGAAGAGATTTTCAGAACATGTTTGGTTACAGGCTACTTAGCCGCCGTGTCAAATCAGCAATCTTGGCACTTTTTATTTTTCTTGCTATTTTCTTCATCATTTATGAAGATAGTTTCATTTCAAACGATTCTGTTGATGTTCACTCTGCTGCTGTTTCTGCTGCTTCCAGAGCTATAAAATTTTCAGAGAAGTTACAAATTAGCAGCAAGCCGCTCTTTTCAATACAAGATGAGATTCAAAAAGCTGATAGCGGAAGTGGGATTTCTCTTAAGCCTCCGTTTAATGTCACAGAAGGAGAAAGGATTGCATGGTTTCGAAAGAAGCGACCGGGATTTGATGTTTTTAAGTCGGATAACTTGACAGAGAAATTCCACAGCCGTGTTCTTAATTTTTTAAGCCATCAGTGTGAGCTTCAGGCTTACATGACATGGATTTCGCCGGCGAATTTGTTTAGAAGAAGGGAAATTTTGGGCATGGAGAGTTTTTTTAAAGCTCATCCAAACGGATGTTTATTGATTCTGTCGAGAACTCTCGACAGTCCAAGTGGGTACAGAGTTTTGAAACCGTTGCTTGATAGAAAGTTCAAAGTCGCTGCTGTGACTCCGGATTTGTCATTTTTGTTCAGAAACACTCCGGCTGAAGTCTGGTTTGATGAGATGAAGAGTGGGAACAAAGATCCTGGTGAAATTCCACTAGCTCAGAATCTATCTAATTTGATCAGACTTGCAGTTTTGTACAAATATGGAGGTGTTTATTTGGACACAGATTTTATAACTCTCAACAGTCTTAAAGGTTTGAGGAATTCAATTGGCGCTCAGAGTATTGATGTGTTGTCAGGAAATTGGACTAGGCTAAATAATGCTGTGCTCATTTTTGACATGAACCATCCACTGCTTTTCAAATTCATTGAGGAATTTGCAGCAACTTTTGATGGAAACAAATGGGGACATAATGGACCATATATGGTTTCTAGAGTAGTACGGAGAGTAGAAACTAGGCCTGGTTTTAACTTTACAATCTTGCGGCCGACCGCCTTTTATCCGGTTAACTGGAACAGAATTGCAAGGCTTTTTAAGATGCCTCAAAATCAGGATGATTCCAGATGGGTAAATGCAAAGCTGATTCAGTTGAGTGGTGAGACTTATGGAGTTCACTTGTGGAACAAGCAAAGCAACAGAATCGCCATCGAAGAGGGCAGTGTCATTGGCAGAATCATCTCAGAACATTGTATCATTTGTCAACAAATCTATAGCTCTTGAAAAAGATTTTTCATACGCAAACTGGAGAAACCTTCTGCTTCAAGTTAAGATACATAGTGTACATTACATATACTCTGTTCTTGATAAACCCTAACAGAGATAGCTATTATTTCTTCCTTTATTTAGTTTCTTGGTTTTAATTTTTTTTCCACTCATATTTTTCTTTTGGGGTCGTGAATCATGATCCCAATGTACATGAAATGTATAATACAGAATACAGATAAAAAACAAAAAAAAATCTGTATTATGTATTTGTATATGATTGATTACAAACCTACAAAAAAAAAAAAAAAGAATTACATATTTCCAGAACAAATTATAATCCTAAGTCTTCTCAATCTCAGCCTAAATCTAAATCCTCTAACCCTCCAAAAACTAAATCCTGGCAAATTTCTAAATGACTCTTTTCTCCTCAATTTTCGGTGGGTAGTTTTTTCTTTAACACATGCTTGAAACCAGGCTCTTAAATCCTGAAGCTACTACCATCCGAAGCAAAATTACTTAACCCCTTCTCATTGCTAGGATCAAATCTTGGCGGTCCAATTTGCTTGCTTGATTCCCATGGATCATAAACTTGTTCATCATCACCATCACTGCCCCTCAACAATATAGGCTTAATAACAGGTGAGCCACTGTAGCTTTCAAAAAAAGTACCCAAACTTGTATGCTGCATGTCAAATAATCTCCTCAGAGAAGTGCTTCCACCCTTCATTAAATCTAACAAAGTGCTTCTTTTTCGACATGAAGAAGAAGATGAACATGAAGCTGATGCTGATTTCTTATGCTCTATCGTGTGCCTGATTTTTTCCCTTTGAGCTCCCGTAAACCAACAAATTTCCACATCATTTTCTGCTGTAATCTCTAAATTCATCATTAGCTTAGTGGGGTTTTTTTGTGATTAAGAAATAGAAAATAGGTACAGAGGATAAATCTTTGAGAAAAAAAAAAAAAAAAAAAAAAAAAAAAAACTTGCATAAAAATTTTTGCAAAAGCCGGCCGTTGCCCGTTGGGAGAACTTTGTGGTTCAATTGTCTTTAGCCAATATTGGTGCACGTTGGCTTATTCTAGAATTTGATAGTTTACATTTGGGTAATTTTAATTAAGAATAAAATATTAGTAAATAATTGAAGTTTACTTTATAAACCAGCTAGCCAATCAATAAATTAGATCAAGTGTGTATCAAATAAGTAGTTAATGTATGATTTATTCTATACAAATTTGGTAATATATATGAACTGTATTTCAAGGAACACGAATCCAAGTTGATATTTGTTAATTCTGTTTGAATAAAAGTAAAGTCTATTTTCTTTACAACAGTAACATTTGGAAGCTAACCATTTTTTGTACACTTGTTCATCAAATTCTTCATGTTAGATTAAGGGGAGAATGCCTTAATTTTAGGTCCCTATTTTTTTTCATAAATATCTATAAATCCATAATTTTATATAATTACACACTAGATTTTGATGTTTAGGATTGGCAGAAAATCTCACAATTCGATTGAGATTCGGTATTTTGTACATAACAGTACTTGATTCGGATGAAAATTATACTTGAAAAAATTTCAATCAAGATTCGAAATGATTTTTCGTTCTGATTCAAAAAAAATTCGATTATGATTCAAGATAACTTTTTCATCCTAAATCATAATCAGGATGAGATCATGATTGGATATGACGTTCCAATTTTCATCCCTAATATTGTTTTAACAATAACAATATAAAATGTAACAACAATCTTTTACTGTTAGAATAACATGGAACTAATGGGTAAATTTGAAAAAAATAAAGACGTATAGGTAATTATGAAAAAAAATTAAGGATAAATAAATCATTTTTTCTAGATTAAATAATTTTATTTTTCAAATATTATTATCGTACTTTTGATATTATATGACATTAATACTTCAAATAGAGTGACATCTTTCCCTAGACAAATTTAATTAATTATTGATATTATATGGCATTCACAATTCAAATAGAGGGACCTCTTCCCTTAGACAAATTTAATTAATAATTTTGTAATTTCAAAAATCTAGAAAAATACATTTTTATTTTAATAAAGTTTTGTGAAAAATATGTTTTACTTTAAATGTATAATAGACAATATATATATATATATATATCCAACTCATAATATCTATACGTCGTGAAATATTAAAATCCAAATATCATATTTTTTTCTCTTAATTATTTTGCACTCCCCACCTTCCCAAGTTAAGTTAAATGTATCCTTATGAACTTGAATTATAGACCTTCAATTGGAAGACCGAGTTTTTATTTGAAGATAGATTTATATAAAATTTTAAAGTCTTTCTTGAGAAAATTTTAAGTATATCATATCCAAAAACAATTTAATATGGAAGATGTGCATTTCACTTAATCTATTGCTTTTGCATATCTACTCAACTCAATCAAGCCAAAAACCTAAATAAAACTTAATAAATTAAGATCCAATAACCCAAATCCTTCATCTTTGTGCGCACCCACAACTTTTTAGTTCACAAAGTCAACGAATGCAACATGAATATATACACACAATATACGAAACTCAATCTCATGTTCATATCACAAAAATGTCGAATATCAAGTCCTTCTGCCAAACTATCAAATCACCCATTTTCTCGACAGTCACATTTGTTGCCATCTTTTTTATCATCTATGCATGTAGCTCCATTTCACTTTACCCTTCACAATTTAGAACCACAAAAATCGAGTCAAGTTCCAATGCTCCGCCCAATAATGTAACCGAACAATCGGTGATTGAAGAAGTAGAGGAAGAAGAAGAAGAAGATGGTGATGGTGATACTCCGGATCCTCTAATTCCTCCATCCAATATCACAAAAGAAGAAAGAATGAAATGGTTCCGGAAAAAACTACCGGATCTGGAGGTACTCAAATCAACAAACCTTAGTCGAGAATTTCACGATAGAGTCTTGAAATTCTTTAAAAACCAATGTGCTATTCAATTCTACATGATATGGTTCTCGCCAGCTCGAACATTTGGGCCCAGAGACTTCTTGGCTGTAGATACTCTAATGAAAGCCAACCCACAATCTTGTTTAGTGCTCTTATCAAGATCACTCGACACACGACGTGGGTATAAAATCCTGAAGCCTCTACTCGACCGAGGGCTCAAAATACTTGCGGTCACGCCAGATTTGCCCTCGCTTGTAAAAAACACCCCGGCTGAAGCCTGGTTAAAGAAGATCAAAAATGGAGAAATTGATCCTGGTAAAAATCCTTTGTCAATTCATCTCTCTGATCTTATTAGGCTTGCTGTGTTGTACAGATATGGCGGCGTTTACTTGGACACAGATTTTATAATCCTGAAAGATTTCAAAGGCTTGAGGAATGCTGTTGGCGTACAAGGTGTAGATCAAGTGACACATAAATGGACAACATTAAATGGTGCAGCTATGGTTTTTGACAAGGGCCACCCGATTTTATTCGATTTTTTACAGGAATTTGCTACTACGTTTGATGGTAGCAAGTGGGGACATAACGGGCCTTATCTGCTTACACGTGTAATTAAACGAGTAGGAAATTCCCCAGGGTATAATCTTACAATTTCAGGAATTAAGGCGTTTTATCCTGTGAATTGGATTCAGATAAACAAATTTTATAAGAATCCGGAGACTGAGGAAGAATCAAAATGGGTGGAAGAAACTTTGCTTGAGCTCAACAGGGAGACTTATGGGTTACATCTATGGAACAAGATTACAAGAGATTTAGTTATTAATGAGGGAAGTGTTATAAATAGATTAATAAGATCTCACTGCCTTATTTGCCAAGATTCATATAATTCCTAACTTTGTATAATTGTTAAGCCTCTTAATTGTTTGATCAACAATTTGTAAAGTTTTGTTGCTTCAGTAACAAACTTATTCATTTTCTCATCTCATGTTGGTTAATATAATGTTTTCTTTAAAATCGATCACTTCAACTAAGAGTGTGTAAAAAGAGATCAAAATCGGAAAAATTTAATCAAATCTGAAAAATTAAACCGATCCAATTAAACGGATAATTATATTTTATTATATTTTAAATATAATAATATTTATGTTGTTATTTCATATTTTATGTCTATTTCATTATTAATTTATTTAGCGTTTTATGATGTTTAATTTCATGAAATGTTTGTATTTTTTTTATTATGATTTTTCTTCCTACATTTTAATTTATCTAAATGATATGAAAAATTTTGGTATAATTGTGATGTTCGGAAGATCTATAGTGTAAAAAAATGAATAAATATTAGATTTGATCAATATCAATTATTATTATTATTATATTATTATTATTATTATTATTATTATTATTATTATTATTATTATTATTATTATCGTTAGAAAATCCAACCGAACCAATAATAAAATTTTTATTTAAGAAAAAATGAAATGATTTTTTTGTTAAAATATCTTAATAATTATTATAATTTTTTTATAATTATATCGATCCGAATCGTACTTATCTCTATCTTCGAAGTCTAAACTGTTATATTTAAAAAATAAATCTTAAAAATAGAGGAACCGCTTTATCAATTATCGAAAAATCAAAAAAAAAAAACACAAAGAAAATGTTGGTGAATTAATTATAGAAAAGTCAAGAGAACTAGAGAGATGTAATACTATAATTTATAAACATTAATTATCGTACGTAACTTATAAAAATGGTAAGTTTAATAATAAAAAAATACTAATAAAATGGTACAAGTTTCAATAAATTCTTATAATAAATTATGAGCATATAGTCGTTTCCTATCCATGTCGTTAAGGGCACGTAATCTATACAATTATCAACTTGAAGTTGAAAAACTAATTACATAATTACTTAGTTGCATCAAATTTCGCATGAATAACCTACAACATAACTCAGTGGCCATTATGAGGACAGTTTAGCTTATTAGAGTCTTGAGATTTGGCCTCAAATTTGAGTCTAAATCTTAAACAAAAACAAAAATTAAACATACCTATATTGTTTTATTCTTTACAACTACATGATAAATGTAACTAAGATTCAATAACTAAAAACCAAGGAAAATTATTAATTTTAACGTATTTGTTAATTATACAGATAATTAATTAACAAACGTTGAGATGACAATCCCTGTGGGTTATTTTAGTGGTAAATGTTTTAGACTTAAGTGGTTTGTTCCTTCTCATATTTAAGGTTCGAATCCCACTAAATGTATTTCCTTAGGATCATATCCTCTGGTAAAAAATCAGCGACTACCCTGATATGTGATGGGAAATTTCTGACGGCACAGAGCATAGATCCCAAGGATTAGTCGAGATACGCGTAAATTGACCAGGGCACCCCGATTAAAAAAAAATTATAAAAATGGGTGAGTTGGTCTATGGCGGTCCAAAAATTCGTGGGTTCAAATCTTACTCTCAACAATAGCCCTCTTTTTCCATAGTTGTCTTTTATATATGAGTCTCTGTTAGGGGTGGGCAAAAAAATCGACCTAACCGAAGCAAACTGCAAACCGAACCAAACCGGACCGAATCTACGATTTTTTTCTAACGGTTCGGTTTGCGGTTCGGATTGGCCCACCCTAAACGGTTTACGGTTCGGTTCAGGAGCTAATCCAAACCGCACCTCTTAAACCGAACCGAACCGTTATAATTAAAAAAAAAATTATATATTTTTATAAAAAAATTTGTATTTTTCTTTTAATTTTATTCTATGTTTTTTTATTAGTATGTTAATACTTTTATTCTTAAATTTTTTGTTATACTTTTATTCTTCAATTTATTTGTTAATATTTTTATTCTTAAATTTTTTGTTTTATGGTAGTATCATTATTCTTGAAAGTAAGATGTTGGATTTGTCTTTTAATTAGAATGACTGTAACATCATTATTCAATGTAATTTTTAAAAAAATACAAGAATTAATTGTGCCTCATTTTTCAATCATTAATGGAGTGCATGTGTTCTTTGGAGTCACAGCTTACACATCGGCACTTCATACTATTTGTTGGATAAACTAGTTTTTTTTTTTTTTGTCTTCACTTAAGTGGATGAAAATTTGTTGTAAATATAATAATCCGTAAACCGAACCGAACCGAACCAATCCGTAAACCGCTGGTTTAAAAAATTTTCAATCCGAACCAAACCGTTATTTAATGGTTTGGTTTGAGAGGTAAAAAAATCTGAACCGTAAAATATGATTTGTTTCTGTTTTTAGCAAAAACCAAATTAAATCGAACCGCGCCCACCCCTAGTATGTGTAGCTTAAAAAAATGTGAAACTTGTCCCCTAAGTTGCAGTTTGAATATTCAAGTTGGACTTGACAAAGTAAGTTGCTTAACATATTATAATAAAATTTCAATAAATTAAAAACTCCATAAATTGATAGTCTTTATTAACAAATAATTTTTTAAAATTTTGATTTTGGTCCAACATACTAAATCAATAATTCGATAAATTTGTAAGATAATCCTTTATTAAAAATGTTATAATTTTCACATAGGACCCGCTTAATATATTAAAAAATTTATGTGTTCTTCTAAAGCTAAATAGCTATATAAATTGGAGGAGCATATCGCAGTTATGGTGTGTTTACGTACTTATAATTAGAATTAGAATAACTTATTTATTTAACTGAAGGAATTATAATCGGAATGAAGTATTATTACCATTGATGTGTTTACTTTGTCTAGTAATCGGAATAAATTGTTAATAAGTTACAAAAACATCCTTAATTATAATTACATATTAATTTATTACTTATTATTTATTAATTATTATTGTATTAAATTACTAAATATTAATTTATTATTTTATTAAATTATTCTTTTAATCTTTTATTATTTTATTAAAATATTAAATATTATTTTATTATTATTTATTGATTAATTTTATTTATTATTTATAAATTAAGTATTAATTAATTATTACTTTATTAATTAAAGTCTCTGATGGGCGTAGTTTGGTGGTGTATGGTTTAAGGTCTGACCTCCAGGTCCTGAGTTCGAATCTAGAGAGTGCATTTCTTGTAAAATTCTGGAACAGTCAAGGGTTTTACATGTTCCGTTTAAACTCGGAAGGTGTGGTTTGGCGGTGTGGTTTCCAACGATTTCAAAAATTAAACTTTATTAATTAAATATAAATGTATTAAATTACTAAATATTAATTTATTCTTTTATTAAAATATTAAATATTATATTATTATTAATTATTGATTAATTTTATTTATTGTTTATAAATTAAGTATTATTTAATTATTAATGTATTAAATTACTAAAACTTATTTTTGTTATTAATTATTTATTAGTTAGTAATTATTAATATATTTATTTATTATTTTATTAATTAATTACTTGATGAGTAATATTATAATTTTCATCAATAATGAGAATGAGAATCTCATTCTTATGGCGGTGGTGAGAATGAAACTCACATTCCCAAATTCCAAATGTGTGGGCTTCACCTCTATTCTCATTTTCATTTAATTTTGGAAAATAAACAATTATAATAGAAATGATTATCATTATCTCATTCTCATTCATGACAAGTAAATAGACAATTAGTTCGTAAAACGATATATTTAATTTGCTTGATTACAATAACAAAATATTGGATACCACAACATTTAGAAATAAAAATAAAAATAAATATTCATAAATTAATAATTTATTAATAAATTTCTCATGCTCCGAAAATTATTAATTTATTGACTACATATTAGATATTTATTTTAATAATGGATTTTTGTTCTTGTTATGTTTTTTGGTTTCTTTAATACTACATCTCATATTTGCATTATTTCTTGGTAGAATTTTCAAAGAAACTCAAAACCATTATAACTCTTCTAATTTAGTAGAAACAAAAATGATTCTTCCCTTTTACTCTACCTAAATGTAAAAAAGACATAAATATATATAGTCAAATAATATAATTATAAATTTACCAAAAGGAAAAATAAAAAATTATGAAAAATCAACAGGTGCCAAAAAATAAGGTTTTTTTTTTTTTTTGTAAAATTAAATTTAAAAAATTAAATATCTTCCAAAATATAAAGTGTTTCAAAAAATACATAATAAAACTATCACCATAGTCGATATATTTCGAAAAAAATGGGTAAAAAAAATAACTATTACATTTATAAGTTATCGATAAGCTATTTTCAAATATTCATATCTCATTCAGCTGGACTCGAAATCATAGTCTGTAAGATGCTACATATAAGTAACATTCACACCTATAATTTTCATCAATGAATCTCTCTCAAATTAAGATTTCTACAAGGTAAAATCAGTTCCAAAATAGTATATCATAACAATCAAAATCACAGTTACACAATCATTGTCACATGTACACAGACATATAGTCACAATCACAGTCAAAGTTAAATTCACATACAATTTAGTCATAATATCAGTTACATACATAATTTTCAATCATATTTCTCAATTACAATAACAATGACAATTACAAATACTCAATCATACTTTCTTAGTCACAATTACAGTCACATAAATAATATTCAGTCACATTTCTCAAATACAATGACAGTTATAAATACTCAATCATAATTATAATGGTAGTCACAGTTACTATGTCATTTTACATACTTAAAAATATATTTGTACATATCTTGAAATTTCTTACAAGCACTCAAATAATAGCAATTATACTCAAGATGGAGGTGAATTGGGTATGTGGTAATATAATATGAAATTAAAAATCTTTATAATTTTTAGCCACTTAATTAGTAGTTTTACCAATTAAGCTTAGTGTGTAATTTTCTCAATCACAATCTTTTACCAAATGCAAGTGACACGCTCAAAAAGTGGTACTTTACTCCCAAGTATAAGAGTGTCGGAGTAATAAAATAACCTGATAAGACCGAGGTCGATCCACAGGGAATAGATTTAATAAGATAAAATAATAATTTGAGTGAAAATAAAAAGATTGAAATTTTTGAAGTGATTGAAAATTTTTAAATTGAACTACAATAATAAAATAAAATTATGGGGCTAGGGGATCCACTTTTAATATTTCAAATTTAGAAATATCACTTTTTATAATATATAAATTGTCACTAATACCCAATCAATTTATTTCAGGAATTAATTATGCCAAAAAAAATAAAACCAACCATAAAAGCGGTGATAACTTTTGTCTATAACAAGTCCAGTTAGGTACTCAATTATGTCAAATAAATAAAACCAGCCATGTAGGCGGTAACAAAATTTGTCAATAACTAATCCAAAATTTAATTAAATATTAATCATTAGATTATAATTTTTATATTATAATATAAATGAAATTAATCTAAATTTTCATATTAAAAGTTTCACCCTTTACCCCAACAAAAAGAAATTAACTACTCATAATTTGAATAAAAAACACACATAATTTTATTACTAAAAGAAAAAGAAATTATAAGAAAGCTTTTAAAAAAATTAACATACAAGACACTCTCTTCCAAATTTTCCAGAGAATCCTCAGAAAAAAGTATGTCTTACTGAGGTGCTGAGCCTCTCTATTTATAAAGGGCTCAATACCTTCTTTTTTTGACAATTTGCATTTGCAAAATGAAAATTGTCAAAATGATGGGCCAATCCACCCATTTATAATTTTTTATTTTTTTGTTTCTTTTGTTTGTTTTTTGATAATAATTACATATATCATATTTTGGATATTTTATCAATTTCAGTCTTGAAAACTTCAGAATTAGAAGCTCTTGTTAATATCAAAGTTGTAAATCTTTGAGTCTTCCTTCATCTGGAATTGAAATCACTTCAATTCGATATCGAAGTAAAAAAATTATGCCCAAAATACGAACATTACACAGGGTTAGAATTTTCAAAATTATACAATGTTATAACACCATATTAAATTTATGGCCTCCAATATTCATTTATCAAGTCCATTTTTCTAGATATGTATCCAAAGTATTATTTCACCTACATAAAATATAATAAACATAATAAACATAAATATAATTATTATTTAACAAATGTGCTTAATTAAGGGGATTAATGAAACTATAAGTGTAAAATGATTAATTTTTCTTTTAATAAATGTGCATTTTTTAGAGTTCATCACACCTCCAACCAACTTATTACTAGTCCCTAGTAATTTAAGAGAAACTTTAAAAAAAAAATCATATCAAAGTTAGTAATTGTTTTCTTTCTTTCTAAATAATCAAATAAGCAAATTCTCCTGTACTTTTTACCCTTCTACCATACACTCATAATAGAAAGTATCAATCAATTCATTGTGTCCACAATAATCACAGGTTTTGTTGAAAAAATAGTAATAATTTTTCCTAGAGTTATATCAGAATTCACATTTTTTGGTAATGAAAATTTTTTTATAAATAGATTTTTTTTAAAATAATAATACATCTTCAATCATTGTAGCGAGCTTTGGGTCAGTGACTCCCAAATCAATTGACTTTAGGGTATTAGGTGTTAAGACACCCTTACGGACTTACTTGCTCAAATCTCATATGTTAAAAAGAATAAGTGTTTGTGATAAGTGCATGAAAGTGTACTTTGAACATCGCTAATTAGGCTTGATTATCATGTATTTAATCTTAATTATAGTTTATTTTGTGTCTTATTATTAGGGAGCAATGGAACATGAATATTAGAGCAATTACACATGTTTCAGGACCTTGCAGACGCATCAGAAGCACACAGGAAGATCTGAATCGCAAAATCGGAGAAACTAGAAAATCAGTCACACATCGCGACACGAAAGTGTATTCCAGGGTTTTTTATTTAGTTCATTTTTACGCAAATAAGGCCGCCAGAACTTCTCTATATAAACCCAAGTTCGTCCAAAACCCTGGATGAGAGAAAAGAGGAGAGAAAAAGAAAAGAAACACACAACAAAGAGCCACAAACACAATTTTGAGATCGAAGAACGAAAAAACTTCATAACGGACAGGATGATGCTGCAATCTCTTCAGGCTATATCTTTCTTCTACATGGAGAACTAATCTCCTAGGTAAAGCTAATGATGAACTCTTGTATTTAAGTTTTTATGTTCATGTTGTTGATTCCTAAATACTTTTTAATGTTTTATACAATTGATGTTTATTATTCTTTATTATTTCGATTTATGAATCCAGAAACTATTTTTATCAAACTTGCATATACATCCAGTCATGCTTCTTCTATGTGTGATTTGTGAACCCAGTTGTGTCTGGTAAAGTTATTTTATGATTTGGTCTTCTACTGCAATATTGGCTGAGGGTATATTATCGACGTTAGATAAGTTGTAACGATGACTTTGTGTGCTGTTAACATAGAGAAAATAAATCATCAATTACCTTAGAATTTAATATGCTTAGAATTGAATATTTTCCGATTGTTGGTTTGGGATGTGAAACCTTCAATTGAGTAATACATGAATCAATAACTAGATATATGAATTTGATATAAGAGGGATTCCTGATGCTTTGCCACCTCTCTCTATTGATATCTTATACGTTTTTCTATTAATCTCTATCTTATATTATCAATTCAACCTTTCTATTTATTAAGTTGTTGTTAACGTTTTGTTTAAGTAAATCAGTTCTTTGTAACCATCTCTCTGAGGAATCGACACCCCAACTATACTGCGATAACCGCAAGTACTTTTTGGGCGTAATTAGTCCAATTTCCTTAAGCTTTCTCTTTAACCCATGTAACGAGGTTTGGGCCAGTGACTCCCAGATCAGTTGGCCTTAGGGCACCAAGTGTTAAAACACCCCTACGAACTTAATTGCTTTAGTTAGAGAGGCTACGAAATTGAACTTATTCACACATTTTTTTTACAAACTCAAACTCTATAGTTTTACCTCTAACAAAGTAGAGAACTGAATATTAAGAAATTTTCACTTACAACTCATGTTTATATGTTACCGTGTATGTTGATAATACCTGTCAGATGAGAATATGAAGATCAAATTTAATCAATATTATGGAGAATTCATAAACTTAAATGATTAAAAAAGAAATAAATGAAAATAACTTGTTACGAATTATTTTGAGATAAGTCTTAGGAGTGAAAACTCCTTACACTGCCATCTCTGAACAACAATTGCACTTGGTTAGTCAAAAAAATATTGTTAGTTTGTGTGTATTTTTTTGAAAAAACCTAAAAGAAAATTAACACAAAACCTTTTTTTTACACACAAAATAACAACATAAGAGAAATTTTTTTTTTTTTATATAAAAAAACATAAAAAAAAATGAATTTTTTTTGAACAAAAAAACACAATAATTAAATATAAAAATAAAAACTATCTAGTCAACTATCCACTCCCCCAACTAATTTGAGACATTGTCCCCAATATCTGAAAAAGAAGAACTAAAGTTTAGAAGACATCACCTGGTTAGTGTAGAAATGACCTTTGAATCTATAGCTATTTAAAAGAAAAAAAATTACATATTAAGATTCAAGTTCATTTTATGCTTCTTGCCACGATCGTTACCAGACCAGTTTAACTTAGAGAGAATGATTAAATCATCAGCTTTTCTTGTAGTTAGGAAGATATCTTTTACTAATTTTGAAATAAACTCATTTCTTTTGGCATCCTCAAGAAATACAAAAAGAAAATCGAAAAATCCATCAACATTAAGTAGTCCAATGAGTTTTTAGTGAATGTTCAAGTTCGCCCATGACGCAACTGTGAATATTTCTTCCAACGTGCTAAGCCCACCTGGTAAAGTAATAAAAATGTCAGCATGATTGATCATTTCAGTAAGTCTTTCAGACATACCTGAGATAATGCATTCTTCTCCATTTGATTTTCCGATGAGGTTTTCCTCTGTCAAAGGTTTTGGAATGATCCCCAAAAGTTGATTGTCACCTTCTTGCACAACCTTTGAAACACATCCCATCAATCCAAGATTGCCACGGTTATATACTAAGTACATATTTCTTTTTGCCATAACTCTACCCAATTCTCGTGCAGCCTCAAAAATGACCAAATCACCTTTTGTATGACAAAATGAAAGAGCAAAAGAAACCTTGGAACTCATACATACTGATATATGCGGCCCACTTAGCATAGTGGCCAAATGTGATTTTCAATACTTCTTTACTTTCACTGACGATTGTTCAAGATTTGGGTATTTGTACTTAATGAAACATAAGAAAGAAACTTTTGAAAAGTTCAAACAGTATACGATTGAAGTAGAAAATCAATTGGGATAAATTATTAAAAAATATGATCTGATCGTGGAGGAGAATACTTAAGTACTGAATTTCAAGATTATCTCAAGGAACATGGAATAGTGTCACAGGTAACACCTTTTTACACACCTCAGCATAACAATGTCTCTGAAAGGAGAAATCATACCCTATTGGATATGGTACGTTCCATGATGAGTTTTGTTGATATATCAACATCCTTTTGGGGATATGCTCTCCAAACAGCCTTGCATGTTCTAAATAGAGTTCCGACCAAATCCACTCCCAAAACCCCATATGAGATATGGTATAGGAAACGTCCTAATTTAGGATATTTGAAGATTTGGAGTAGTCCAGCTTATGTAAAAAAAGTCTTTACGGAAAAACTAGACTCAAGATCTGAAAAAGGTCAATTCATAGTATATCCCTAGGATTCGATGAGATACTACTTCTACATTCCCTCTGATCACAAGATATTGGTTAGTAGGAATGCTACCTCCATTGAGGACCGTTTGGTTCAATAATTGAGTACTGGCAAAAAAGTGTACCTAGATAAGGAAGTCTCTCAAAAAGAGAATTCTGAAAAATGAAATGACTCACCTCATAAGGAACAAGAACAAGTAGAAAAATAAGCACCTCAAGAAACACAACCACTTCGAAGATCACTTAGGGAATATCGCATTCCATTGAGATACACCCTAGTCAATCAATAAGATTTTGAATCTTTTATGATTGGTGAAGCGGTTCATATCGATGACCCAAGAAACTACGAAGAAGCAATGTCAGACATTGACTCTTCTAAATGGCTTGAAGCTATGAATTTGGAAATGAAATCCATGTATTCCAATCAAGTATGGACATTTGTTGATCCTCCAAAAGGAATTAGTCCTATTGAGTGTAAATGAGTCTTCAAGAGAAAGATTGGAAAGGATGGAAAAGTATAGACTTATAAAGCTAGACTAGTGGCAAAAGGATATACTCGGAAATAATGAGTTGATTATGAGGAGACCTTTTTGCCAGTAGCTATGCTAAAATCCGTTAGAATTCTCTTAGTTATAACAGCTTACTTTGACTATGAGATTTGGCAAATGGATGTAAAAACAGCTTTTCTAAATGGATCCATTTGATTTTCCGATGAGGTTTTCCTCTGTCAAAGGTTTTGGAATGATCCCCAAAAGTTGATTGTCACATTCTTGCACAGCCTTTGAAACACATCCCATCAATCCAATATTGCCACGGTTATATACTAAGTACATATTTCTTTTTGCCATAACTCTACCCAATTCTCGTGCAGCCTCAAAAATGACCAAATCACCTTTTGTAGGACAAAACGAAAGAGCAAAAGAAACCTTGGAACTCATACATACTGATATATGCGGCCCACTTAGCATAGTGGCCAAATGTGATTTTCAATACTTCTTTACTTTCACTGACGATTGTTCAAGATTTGGGTATTTGTACTTAATGAAACATAAAAAAGAAACTTTTGAAAAGTTCAAACAGTATAAGATTGAAGTAGAAAATCAATTGGGATAAAGTATTAAAAATATATGATCTGATCGCGGAAGAGAATACTTAAGTACTGAATTTCAAGATTATCTCAAGGAACATGGAATAGTGTCACAGGTAACACCTTTTTACACACCTCAGCATAACAATGTCTCTGAAAGGAGAAATCATACCCTATTGGATATGGTACGTTCCATGATGAGTTTTGTTGATATATCAACATCCTTTTGGGGATATGCTCTCCAAACAGCCTTGTATGTTCTAAATAGAGTTCCGACCAAATCCACTCCCAAAACCCCATATGAGATATGGTATATGAAACGTCCTAATTTAGGATATTTGAAGATTTGGAGTAGTCCAGCTAATGTAAAGAAAGTCTTTACGGAAAAACTAGACTCAATATCTGAAAAAGGTCAATTCATAGTATATCCCTAGGATTCGATGAGATACTGCTTCTACATTCCCTCTGATCACAAGATATTGGTTAGTAGGAATGCTACCTCCATTGAGGACCGTTTGGTTCAATAATTGAGTACTAGCAAAAAAGTGTACCTAGATAAGGAAGTCTCTCAAAATGAGAATTCTGAAAAATGAAATGACCCACCTCATAAGGAACAAAAACAAGTAGAAAAAGAAGCACCTCAAGAAACACAACCACTTCGAAGATCACTTAGGGAATATCGCATTCCATTGAGATACACCCTAGTCAATCAATAAGATTTTGAATCTTTTATGATTGGTGAAGCGGTTCATATCGATGACCCAAGAAACTACGAAGAAGCAATGTCAGACATTGACTCTTCTAGATGGCTTGAAGCTATGAATTTGGAAATGAAATCCATGTATTCCAATCAAGTATGGACATTTGTTGATCCTCCAAAAGGAATTAGTCCTATTGAGTGTAAATGAGTCTTCAAGAGAAAGATTGGAAAGGATGGAAAAGTATAGACTTATAAAGCTAGACTAGTGGCAAAAGGATATACTCATAAATAATGAGTTGATTATGAGGAGACCTTTTTGCCAGTAGCTATGCTAAAATCCGTTAGAATTCTCTTAGTTATAACAGCTTACTTTGACTATGAGATTTGGCAAATGGATGTAAAAACAGCTTTTCTAAATGGATTTATTGAAGAAAAAATTTATATGAAACAACCAAAAGGTTTTACATTTAGATGTGATAATCATAAAGTATATAAGTTGTAAAGTTCTATATATGGTCTAAAGCATGCATCTAGGAGTTGGAATCTACGATTTGATGATGCGATCAAAACGTTTGGTTTCATCGAAAATGTGAATGAGTCATGTGTTTACAAAAAGGTTAGTGAGAGCACCATAACATTCTTAATATTATATGTGAATGACTTATTACTATTGGGAAATGATGTCGTTATGGCGACTTCAGTCAAAGTATGGTTATCCAAAACATTCTCAATGAAAGACTTGGGGAAACAACCTACATTCTTGGCATAAGAATCTATAGAGATAGATCATGAAGAATGATTGGTTTATCCCAAAGTCTGTACATAGAAAATGTGCTCAAGAGATTCAATATGTTGGACTCTAAGAGAGGTTTGTTGCCTTGTAGGCATGAAATTCATTTATCTAGATCGATGAGTCCCAAGCCACCTCAAGAAATAACACACATGAGTCAAGTACCATATGTTTCTACCATAGGTAGTCTCATGTATGTCATACTAGGTACAAGACCGACATCGCATTTGTTGTTAGTACAACAAGCAGATTCCAGTATGATCCAAGAGAAAATCATTGGATAGCAGTCAAGGCAATCCTCAAGTACTTTAGAATAACTAAGGATATGATATTGACTTACATATCACCAGAACTAAAAGTGGAATGGTTTACGGACTCAGACTTACAGACAGACACTGATGATTATAAGTGAACCTCTGGATTAATTTTCTTATGTAATGGAGGAGCAGTAAGTTGGAAAAGCGACAAACAATCCACTATTGCTGACTCCACTACTGAGGCAGAATACATAGCAGCTTCAGAAGCAGCAAATGGAGCAGTTTGGATAAAAAAAGTTCGTTACAGAGTTAGGAGTGGTTCCATCCATTGAAGGAGCGTTCCTTTTGAAATCCGACAACAATGGGGCTATAACACAGGCCAAGGAACCAAGGTCGCACCAGAAATCCAAACACATTCAAAGAAAGTATCACATACTAAGAGAATATATTGGAGATGAGCAGATAGCCATTAAGAAAACACATTCAGCTGACAATGTGGCTAATACACTCACAAAGCCAATAAGTCAAGAACAAATGGAGCGTCATCTTGAGAATATGGGCATTAGGTATCATAACAACTGGCTTTAGTGAAAGTGGGAGTTTGTTAGAGTCTATGCCCTAAAATCAGTTATGAATGTAATAATTTAAGGCATAATGTTTGTAATATAGTTTATTATTTATTAATAAAAGACATTTGTTAACTACATATTATCACTAGTATATCCTCATTCGACTATCCACATCATTTGAATAAATGCTAGATGGCCTTGAGCGATTGTCGTACGAAGTCACGTATGCTTCAAGATGAGATCTGATAGCTTTGATAATAAAAGTTAGAGATGTTTTAAGAAAACTCAAAGTTGTGGATATAAGTCTTTGGCCAAAGCAGTCGATATCTTAGAGATATCAAATCCACAAGATAAAGTTTAAAGATATATCGAGTATAAGGATTTGACCTTACCATGGTCACAGACTCGATAAAAAACATAAATATCGGAAGGAATGAGATGACATGCTCGAAGTGTATTCTAATATGTTCATATGTTTTCCCACTTCATTCATCGACTAGGGGATATGGTTTGCTGCTAGGCGATTATCCATGGTCTGTGGAATATCATAGAGATGAAATATTAAAGAGTTAATATTAATCAACTGCTACTTGATAATGAACCTAGGACGGTCGCACAATATAGTTCCCGTCTATGTTACAAATTCGAGTATATTTATTAAAAATTAAAAAATGATTATTTTGGCATTTCCTAATTGGATTAGGATAATCGGGATATTTCGGAAATATTAATTTGATTAATAAATTCGAAATACAAAATTAGATTTAATTGTTTGAATAAATATTTGACGTTTATATTATATAAATTAAATATAATTTTAATTAATTATTAATTAAAATTAAGTAAGTTAAATTAATTAATTAATAGTTAATTAATTATTATGCCAAAATAATATTTAATCTATTGGGCTAGCACCCAATTTAATTAGAGTCATAATTAAGATTAAATAGGAAAGTTTTATTTAATTATGATTCCTAAATTTGACTAAGTATCCTAATTTATTTTGAAAAAAATCTTTAAGAGATTAAATTTAATTTGGAGAGATATTGAATTGACCTTATTGTATTGGGTACAATTGAAGCAAATACACACACTTACGTTGAACAAAAAAAAAAAAAAAATTGTTTTTGTTGTTGTTCATGATTATAGCAAGAATATATATATATATATATATATATATAAGACAACAAAGAGGTTGTTGTTGCTCACGTTGCATATATGTATATATGCGCAAAAGTCCAAACTGTGGCTTGGGTTTATTACTATATATACATTGTGTTTGCGATTTTATCTCTCTATTGAAATAGTTCCAATTTATTCATAAAGACTTCAACATCCTAAAAAAGAAAAATGTTTTCTTTGTTCTCAAAAGTGAAAAAATTTATTCGTAGATGAGTGTTAGTGTGATAACTAGAGGTACAACACTTGCTGCACTACTACGAGGAAAAAATCAAGGACATTCAAAAGGCACAAGAAAGATAATAAACACATCAATGTATGTTTTATTATTAGTAAATATTAAATTTATTGCATGCAAGTTAAAATTAATAGAGATAAATTTCATAGTATATTTGTTTACATCAACGACATAACCACGATCCTTAAAGTGATTTTGGAAGAAAATTTTAAATTTCAATCACATGAATACTTCTGCGCTAACCCCAAAACCTTACAGACACTCCCACCGAGGTTTCGCTTGATGAGATCAAGAGTGGAAACATGGACCCTGATTATATTCTACTGTCCAACAATCTTGCTAATCTCATAAGGCTTGCTATGTTATACAAGTATGGGGAGGATTACTTGGACACTGATTTCATAATTCTGAAGGATTTCACCGGCAGTAGGGGCACAAAGTATAGATCAGGTGACTAAGAAATGGTCCAGATTAAATGGTGCAGTTATGGTCTTTGACACTGGGCATCCAATTCTAGTCGACTTCTTGCAGGAATTTGCCACAACTTTTAATGGAAACAAATGGGGGCACAATGGACCTTGCTTATTTTCCAGAGTTATTCAGAAACAGAGAGTAGAAGGCACACCTGATTATGGCCTTACAATCATGAGCCCTAGTGACTTTTATCCGGTTGATTAAATTAAGATAACCAGGCTTTTCAAGAAACCTGAAACAGAGGAAGAATCAAAATGGGTGGAAGACGATGTGCTTCAGCTAAGCAGTAATAGCTATGATCTACACCTATGGAGCAAGAGGACAAGAGCATTAGTCATTGAAGAGGGAAGTGTCATGGAAAGATTAATAGCAGATCACTTTGCCATTTGCCAAGGCACATATAACTCTTAAAGAAAATTGACAATTAAGTGATGAAAATTCTTCAATAGAAAGTAGACACCAAGGGCGAAGTAGCCGATAGAGAAATCAACATGTGACTCATTTGGGGAAGGATTCTATCATTTTGTAGCTTGAATAAGAAACATTTTTACTTGTTTTTGAGTTACCAGTGTGCATTTCCTATTTATACTTTGGATTAAAATTGTAAAAACATGAATTATCTGGTTGAGTATTGCAGAAGTCAAAAGCCTTTCTAGATAACCACTGTTCTAATTTTACATCTAAAATTAATAAATTTCATTTAGCAAGGTGCTTGATGAATCGATCACAATTCCGCAAGCTAATATAAGAGCTTTGAACCACAACAAAAGAGATCTAAGCAGTTTCAATAAACCAAACCTAAGCAACCTCCTTATCACTTCTCCTACTCAACTTGCACTATCTATCTTCCGCCATTCTCTTGTGTAAACCAACTCATGTACCACGAGGTACATTAAAAGCCAAATCCTGCAAAATCCATCAGATGCAGGAAGACAGGTGGGTCCATTATGCTTAATGAATTCCCACAGATCACGATCAAGCATTTCAGCTTATATACCACTGGCACATAAACAAATAAAGACTTATGGGTGAACCACTCGAATGAGTAATTCGATCTATCTTTTGGCCAACTGTCTTCTTCTAGTCAGAAGATCTCATTAGATAAGTTAAGTGCTTCTTCCATTCTAGCAAATAGCTACTTCATTCAAAATAAAAAGAAGAAACATATAGAAAACAAGACGAAGATGAAGACCAAATTTGATAACTTCTTGTACCCTATGATCAACCTCTTCATTCTTCCCCTATATTATCTCCTAGACAATAGTACAAATTTGAAATATGAAGCACTATCAAAAATGGCTAGCTGTTCAGAAGCAATAAAAGAATAAATGATGCATTAGGACCAACAAATGGCTAAAATTCCTAATAGATATATCCGTGAAGGCCAGTAATAAGACATTTTTTTTTTAATTTCTATTAGTTTCAAAATGGTTAGTGAAAAGAAAAAAGCTTAACTCATAGGCATATCTAGGGTTTCAAAAACAAGAACATAAACAGAGAATGGATTAATTCATTAACTAACAATAAAGCATCTCAAAGGTAGCGCTAAAATTTTACAATAACGAAAGAAATTCAATTTCATTCAGCAGGCAGCATTACTGAAAAATCAATTAGAGAACAAAGACTCATCAATATCGATATGGATTTTCTGATCATCATCAAACTTGTCTTTCCTCGGCGGAGCAGGAGGCGCCGTTACCCTCGGTGGTCCTCTCCCTTTCTTCTTGTCTCGCGGCCTCGCCTGATAAAATCAAATTCATCAAGTGACAATAACATCTAGGTCCCTGTTTTTTTACCAAAATCAAAAGCAATGAAGACATTACTTACATTACCAAAGGAGTGATTGAAGCGCTTTCCCTTGGCAGTTTTTTTGTCGCCACGGCCGCAGTAAACTGAAATGATTTTAAAGGAAAATATCAGGGGAAAACAAAATACAGAAATAAAGAGAGAAAACAAAAATTGTATTTACGGACCGTAGGGGAGTGGAGGAGATAGAGACGTGGAGAGTGAAAGTGAAAGCGGAGAATTGAGGGAAGTGCCGAGGATTTGAGATTGTGAAGAGGAAATGCGAGATGGTGGAGTTACTGGTACAGCTCCAAGTATCAGTGACGCCATGGCTAATTTGTTGAAGATAAGGTAAGGTTCATAGAAACCATTTGTGTTTACTCTACCAGCTGCTATATAAAAAAAAAAAAATCTTATATCTTTTAAATGGACGGCCCATAATTTACGATCGAGAAACGATATTGCTATCAAACGGCCCATGAGATATTTTAAATGACGGCCCATAATTTAAGACGCATATATAATAGTAAACCATTAATTAGTCTAATGGTATTGGAAGACACATTCTTACCTCAAACAAGTCAAGGAATTTAGTATTTAATTAATCAGGGGCTGAAGGATAGGGGCCCTAGACAATAAAATTTATTTTATTTTTTATTTTTAGCTTTCAATTTAATATTTTTATAATTTAACTCCTATATATATTATTTATTATTATTTAGTCACTCTAAATCTTTTTTCTCTAACTCCGTCTTTATTATTAACACATTTGCATAAAAAAAACAATCTATAAAACGACTTAAAGAAATGTATGATTTTTATTTTTCAACGTTAATGAAAAATTATGTTGATATCAATTTTTGGAGCCGTATCATGCACATCTAATTATAATGTTGGAGATTGACACAAAATTAAACCAAAGTAAATAATATGAAAATCACAAATGATATAAAGTTTACATGATTTGACACTTGGCTTGCGTTCGCGGGAGGAAAGCATATTGATTTCATTATTCGTGGATATAATTACAATGAGATAAATGGTTCTCTATTTTTGAAATCAAAATATGGTCTTCTTCCACTTCCTTTGCAATTGGATCATGTGTTTGGAAGTTAAGGGTAGTTATTTAGAGTAGTTGCCTAGGTGGTTACTAGTTTAGTAGTGGAGGTGGTTAAAAAGGAAATTAATAAGGTTATTCCTAGGGGTGGCAAAACGAATCAACGAATCGAATTTATGTCGAATCCTAAACGAATCGAATCAAAATGTGATGGATTCGTATTCGATTCGTTTATTAAACGAATCCTAATACCAGGATTCGTATTCGATTCGTTTATTAAACGAATCGAATACGAATATTCGTTTATTCGTTTAGTCAATGATATTATTTAATAAAATAATTTACCACACTTAATTTACATTAATTCTTCATAAACTATACATATGAAATATATAATTAATATATTTACTAAAAATATCACCAAATATCGAAAATATTACCTTTTATATGATAATTAGCTATAATTTCTCGAATCTTAATTGAAAATTAACAAGAACTAGTAAATAAAAATAATAAAACGAATCTTAAACAAATAAACGAATCAATGAGCTTAAATTCGTATTCGATTCGTTTAATAAACGAATCGAATCGAATTGACCCATTTATTAAACGAATCCAATTTTTCAAACCCGTATTCGCTTTAAAGCGAATCGAATCGAACGGACAAACGAATCATGACACAAATTACCACCCCTAGTTATTCCCTTCAAACTTTCAATTCTGTATATACCGAACTTTATATCCTTGTCATCTCCCATAGGCATATAGATTATTTAATTTGCCACGCCTATCAACGCATCTGAGAGTGAGACAAAAAAAAAAAAAAAAAAGGAGTGATAACGAATATTTTCGATAAAATCGCCTAGGGGAAAATTCTACAAAAAGCCCTAGGTTTGTATATATTAAATTATCTTAACAAAAATACCCAAAAGGCCAAGTATCTATAAAATTGCCTTAAAGGGCAAACTTCAACAAAAATGCCTACGGGCAAGTATAAGCAAAATTGCCTAAGGGCGTGCTTCGATGAAATGTCCTAGGCAATTTTCTACAAAAATGTCTTGGGGCAAATTCCTTAGAAAAAAAATATTAAGGAAAATTGTCTCAGGGCACCTCTAGAGGGTCATTTTCTACAAGAATATCCAAGGGCCATGTCCTAGGAAAATATTCCAAAGACTAATTCCTTAATTAGAAAATATTCTCTGTGAGAAAGTTATTATAAGAGCATAAATCATAAGGTTGGCAAAGGGTTGACCCTACCGCATAAAATATATTAAAATTCAAATCCTTAAAAAGCATATCCATTTATGAGAGGTTCGGGTCCGGTCCTAACCTGTTTGATATGGGACCAGACTGGGGCAAGTCCAAAAATATTAACACAACCACATTATATTTTTTAACTTTTAATGGGATTGACCAACCGCAGAGCTTTAGCTATGGGTGGCAATTTGGGTTAGAATTCGTTTATTCGTTCAAATTGATTCGCTTTAAAGCGAATTCGAGTTTGAAAAAATGGATTCGTTTAATAAATGAGTCGATTCGATTCGTTTATTAAACGAATCGAATACGAATTTAAGCTTATTGTTAGAAAACATAATCAATAATATATTTACATATTTGTCCTCTTAGGATCTAACCAAACATGTATTACTAACCCTAGATTTATTTACAAACTAATTGAAATAAACCTAAGTTAATCACAACACAATTGCATACCTTTCTACTTGTAGAAATGCTCTTAATCAAACTTAATTGATTGATTAACTCAATAAGCAAATGCTCTTATTTATAGGAGGGAAATCAAGTCATTATAACTTCACATGCATTACTTCATATTAGCTCACATGCATTTGGAAGTAAGCCTTGATTACTATGTAATCACATGCAATGTTTACTATGTAATCACATGTATTTGGATACATAATGACTTTCTCTAACCCTTCCAAAAATGTTACCATCATGGGTGTACCATATGTTCCTCATTTAACATTTTACTAATTATTGTTATTTAATAACTTTTGTTGATACTTAATAATTTCCAACATCTCCCACTCACACATGATGAGATCAACAATTTGTATTGTCTCTACAAGAATAATTCATACTTAGCAATTGTGTCGTGCGACCAACATACTTCGAGAGCTCACTTGCTATACATCTGTTAGGAATATATAGCTGCTCAAAAATGGATAGAACCATAGTGGATTATGTATGCAGTATCCTCGATCATTTATCACATTATACCTCTATCGATCTCTTTTCGGTTGTAATATTTATTTTGTATTCACAATCATGTTTAATCACATAGAACAACATAATTGGTCGACCAGTGAATGCAAGCTAATGTGATATTACTCATATAATGATCTTTCTCCTTTCTCGAATCTCTCAACCTTGATTCAATTCGTTTTTCCAGAGATGTCATTTTCGGATCGAATCTCACATGATCCTTCAGCAACACTCCAAGATAGTGATCATCAAATCTAAGTTTTGAGAAGCAGACAATAGTCTAAAGGGTACAATACGAGATTGAAATAATCTCAAGGGTCTCACACAATATCAAGACTGAGATCTTTACTTGTATTACCCTTAATAGTCGCAAATGTACACATGGTATGAAAAACATGTGCTACGGTATTCTCTCATTTCCCATAGAGCATATGTCTCATAAAATACCGTACAGATTATAGTTCAGACAAAACACAATGTCTAACTCATATCTGACATTAAGACAAGTAAGATGAAATAAATTTATTCACCTTAGGTCATATCACAGAGAAAATGACCTCATAACGACATTAATTAATTTTCAAGCTTGAGCTCTCTATTTATCACTCAGATAATTAGCTTAAAAAATTTTCTCATCTCCTATTAACACAAAGTAATGGAGGCGATTTCCCGTGTGAGAAGGCCAATCATTCACTTGTCTGACATACTTCTCATACTAACTAATAGTATATTTGCTTAAAACATGTATCAACATATTAACATGTAAGCATTGAATACAAACATCAATAAGTATTAACATTAGTAAACATTATTTGGGAAAAATACATATCATAATATGTAATCACATTAACATCTACGCAATCCCTGAGTTTTTACATGTCTAACAATGACATCTTTATTAACAGGCTTGGTCAATGGATCTGCTACCATTTCTTGCGTAGAAATGTACTTCATGTTTACCTCTTCTCGTGCAACTATGTCTTTCACAAAGTTATATTTGGTATCTATATGTTTTCGTTTTACAATGGAATTTTGGGTCTTTTGTGTAGGCTATCGCTGCTTCACTATCACAGTTAACTAATACTGGACCAGAAGCTTCATTTGATATATGACCGGCGTAAACACACACGTATAACGCAAGCGCACGTATCGTTCAAGTAGTATAAAAATATCGATCCCACAAGGACTTAATTCCTACTGTTGTTATTAATTATTGAATCTATTTATTTACAAATATCTAATTATAGGGAGAAGAGAATGATTGTTTGATTGGTTGAAAGTGGTTTTACAAAATAAATAAATAAATAAAAAGACAAAAGAAAATACTAAGGAAAATAACAAAAGATACAAAGATCTAGGGTTGTGATTTCTTTTAATATCATTTTAAAGATGAAGTGGTTATCTTAAAGTTGGTAATATATTGATTTATTAACCTGGAACACTAAATTATGTGTAAGCCTCTGTCGATGGTCAGACACAATTACCCAGTTTAACCCAATTGAACCATATGTCTATGTCAATCAAATTATCTGGATTTATTAAGTTTAAGTTCCAATTATGGCTACCCCCGCCCGACAGGTATATTCATATCCTGTAAGGAAATCTATAAAGGGTTATCTATCCTCAAGGAAGATCGTAGGCTATTAAGTCTAAGGCTGAAATCTAAAATCCCTATGTCTAGTTCATTTTAGATTTACCATATCAATCTTATTGGTGATCAGACAACAAGAAGCATTAAGCTTAAGACTTAATAAATAAACATTTAAATTACCCAACTATAAAATAATCCCTTATAAACCGGTGATATTAAAAGTCATCACAACCTCAGAAAACTAACACATAACTAGGACTAGTAAATTCATAAAAGTAAAAGACATAAAATAAAAGCTGAAAAGTAAATTACAATAAAATAAAATGCTAAGGTAAAAAGAATTACTTTTACTACTACTAATTTAGATATCTCCCATAAAATAATATATAAACTTGTGATAATATTACCAACCGACCATTCTGGCGGTATCCTGATTAAGTCAAATTAAGTCCAACCAGCCATTAAGGCGGAACCAAAAATAAATTTACCAACCGACCAGTTTGGCGGTATCCTTGATTAGTCAGGTTTAAAACAGATTAAAATTAAATTACCAACCGACCAATATAGCGGTATTCCTTATTAAGTCAATATTTTAAATAGTTAATATATTATTTTTAAGGGAGATTAATCTAAATAGCAATAGTAGAAGAATTACCTTTCACCCTAGCTGAGGAAATTATTTCAACATGGTGAATAGTAAAAACTGTAAAAAGTAAAAAGTAAAAATTAAATTACTATTATTACAAAACGTAATTAAAATTATTTACAAAACTAAAAATAAAAAATAAAATTTCTAGAGAGAGAAATCAAGAGAGAGAAGGTGTGTTGAAATATGAAATTTCGCGCTGAATTTATAGGAAAAGTTTTTCACTGTTCCAGAGTCGCGACGCCAAGGAGCTCAGCGTCGCGACGCTGGATTTGTCGACGTGGCACGCTGAGAAGGCGACACGTGGCATGGCGGCTGACTGTACACGCGACACGTGTCAAGGCGGCTAATTCTCAATTATTGTGATGACGTCATTGATGACGTGGCGATGATGTGGCGCTGACGTGGCTTTGGCGTGTGTTGCAATTGTCGGCATAATAGGATTGCGACACGTGGCGACACGTGTCAAGTTCTGATTGGATGAGGCTGACGTGGCAAGTTGACTTCGTTGACCTTGTGACGTGGCTGATGACGAGGCGTGACACATGGCGAAGTTGACTCGTTGACCGCTGATGTGGCTGATGACGAGGCGACACATGTCAAGTCTGAGTGTCGGCAGCATATGATGATGACACGTGGCACGGCGCATGTTAGCAGATTCGATGTGATGGTGACACGTGGTACGGCGCATTTTAGCAAAGTCAAAACTTCTCAAATTGTTGACCGTTGACCAGGCGCATGTTAGCAGATTCGGCGCATGCTGGGCGTCGCGACGGGTAAGGTCTGGGCGGCGCGACGCTGGAAATTACCAAAATGCCCTTTTTCGCCAATTTTCACTGTTTTACTCCAAATCACCTCCAGAATGTCCTGAAACTTTATTTATCTACAAAATAACACAAAACACATCAAAACATTCACAAAACTCAAGAAACTCTTCAAAATATTAGATTAAATGAGTGGGAAATAGTGATATAAATACCACTCATCAATATACCCAAATGATCCAAGAACCTTTTCAACCACACATCCTCTTGTACTGCCGATGAAAAGGCCACAAATTCAGCCTCCATTGTGGATAAGGCTATACAAGATTGTTTCTTACTGCTCCGTGAAATGGCACTATTGTTAAGCAAGAAAACAAAATCGGAGGTAGATTTTCTTTCATCTAAATCTCCTCCTCAATCAGCATCATAGCCTCGCAATTGCAGATCATTTCCTTAATAACACAATGAGTAATCAGTTGTCCCTCTCAGATACCTAAATATTATTTTAACTGCTTTCCAATGTGCTAGTCCTGGATTGGATTGGTATATACTTACCATTCCAACAGCGAAACATATATCAGGTCTTGTACACAACATTGCGTATTTGCGTACATTAAACTTCCAACTGCATTTACATAAGGAACTTTCTTCATTTGTTCCTTTTCCTGTGGAGTTTCAGGACACAATCTACGACTCAAAGCTTCAGTTCTCGTGATAGGAGTATCAATGGGTTTGCAAGCATGCATTTGAAAGCGTTCAAGAATTTTTTTTATGTATGACTCATGTGAAATAGATAATAAATTCTTTGAACGATTTCTTGAGATCTTAACCCCAAGAATATATGCAGCTTCACCCATATCTTTCATCTCGAAGTTAGATGATAACCATTATTTGATGTATTTTACAAACTCCTTATCATTTCCAGCTATAAGTATATCATCCACGTACAAAGATAAGATAATGAACTTATCTTTATCTCTCTTGGTGTACACACAATGATCCTCATCTATCATTGTGAAATCATTCGAAATGATTGTATTGTGGAATAATATATACCATTGTTTAGACGATTGCTTGAGACCATATATAGACTTTAAAAGTCTACATACTTTCTCCTTTTCATTTTCTTTTATGAAACCTATTGGTTGTTCCATGTAGATTTCTTCATCAAGTTCTCTATTAAGAAAAGCAGTTTTTACATCCATTTGATGTAATTCTAGATCCATGCTTACTACTATAGCCGGAATCAAGCGAATCGAGGTAAACCTTACAACAGGTGAAAAAGTCTCTTCGTAGTCAATTACTTCATGTTGTGTATACCTTTTTGCTACAAGACGTGCTTTATATCTTTCGATATTGAAACGACGTCGAGGAATGCCTATACGATTACTACGCCGCAATTGGGATTCTAGTGGTGGAACTGATTCCTCACTTTCCATATTATTCCCATTTGGATCGTGCACATTGCTCCTACTTGGATTATGTACATCACTCTCACTCGAATCACGTAAAGGAGACTTATGTGAAACTAATTCATCATTTTGAGATTCATGTGAAACAGATTCATCATGTTTTCTCAAATTTCTCTCATCACTCCCACTTGAATTAGGTAAACCCGAGTGTTTACCAATCATGTGATCCATGTGATCCTGAGTTTCATATAGAGATAAATCTTAACATATCTCTCCCTGCTTGGGAAAATCATTTTCTAAAAATGTGATATCTCGTGATTCAAATTATGTCACGCCTCCACTTTCATGTTCACCTATGTAAACATACCATTTTGAGATTGAGATTCATGTGAAACAGATTCATCATGTTTTCTCAAATTTCTCTCATCACTCCCACTTGAATTAGGTAAACCCGAGTGTTTACCAATCATGTGATCCATGTGATCCTGAGTTTCATATAGAGATAAATCTTAACATATCTCTCCCTGCTTGGGAAAATCATTTTCTAAAAATGTGATATCTCGTGATTCAAATTATGTCACGCCTCCACTTTCATGTTCACCTATGTAAACATACCATTTTGATTGTTCAGAATATCTTATAAGATACATTTTTTTCCTCTTGGGCTTAACTCTCAATGTTCGTGAGAACGCACATGTACATAGACCGCACAACCCCAACGTCCCAAGGTTTCAGAAAGTGAATATCTGGTTTGCGACCTGTCTATAATTCATATGGTGTGGTGGACACAGATTTTGATGGCACTCGGTTAAGTACATATATGGCAGTTAATAATGCATCACCTCAATAGGTTATAGGTAAATTTTCTTGTGCCACATAGACCTATCCATTTCAAGAAGAGTTCTATTTCTTCTTTCTGAAACACCATTTTATTAAGGAGTAGCAGGAGTAGTCAACTGACGACTAATTCCTTTTTCATCACATAATTCTCTGAACTGATCAGAAAAGTACTCACGACCACGGTCAGTGTGTAGTGCTTTAATTTTCTTGTCTAATTGATTTTCTGTTAAATTCATAAATTTTTTTAAAACATTCTAATGTTTTGGATTTATGAGCAATCAAATAGACATAACTAAAGCGTGTAAAATCATCTATGAATGTGATGAAATAAGATGCTTCATGCCTTGCTCTGGCATTCATTAGACCATAGATATCTGAATGGATTAATTGTAATGGAAATTCTGCTCTAGTCCATTTTCCAAATGATTTTCTCACAGTTTTTCCAGCCAAGTAATATTCACAGGTTGAAAAATCTACCTTCTCAATGTTTCCCAGAAACATTCAACATTCAATACAATAAAACAATCAAGAAAATAACCAGAACCATAGTGTATTGTACCTAAGTACAAATCAACACCAAATTTATGGAAGTTCAAATTGAAAGCTAAATTAACCAAAACCAACACAGAAACTAAATTTCGACAAATTTATGGAGAAAATAATACATCATGTAGTAGTAAAGTTTTTCCACCATGCATGACTAACTTGCATGTTCATATTCCTTTGACTTCAACCCGTGAGTTATTGCCAACATATAGCCACTTCACCCCATGTGAAATTCGTTGAAATTCCACGAAGGCATCTCTATCCTTTGCTACATGGTCTGTGGCTCCTGAGTCTACAGTCCACAAAGGATTAGATGCAGTTAGAAAGGTTGAACTTGAAACACATATTTAATTTAAATATGCACGAAAGGTATTCACATTTTTAGGCTCAGTGCAGTCACGAGAAAAATGACCTTTCTTACCACAGTTATAGCATTTAACCTTTGCCATGTTTTTCTTTTTGGTAGGACGTTTTCCTTTCCCGTGTTGATTAGTTTTATATTTCTTTTCTGGCTTGGGAGAATTTTTTTCTTTTCCGAACTGGAACCCACCACCATGAAATTTTATTTTCTTCTTGAAACCCCCAGGTTTGCTAGTTTCTTTCATATACACTTCAGTATTTGACTTGGCGGCCGCGAGTCGGTCGCTTTCTAATTCAAGGTGACGTTTAGCATCATCAAAGGTTTTGATGCTCTCATTGTGGGTCAAATGCATCTTCATATGCTCCCAGTTATTTGGAAGAGAACGAATGACCGCTTGGACTTGTTGTTCATCTGTAAGAACATGACCAGCATCTGCCAGTTCAGTAATCATGTTTGACATTTGCCTCAAGTGTTTTGACATAGTGAACTCAAGGCGTTTCTTGTATGTGTCAAACTTGATTGTCAGTGACCTGAGTTTGGTTATTGATGTACTACCAAACTTTTTCAGCTAGTGTGGACCACATGTCCTTAGCCATGTCATATTTCCTGAACTATTTCATTAGGTCATTATCCATACTGCTTAGCAACGTAATGTGGGCAATGAAATTATTTTTCTTCCAGCCCTCATAAGCCTCTCGGTATCGCTTGTGTTGGGCCGTAGTGCCTTGTTCAGGTTCATCCATGCTCATTTTCAGGGTTTCAAGAACCTCTTGTTCTTCTAGCACATATTGGATTTTCATGCTCCAAATTTCATAGTTATCGCCATTCAGTTTCTCACCCTTGTTGAGTTCAGCGATAATGTTCTTTGTTGCGGAAGCCATATTAAAAACCCAAAGTTTCTACAGACATTCATGCACAATTTTTAATACCATTGGCTTATTTTATCATGAAACGAATTATGTTTAATAAAAATTTTCAATGAGGTTAGAGTCAAAAGGCCACTATGTGTCCAATCATCATCCAATTACCCAATGTAAAAATATTATCAACATAATCAATCATGTAAAATCATTTTCTAAAAAATTACATAAATTTTTAGAACATTTTAATCATGTGACAATTAATATACATGACACTCATTGATTTAATTACATAAATTAAATTCAACATAAAACATCCATATAAATACAATATTTACATGTCGTGAAATAATAAATCATTAAACATATGACACTCATTGATTTAATTACATAAATTATATTCAACATAGAACATCCATACATATAAATACAATATTTACATGCCGTGAAATAACAAATCATTACACACATAAACATTAACATAATTTTATCATAGAAAAACTAATATCTAACACTTAGAACTTTTCCGGTTCTAGAGTTCCAATGAATAAATGTCTTAGGATAAGAATCCTTAAATTCTTGGGGTAACTTGTAATTGATCTTGGACAATCATGGGAATCCTATAGCAAATCTAGGATCTTTGCAACGATTTCGAGATATCAAAGGAAAAATCTTATCTTTTGCCTTATATCTGAGATACTCAATTGTCAACCTCTCAATGACTATGTTATACTGAACACGTAGTTCTTCTGTATGAGTTACTAATTTCCAAATATCAGTAAGTCGTTTTTGCCATATTTCAGGAAGAGTATTTCGTAGCATTCTGAGTCTATTTGGTTGTCATATCCAATTACCTTCCTATATTGACTCGTGTAACATGTTATTAAAAGTGATGATATACGAAATCAAATCATTGCCTTCACTCATCCGATACTTATCCATTTCTAGCAACATGTCTTTTTATTTTTCACTTTGTACGGATGTCACAACCTTTTTTGCAGTTTTTTGAATAATCGGCATGATTTTTCTGCAACAAATACATAGAAAAATCAACACAATGAAAACACAAAGTAACATTGACTAAAATAAATATCACAAAGATAATTATTAAATTGTATAAACACAAAGTTTATGTGATAAAATAAATGTATTTTGGCCTATTAGAAGAATATGCAAAAAAGATTAGACATTCAATCACGACGGATCGGAATTACCGAAGAAAACCGATACAGAGATGACCCACACTGGCCGACACAAATATCCACGCGCCATAGGAATGGCTCACGCGCCCCCACGCGCCTCCATGCGCCGGCCACGGGCTCCCACTCGCCCTCACGCGCGGCCAGGCTCGGCCAAGTCACACGCGCAGACGCCATGTGGTCCGCGGGTTCTGTGACCGTATGACATGTCGGTTATAAGTTATACGGGCAGTCGAATTGTCGATTATTGTTAAACGGACAATATGTCATCCCTTTCATTTATACACGGACAACCTATTGTACAATAATCCAACGACGTGTCATCTGATTTTCTAAATATCGGATGACATGTTGTACGACTCTTATGTGAGTGTTTTTCTGGGTAAAAATAGGTTCGACTAGCCAACTTCTAGGGTCCATATCTTTCTCAATTTTTATCCAAATTAAACAAATGATATACCAAATTGAAGATAGCATGTCCTAAGTGTAGGCACTGCATTTTTGCATATAAATCCCGATGATGAGTCTCATTTGGAGGCACTATCTTTTAAGTCGCGGAAGCCGCGGGAAACGAACGTCGGAAGGGAGGAGTCAAGAATTGACTCATATTCGGATTAAGTTCACTGGTTTAGCTTCAGGTTACTTGTTGGCTTTCCGTTCTAAAAATTATTCCCAGCCCAAAACACCCACAAATCACTTAACCTTGGCCCAAAACCCCACATCTAGCCCTCATGCATAAATCCAAGCCCATCTCACCCAAGCCCAATCCAAAATGATTAAAACACTTAAAATACATGTCACAAATTAAATTAAACCAATTAAATTAAATAATTAAATCTACTACCAAAATTAAAATAAATCACTTCCTAATTTAATAAATCACTCACCAATTAAAATATTGACTTCCTAATCTAACAAATTAAATGCCTAATCAACACCAATTAAAGATATCACCTTCCTAATTTGAATTAACCTTGTCCCCCCTCAATCTTTGACTTTCCTTAAGACCAAATCCTAAATTGAATGCAAGATCCATTCCTTGTGAGATAAGGACAAACCCTAGCCATCTTCTATATAAACAACACTAAACCAAAGCCATTGTCTCCTCCACTCTCTCTAGTCCACGCCCATACACACACAAGAACTCATCATTCACGGCAATAAACCCATAAAACACACACCTCAACACCTCCAGTGCACGGCTTAACTCCTCACGGCACTCACCTAATATAACCACACAAAAACAGCCTTCTCATCCCTCTCATACTCCACGGTCACCTAACACCCTCTGACCAGCCCTCGCTCCAAGCCTTCTTCACGTCAAACCCTCACTTCACGACTAAATCAGCACACACTAAGGCACGTTGACGCCTTGCACACAAGCCACTTACGCCCACTGATCCTTGCCCTCATCACGTCCACAAACACGCACCATAAGCCATTAAACACGTCCCTAAGCCTTCAATCTACGCCACCTGCCCCTCTCTGCCCCATAACAACTCACGCCACTCACCACTGCCATAAACACTCCCACAAAGCCACATACCCTCCACACACATTAACCTCAGCTCACGCATCTGACCATTCACGCCATAAAGCCTTCACTCCACACAACACACGTAGCCCACTGCCCCACTTGATTCACGATATAAGCCACCTATGCAGCCCCCATTCACCGACCCAAACAAACAACAATAATAACCCCTTCCAGCGAACCAAAAACCCTGGAAACTAAGCCAAAAATACACCCCATTTACTGCCCAGGATTGCCGCAAATCTGACCCTGAAAAACAGACCCAAACACCACCCTAAAACAGTGAGCAAACAGCCCCTAAAATACCTTAAACCAGTGAGTAAAATACTACACATCCAACCCTTAAAAAATCACAAACAAACCTGCATAAACAGACCCCTAAAACACGCACAAACAGCCCCCTAGAACCGAAAAACAAGACCTTAAATAGTGAGCAGAAGACGCATCCGAAACAGCAGTAAAACGAAGCCAAAACAGCGGGAAAAACAGTGGAACAACAAGTTAAGACGCTAGGCTAGTGAACCGGAAGAATAAGGAGCTTTTACCCCTTCCGATCTCCGCGAAACGCAAGTTCGAAGACGACTTAAAAGGTTAGACCTGACGGTACCTTTCACGCTTGTTTTTTTTATTTGATTTTTATTGAATCTTTTAATTGTGTTTTAATTATTTATTGAATATTGTTTGCATGCGATGTGTGTTATGGCCATTGATTAAAACGGAAAATACGTCGTCTCTCGTGGTATATAGGATGGAAACCCAGACGTAAATTCCGTAGCCGATTCCGAATGGACGGTAGTGCGGTCTGTACTTGGGATACAACTCCACGTACCACTTGAGTAAACGGCGTATATTTCGCTTTATGTTATTTTGATTATTCTCACTTTATTATTCCGCCTTTTAATTCCGCATGTTATTTATTTATGTTATGATGCGATCGAGTGCATGGGCTTAGTAAGTGGAATGAAAGATCCCTTATGGGGAAGGGTTAAAGCCCTTTACCACGATGCTTTACCGCGCCGATTGATGTGTGTTCGGTTGAATGCAAGACACGTTCAATCGGACATATTAAGTTTGATATGATTGTCTTTATTTTTGTATGTATGATGCGATCTAGCACATGGGCTTAATGAGTTAGTCCAAAGGTCCTCTATTTGAGAGACAAATAGCCTAAAAGGGCACCTTTGTGACACCACTTCGCCGCGCCGGACGAAGTGTGTTTGGGTTGAATGTACGTTCAATCAGGCATACGAAGTCCTACACTTTTATTGTCTTTATTTCATGTATTGTGATAAGACGCGCATGGGCTTAGTATGTTGGTCTAAAGGTCCTCTCTTTGAGAGACAAAGAGCCCCAAAAGGCCACCTTTACGGCAGTACTTCGCCGCGCCCCTTTATTTTGTTGTTTAGTATGACGTCTTCTTACATGACCATGCATCATATCACATTGCGCATGGGCTTAGTATGTTGGTCTAAAGGTCGTCTCTTTGAGAGACAAAGAGCCTAAAAGGCCACCTTTACGGCAGTACTTTACCGTGCCTCTTTTATTTAGTTATTCGCTTCATAACGTCTTTTTAAAAATTCATGCATCATATTGCATTGCGCATGGGCTTATCAAGTGAGATTAAGGGTCCTCCACTTTGAGGGGTGAAAATGCTTGAAAGCTACCTTTGCTACAATGATTTGCCGCGCCCCTTAATCTGTTGTTATGTACGAGAACTCATAAATTCATATGTTCATGTATGTGTCATGTCGTTTACTACATTTTGGAGGTCACTACTATAACCCCGTTCGAACGCGTTCTGAAACGCCGCACGAACGTATGTTTTCTGTCTGGTCCCGTTCGAACGCGTTATCAAACGCTATACGGACGCGAACCTTCTGTCTACCGTTCGAACGAGTTTACGAACGCTACACGAACGCAAATACACTGAATTGAGTCATTTCATCACATGTGCGTCTGTGTCTATATCTATCTTCTTTTACACCACGTCATAGCATGCTCACTTTAATGCCTAATTGCATCCCTAAGAGTATTTTTGCATTACGTACTTAGTTGACTCCTTTATTTGTGCATGGACATGTAATGGCTATTTGTTGAAATCAAATGTTCGCCATTATTTGATTCGCCTTTATGTGTGCTTGTGTGGTTAGTGTGTGCTTGTGTTTCCATGAATACAATATGCCAATGAAGTTGTATGTTCGTTGCTACTTTGATGTACTTTCAAGCATGTAATCTTAGATGTGAAATATATGCAAATTTAGGTGTAAGTTTTATTTTTGCGCATGTGGATTTAGAAGCATGATACTCTTGGAAATAAGTGTTACTTAAGCTTGATTAAATTATTACACAAATCCTTTCATTACAAGTGACATAAGTAAGGGACCATTCCGAACCCAACGGTTTGAGGTCTTCCCTTGCGAGGGGTGGTGTGCGGCCTTAAATCTCATTTTCCCGGTTCACACCGGGTGGCGACTCCATTATTCTCCGGTTTAGTCCCCCGTGGCTACTCCGTACTCCCGACCGGGCCGCGAGCCCGGGACAGCATGCGTCGCCCAGTTCCTGTGTTCCCACAGTCTGGCGACTCCACTGGGGATAGAGAATCGGCCCCGAAATATTGTCTTTTGTAATGTTTGGATTTATGTTTTAATTGACTGCGTCTATAGTGGATGAAATTGGGGTTTAATCAAAGGCATTCTGAGGCTAGGTAATGGTTTGGTGTCTTCCTTCACTCACTACCTTTCTAGAAGGAAAAGGTGTGAAGGCACCTAGATAGCCATCTACTCGTAGCCTATTGTGATGGACTAATTTGGAGGACTCGTTGTTTATTCCTGACACCAAGCGATAAGAGCCTAAGAGGCTTGGGTATTTAAGTGAGCCTCGCTCCACCTTCCCTCTGGGGAATCTACAATGGGAAATCCATTTGACAGTCCTTCACACACCATAGCTCATTGGCACGTACCTTAGTGTATAAAAAAGGGTGCGCTCACTTGGTTGCTCGAACCCTTGATTGGGGAGACCTAGTTGTGGGCCATCCTTCGCCGATGAGAGCCTTTGTCTACACTCCTGCGAACCCACCCATCGACCTGGGTTGTATGGTTAAAGTAACAATTATTTCCTTGGGTATGTGCTTGTGGACCATCCTCATTTGGATGCAGTTGGACCATTGTCAGAAATGCGGATTTGCTGGGCCATTTAAACTGGGGCGAGTTCGTACCTTATGACCATTGGGCCAAAGCTTCTGAAATGTTGATGGGCCATTCTGTAGAAATTATTAGTCTATGTTTGCATTTCTTTTATGCTTGTGCTTGGGAACATCATCGTTTGGATCCATTTGGACCATTTATCATGGGATATGGGCTTGTTGGGCCATTTAAACTGGGACAAGAACGTATTTTATGACGATTGGGCCGAAAGCTTCTAAGTGATTGATGAGCCACTTTGTGCTTGTGTTCGGAACACTACCATTTGGATTTAGTTGGACTTCTTGCCATAAGATGTGAACTTGTTGGGCCATTTAAACTAGGACGAGTTCACTCCTATGACAGTTAGCCCAAAAGCTTCTAAAATGATAATGGGCCAATTTGTTTGAAAATTTTAATTGATTTAGTCTGTTCTATATGTTACATGCATCTCATGCTCCTCATGCATACATGCAGCATGCTAACCTTTGTTTTCCAAAAGCCATCATAGTTTCCCGTTGGGTTAGGGAAGAGATACGACTCACTAAAAGAACAGCAACAAGCATGAGTGAATCCGCCAACGAGGGATCCCGCCTAGATCAATTGGAGATCAAAATAGCTGAAATTGTTGAGCAATTGCAAGTTTTGACCAATGTTGTGGCCAGTTTGACTGTACCTCGTGTAGCCAATAATAGAAAGTTGTGCAACCAGAATGGAAAAATCATTGGGAAACCTTCAAGGACCAAGCCCACTCCCTCTGGGGTTACCCCCATCAGAAATAGACAATTCTCCGATCTGGGTAAACCTTTGTCGGAGGTATTTGAAGAACTGAAAAGGCAAGGACTCTTATATCCCTTAGAGCCTAAACCACTTCCAAACCCTGTGCCATGCTACCTTAACCTGAACCTTTACTATTACTTCCATCAGCAAAAGGGTCATGAAACTAACAATTGCACCCGCCTTAGGCACGAAATCCAGGACCTCATAGACTCACACAAAATACCTGACCCTGAAAAGAACAACCCGACACACATAGAAAACCTCCACCACACATATGATCAACACTGGCCTACCAGACAACCTTGCCTTCCAAACCCACAACCATCAAACTTCTCGCATGGGGATACAGGACAACAGTGGCAAAAATGAAATAAAGCAGATGGGGGATTTCTGGGAAAACTTCTCGGACAGTGACGGGGATGAGGTGGCAAAAAGGAGAAGTAAATGGGAAAAAGAACTACTGCAGTTGGAGAATCTGATGTTCGAAGAAAGCAAAAAGACAGGTGAAGACCAAGATGCAAATTATGGAGGTGTTTGTTTCCCGGATCTTATTCAATTATGATCCTGCATTTTTAATAAAGACATTGATTTTGTCTCTTTGTTCAAACATTTTCTTAATGATAATAAGACGTTCACTTCGCTGAATCTCTTCTGCAATATGAGTACATTTGAGAAAAGCATTCAACATTTGTACTATGAACACAGAGAATCCTCAGAATAAGAAAACAGAAAAGATGAGATAGTCATTCAGAAATTAGGAAATGGGGCAGTGAGACTGTCAGAAAGGAATGAGTTCACCGAGCCGATCAATATGGAAAGAATGAAGTAGTACTTTGCCCGAGGGAGAGAAAACCGAGCAGTCACCAAGAGAATTGGTAGAAGACCTAACCTAACGGGATAAGAAACTTATACATGCATACATACACGTAACATTCTTGCATTCTTTTGTGTTTGTTTTGTTTTGTATTCACAGGTTTTGAAGCAGAAATAGAGAAAGCAACAAAGACAAGCCAATTAGAAACAGCGACAGCACTGTATCAGTTTGGGGGCGAGGCCCATATCAGTATCAGTCTAGGGGGAAGGCCCACATCAGCATCAGTTTTTGCCGGGTATGGCATTCTGGGGGCAAGGCCCACATCAACATCAGTTTCTGCCGGGTATGGAATTCTGGGGGGCGAGGCCCCCATCAGTTCAGTTTCAGTTCTGCCAGGTATGGCATTCTGGGGGCGAGGCCCACATTGGTTCAGTATTAGTTCTACCGGGTATAGTACTCTGGGGGCGGGGCCCACATCATTATCAGTAACGGTTCGGAAATGGGCCACTCTCATATCAATATTGGTTCGGAAATGGACTATCTCTCATCAGCAACGGTTCGAAAATGGACCACTCTCATATCAGTAACGGTTCGGAAATGGACTATCTCTCATCAACAATGGTTCGGAAATAGACCATCTCTCATCAGCAACGGTCCGAAAATGGACCACTCTCATATCAGTAACGGTTCGGAAATGGACCACTCTCATATCAGTATTGGTTCGGAAATAGACTATCTCTCCTCAGCAATGGTTCAGAAATGGACCACTCTCATATCAGGCATGGTTCGGAAATGGACTATCTCTCATCAGCACGATTCGGAAATGGACCATTATCACATTTCGCCGAAAATGGCACTCCAAAAATGGAGCACGGTTCGAAATGAACCATCATCTCATCTCGCTGAAAATGGTACTCTGAAAATGGAGCTCGGTTCGAAATGGACCATCATCTCATCACTTGCCGAAAATGGCACTCTGAAAATGGAGCATGGTTCGAGAAGGGACTACCATCACATCTCGCCAAAAATGGCACTCCGAAAATGAAGCACGGTTCGGAAATGGACCAAGGAAGGCCTAACCCATCAGAATATGATACATATCACATACATGCAATGTTTGTTCTGTGTTCGCAGGTTTGTAGCGGCAAAGACCATCTCACAAATAACGGTTCAAAAATGAGCCACATTCTCGCACAGCACGGTTCGGAAATGGACCGCTACCAGAACAGATGTCGAAAATGGCGCCCCAAAATGGAGCACACATAGCAGACGCCGAAAATGGCACTTCAAAATGGAGCACTCACAACAGATGCCGAAAATGGCGCCCCAAAATGGAGCACACATAGCAGACGCCGAAAATGGCACTCCAAAATGGAGCATTCACACCAGACGCCGAAAATGGCACTCCAAAATGGAGCACCCACAACAAAGGCCGAAAATGGCGTTCCAAAATGGAACACACACAGCAAATGCCGGAAATGGCGCTCCAAAATGGAGCACACACACAAAAGATGCCGAAGATGGCACTCTAAAAATGGAGCACGGTTCGGGAATGAACCAGGGGTCGTAGTACCTCACCACCAAATCAACTCAACTCAACACATGGTAAGTCAAGTGGCAGCTGGCGAGCCAGGTAAGTAAAGATGCATTGCATAACTTTGATAGGATTGTCACTGTTGCACATTACACAAGTCCCATCAAAGTGGGGGCGACTGTAGGCACTGCATTTTTGCATATAAATCCCGATGATAAGTCTCATTTGGAGGCACTATCTTTTAAGACGCGGAAGCCGCGGGAAACGGACGTCGGAAGGGAGGAGTCAAGAATTGACTCCTATTCGGATTAAGTTCACTGGTTTAGCTTCATGTTACTTGTTGGCTTTCCGTTCTAAAAATTATTCCCAGCCCAAAACACCCACAAATCACTTAACCTTGGCCCAAAACCCCACATCTAGCCCTCATGCATAAATTCAAGCCCATCTCACCCAAGCCCAATCCAAAAT
Organism: Zanthoxylum bungeanum; assembly: GCA_019454045.1. Lineage (NCBI taxonomy): Eukaryota > Viridiplantae > Streptophyta > Magnoliopsida > Sapindales > Rutaceae > Zanthoxylum > Zanthoxylum bungeanum. The sequence goes on from SKCR01024046.1 coordinate 92,498, forward strand.
GATTAAAACACTTAAAATACATGTCACAAATTAAACCAATTAAATTAAATAATTAAATCTACTACCAAAATTAAAATAAATCACTTCCTAATTTAATAAATCACTCACCAATTTAAAATATTGACTTCCTAATCTAACAAATTAAATGCCTAATCAACACCAATTAAAGATATCACCTTCCTAATTTGAATTAACCCTGTCCCCCCTCAATCTTTGACTTTCCTTAAGACCAAATCCTAAATTGAATGCAAGATCCATTCCTTGTGAGATAAGGACAAACCCTAGCCATCTTCTATATAAACAACACTAAACCAAAGCCATTGTCTCCTCCACTCTCTCTAGTCCACGCCCATACACACATAAGAACTCATCATTCACGGCAATAAACCCATAAAACACACACCTCAACACCTCCAGTGCACGGCTTAACTCCTCACGGCACTCACCTTATATAACCACATAAAAACAGCCTTCTCATCCATCTCATACTCCACGGTCACCTAACACCCTCTGACCAGCCCTCGCTCCAAGCCTTCTTCACGTCAAACCCTCACTTCACAACTAAATCAGCACACACTAAGGCACGTTGACGCCTTGCACACAAGCCACTTACGCCCACTGATCCTTGCCCTCATCACGTCCACAAACACGCACCATAAGCCATTAAACACGTCCCTAAGCCTTCAATCTACGCCACCTGCCCCTCTCTGCCCCATAACAACTCATGCCACTCACCACTGCCATAAACACTCCCATGAAGCCACCTACCCTCCACACACATTAACCTCAGCTCACGCACCTGACCATTCAAGCCATAAAGCATTCACTCCACACAGCACACGTAGCCCACTGCCCCACTTGATTCACGCTATAAGCCACCTATGCAACCCTCATTCACCGACCCAAACAAACAACAATAATAACCCCTTCCAGCGAACAAAAACCCTGGAAACTAAGCCAAAAATACACCCCATTTACTGCCCAGGATTGCCGCAAATCTGACCTGAAAAACAGACCCAAACACCACCCTAAAACAGTGAACAAAAAGCCCCTAAAATACCTTAAACCAGTGAGTAAAATACTGCACATCCAACCCTTAAAAAATCACAAACAAACCTGCACAAACAGACCCCTAAAACACGCACAAACAGCCCCCTAGAACCGAAAAACAAGACCTTAAATAGTGAGCAGAAGACGCATCCGAAACAGCAGCAAAACGAAGCCAAAACAGCGGGAAAAAAAGTGGAACAACAAGTTAAGACGCTAAGCTAGTGAACCGGAAGAATAATGAGCTTTTACCCCTTCCGATCTCCGCGAAACGCAAGTCCAAAGACGACTTAAAAGGTTAGACCTGAGGGTACCTTTCACGCTTGTTTTTTTTTTATTTGATTTTTATTGATTCTTTTAATTGTGCTTTAATTATTTATTGAATATTGTTTGCATGCGATGTGTGTTGTGGCCATTGATTAAAACGGAAAATACGTCGTCTCTCGTGGTATATAGGATGGAAACCCAGACGTAAATTCCGTAGCCGATTCGAATGGACGGTAGTTGCGGTCTGTACTTGGGATACAACTCCACGTACCACTTGAGTAAACGGCGTATATTTCACTTTATGTTATTTTGATTATTCTCACTTTATTATTCCGTCTTTTAATTTCCGCATATTATTTATTTATGTTATGATGCGATCGAGCGCATGGGCTTAGTAGGTGGAATGAAAGATCCCCTATGGGGAAGGGTTAAAGTCCTTTACCACGATGCTTTGCTGCGCCGATTGATGTGTGTTCGGTTGAATGCAAGACACGTTCAATCGGACATATTAAATTTGATATGATTGTCTTTATTTTTGTATGTATGATGCGATCGAGCGCATGGGCTTAGTGAGTTAGTCCAAAGGTCCTCTATTTGAGAGACAAATAGCCTAAAAGGCCACCTTTGTGACACCACTTCGTCGCGCCGGACGAAGTGTGTGGGGTTGAATGTACGTTCAATCGGGCATACGAAGTCCTACACTTTTATTGTCTTTATTTCATGTATTGTGATGTGACGCGCATGGGCTTAGTATGTTGGTCTAAAGATCCTCTTTTTGAGAGACAAAGAGCCCCAAAAGGCCACCTTTACGGCAGTACTTCGCCGCGCCCCCTTATTTTGTTGTTTAGTATGACGTCTTCTTACATGACCATGCATCATATCACATTGCGCATGGGCTTAGTATGTTGGTCTAAAGGTCCTCTCTTTGAGAGACAAAGAGCCTAAAAGGCCACCTTTACGGCAGTACTTTGCCGCGCCTCTTTTATTTAGTTATTCGCTTCATAACGTCTTTTTGAAAATTCATGCATCATATTGCATTGCGCATGGGTTTATCAAGTGAGATTAAGGGTCCTCCACTTTGAGAGGTGAAAATGCTTGAAAGCTACCTTTGCTACAATGATTTGCCGCGCCCCTTAATCTGTTGTTATGTACGAGAACTCATAAATTCATCTGTTCATGTATGTGTCATGTCGTTTACTGCATTTTGGAGGTCACTACTATAACCCCGTTCGAACGCGTTCTGAAACGCCGCACGAACGCATGTTTTCTGTCTGGTCCCGTTCGAACGCGTTATCAAACGCTATACGGATGCGAACCTTCTGTCTACCGTTCGAATGCGTTTACGAACGCTACACGAACGCAAATACAATGAATTGAGTCATTTCATCACATGTGCGTCTGTGTCTATATCTATCTTCTTTTGCACCACGTCATAGCATGCTCACTTTAATGCCTAATTGCATCCCTAAACGTCTTTTTGCATTACGTACTTAGTTGACTCCTTTATTTGTGCATGGACATGTAATGGCTATTTGTTGAAATCAAATGTTCGCCATTATTTGATTCGCCTTTATGTGTGCTTGTGTGGTTAGTGTGTGCTTGTGTTTCCATGAATACAATATGCCAATGAAGTTGTATGTTCGTTGCTACTTTGATGTACTTCAAGCATGTAATCTTAGATGTGATATATGCAAATTTAGGTGTAAGTTTTATTTTTGCGCATGTGGATTTAGAAGCATGATACTCTTGGAAATAAGTGTTACTTAAGCTTGATTAAATTATTACACAAATCCTTTCATTACAAGTGTGACATAAGTAAGGGACCATTCCGAAACCAACGGTTTGAGGTCTTCCCTTGCGAGGGGTGAGTGCGGCCTTAAATCTCATTTTCCCGGTTCACACCGGGTGGCGACTCCATTATTCTCCGGTTTAGTCCCCCGTGGCTACTCCGTACTCCCGACCGGGCCGCGAGCCCGGGACAGCATGCGTCGCCCAGTTCCTGTGTTCCCACACTAGGTTTCAAAATATATTTGAACATATGATTATCAATTTTCTACAAAGAGTTATTACGGCCCAAAGTTGGAAGAAAATTATTTTTGTAAAAATAAAAAACAGAAGGATTTTCTACAACTTTCATGCATGTTCATGCAATTTTGTGTAATCTAATTAGAATACATGCATTTAAGCTATTGATACCAATGTTAGAAAACATAATCCCTAATATATTTACATATTTTTCCTCTTAGAATCTAACCAAACTAATTGAAATAAACCTAAGTTAATCACAACACAATTGCATACCTTTCTACTTGTAGAGATGCTCTTAATCAAACTTAATTGATTGCTTAACTCAATAAGTAAATGTTCTTATTTATAGGAGGGAAATCAAGTCACTATAACTTCACATGCATTACTTCCTATTAGCTCACATGCAGTTGGAAGTAAGTCTTGATTAATATGTAATCACATGCAATGTTTACTATGTAATCACATGTATTTGGATGCATAATGACTTTTTCCAACCCTTCCAAAAATGTTACCATCATGGGTGTACCATATGTTCCTCATTTAACATTTTACTAATTGTTGTTATTTAACAACTTTTGTTGTTACATAATAATTTCCAACACTTATTAATTCGTTTATGATTCGTTTTATTTTATTCTACTAGTCATTAATATTTTTCAATTAAGATTCGAGAAATTATGCTAATTATCATAGAAAAATAATATTGTGGATATTTGATGAGCTATTTTTAGTAAATCACTACAAAAAATAAGGTCTTTAGCGTCGAACGGTATCGACGCTAAAATTAAGTATTTCGACGCTAAATAAAATTTACGTCGAAATATTTCGACGCTAATATTGGACGTAAAAATATGGACGAGAAAGACAATTAGAAATTTCGACGCTAAAAACATATATTTTGCGTCGAAATATTTTCGACGATAAATTTTATTTTGCGATGCTAAAGTACATATTTGGTGACGAAAATATGCGACACTAAAATATCTATTTTAGCGTCGAATATGTTCGACGCCAAAATCAATAAATTATTAAAAAATAAATATTATTTTATTACTTTTAACGTCAAATAAGTCGACGCTAAAAGTAAAAAAACATTATTATTTTACATACATTTGCTTTGAAATATTCAATTTAATATTTTAAAAAATATTATTATTTCAAAAAAATTACCGAATAATAGTACAATAATTTTTATTCTAATAATTAATTTATTATTATAATGAAAATTTATTAAATAAATACATAGTCTATTAAAATTATCATTTGTGAATGTTTATACAATTAAAAATAAAATTTATTGCTGCTGTGATGGGGGACGCTCGAGCCCGATGCACTCCGACCGAGTGAGACCTCCAACATCTCCCGGAAAGCCCTTATCTACTGGTCAAACTCCTGCATCTTCTTTTCATGGTCCACCTTGACCTGCAGTAGCGTCTCATGAGTATTCTTCAGCTCGTCTTCGGTATTTTCCAACCTGTTCTTGGTGGTGGCTAGCTCCTCTCAAAGGCACGAGTCAGGTTGAAAAGAAACAATAGTGCGCCCAGATGACGTCGGCTTCTTACGAGTGCCAGTGCTGACGTTGTACGCTGTCTTGTTCTTGAAAACCAATTGCGACAACTCATCATCTGGTATAGGGTCGGACCCTAACTCCTGAGTTTAATGCTAGAGCTCCACCATTTCGTTCTGTTTAAAAAAAATTAAGTTAATGTTCGAATTTGAAAAGAAAAAAATCAATATAATATAATATTTATTTTATTTAAATACTTAAACTTACGTAGCAACGTTCGGCTTCTTCATTGATCCATTTTTTTCTCATTGTAGTGCATCACTCGGAAAAACTCTGGAAATGACTGCACCTCACATGTGCTACTCTGCTAAAAAACATAAAATGATACATGATTCGACATGAGTAAAACTAATGAACTGTTAAAATACAGTTTAGGCTATATTTACCTCAGAATGTTCGGCACGGTGTTGGATAAATGGCTTGGAACCTCCACCGTACTTGATAAGTAAATGAAAATGTACTTTGAACATCGCTAACTCAGCTAGATTATCATGTATTTAATCTTAATTATAGTTTATTTTATGTTTTATTATTAAGAAGCAATGGAACATGATGATTGGATCAATTACACATGATTCGGCCAAGGGGCTTTATTTTATAACTTGAAGTTTTCAATTTTAATTCAAACAGAACACATAACAAAACAGTATCCTAGGCATGACCTATCATTAATCTTCATCAAAAACTCAAAGCATCGAACCTCTACACTACCTTATATATTCAACGTAATTACTCAATATAAACCAATGCGCACGTTGAGCTTCCTCAATTGTTAGCAATTTGACGCCTCATGCTCCAAACGGTCTGTAATTTTGACGGAACACTGTGATATCTTGCTGATTATTATCATCTCCAGCATAGTTTCTTGGCCGACGATTAAAAGGAGTTTCAATATTCTGCATGTACATCGAACAAAATATTATTGCCCCACTTATTAAGACCGCCTCTGCTATTGACCCTTCAGGACGCGCTTTGTTTTTCACATATTGTTTGTAATGTCCCAAAGCCCTGCATATATCACAACAAATTTTCATTATTAATAATTTTAATGCAAAATCAAATTTTAAAAATTTAATATTTAAAATTTAATATTACCTCTTAATGGGGTACATCCATCTGTAATGGATTGGACCTCCCCTCCTAGCTTCGGATGGTAAATGCACGGCCAGATGTATCATCACATCAAAAAAAACGGGTGGCAATATTCGCTCCAGCTTGCATAGGATTATCATGATTCCTCGCTCAAGTTCGTCAATAACAGATGTGGTTAATGTCCTCTGACATAATTATTTGAAGAAGCCACATAGGTCAAGTACGACGTCGCATACATTTGATGGCAGATAAGGTCGAATGCCAACATGAAGGAGAATCTCCAGAAGCACATGATAGTCGTGACTCTTTAACCCAGTTATTGTATCATCCCTGACCCAACGTCCAATATTCGATGCATAATCATCAGGAAATTTAACCATTTTCAGCCAATCACAAAATGCTTTTCTCTCTGATTGAGTTAGCACGTAACTAGCAGGTGGCTTAATAAGACCTCAAGAAGTGATATGTAAATGGAATTCACTACGAAAACTTCGACGGAAGAAATTTTTTTGTCTTGGTCCCAATTCAACACAAAACACGTACGAACTATTCTAAGATCTTGTAGGTCCAATCTAGCATTTATAGTGTATTTCGTCTTACCTGAAATATTGAACAGTGTGCCCACTAAACTCTCGCATATGTTTTTTTTATATGTATTACATCCAAATTATGTCGCAGACTCAGACTCCCCCAATACTCTAACTCAAAGAAAATACTATTTCCCGTCCAATTCAACTATTCAGGTTGACGTTTTCGATTTTTATCTCTATTATTAGGATGTTTCCCTGGTGTGATGTATCTGAGATGTTGATGTTGGCAAAGTATGTCGAATCTAGACAATGGACTGGGCATACTCTGAGGTTCTTGTTGACCGTTGAATAATTTACTTATCCGCCAAGGATGACTCAACTTAAGAAATCTCTTGTGCCAAGTGTATTCTATTTTATTCTGTAACCGTTACGAGGGTCCTCAGCGAAATGGGGGTACAAGTCATCAAATTCCTTCCACTCGGTTCCATCCGCAAGATGTCTGAGTATGCCCTCTGCACCAATCCTCTTTTCATGATGCCATATCATGTCAGTCATTGTGTGTTGTGACATGAACAACCTCTGCATCTTGGACGTTAATGGGAAATATCGTAATATATTATGATGTACTTTTTTCCCCATACAATGGACTTTGTACCGAGTTTCACCGCATATCGGACAATATTCAAGTGATTCATATTCGGCACGAAATATTACACAGTCATACTTACAAGCATCAATGGATTCATACCCCATTCCCAGATCACACAACATTTTCTTTACCTCGTAATATGACTTAGGCAATTCACTTCCAACATGTAATATTTGCCCCAGTAAGTCTAGCATCATATCAATACTTTTGTTGATCATTCTGTTCATCACTTTAATGTGTAATAATTTCACAACGAAATTCAAGATCGACATCTCAGCACCTTCAAATGGTATTTTTTTGCCTCATCAAGTAGTTCACTAAATAAATTTTGATCATTTCCACTTAACACTGGTATGTCATTGCTAACACTATGCCCAACTTTGGACCTTGTAAGTCATGCAAAACATCGGTTATCTCATCGTTTGCAGGTTGATTGTAACTACTACTCCCTTCACCGGAATCAATAAACCGTGATTGAGAATTATACTGCTCACCATGATAAATCCATATACGGTAAGTTTGTGATATTCCCGGCATGTATAAATGATTATGAACTTCATCTAACCGTTTCATTTTCCTATTCAAAAATTTTTACATGGACACCGAACACGAGATTCTGTATCAATGTGTTGCTTTGCCGATTCCATGAACTCATACACTCCATTACGGTATTCAACACTCAATCTATCCACCGAGCTCATCCAATTTCTATCCATTTCAGCCAAATATCTAAATATAATTATTAGACATCATATTACACTCATTAACATCACCAATTCATGAATTATTTATTTAGGCATACACATATATATTCAGTTAATTAATTAATTAGTTACAAAATAAAACATATTTAGTTATTAACTAATCTACATATATGCATCATAAACCACTAACACAAGATATATAATAAACATAATTCTAAAAAATGAAAACCATAATTTTTTAGAAAGATTAAGCTGAAATTAATTAAGTGGGAGTACTTATTCTTTTCAAATATAAAGAAAAATAATAAATAGATATGAAAGAAACCTTATCTAATGGAAAATTAATTAGAGTTTTATTGAAAATTTGTAGGAGAGTTGTGAGGTTGCAAATGAGAGACTAAGATTGCAGAGGATGAGAGAAAGAGCAGATGAGGAAAGAAGGGTTGGTGGTGCTGCATTTTAATATGGTTTTAGCGTCGAAATAAAGTAATTCGACGCTAAAAATATGACATTTAGAAAGGGACTGTCGGTGGTATTGTCATAAACCTTTAACGTCGCAAAACTATTCGTCGCTAAATGTCAGATTGTTAGCGTCGAATAATTAATTGCGACGCTAAAAGTTATAATTTTAGCGTCGCAAATTAATTCGATGCCAGAGGTAAGGGGAATAGTTAAAAACCTTTAGCGTCGACATAAGTTCGACGCTAAAATTACAACTTTTAGCGTCGTATTGAATATTCGACGTTAAAAGTAGACCCTTTTGCGTCCAAACGGAATTTCGACGCTAAAAGTTTGATATTTGGCTTCGAATTTATTAATCGACGCTAAAAGTAATTATTGGCGTCAAAACTAATTTCGACGCTAAATTCTTGGACGCTAAAGGTACATTTTCTTGTAGTGAATATATTAATTACGTATTTCATATTTATATATTTATGAAGAATTAATGTAAATAAATTATGAAATTTTATGTTATTGAATAAATATTTGTATTCGATTCGTTTAATAAATGAATCGAATACGAATCCTAATATTATGATTCGTTTATTAAACGAATCAAATACGAATCAATCATATTTTGATTTGATTCGTTTAGGATTCGATACAAATTCGATTCGTCAATTTGTTTTGCCATCCATAATTTTAATCCAGCCTTTAAGTTCCATAATGGGGCAAAAGACCTAAAAATGATGAGGATAGCAGATCAATCCCTTTAAAAGTTCAAAAAATAATATAATGACCAAGAATCATATTTGATACGTGTTCAAAATGAATAAATATTAGCACATGTTGATTAATTTCAAACCTTATAACAAGCCAATTAAACTCTAATAAATCAATTAAAGTTAGCATTTTATAAATTAAATTTAATTGATTCATGTTATTTTATTAATTTTTTATTTAATTTTTTTTCAAAAAAAAAAATCTTTCACTAAAGTTAATTGAATATTAATAAATGATTCATTAAGGTTTAATTGGTTTATTTTAATATAATATATGCTTTTATTATATAATTTTAAAGCTAACACTTTGTGTAAATAGTTTTTAATTTTTATTATTTTATTATATATTTTTTGTAAACATATAATTGTGTAAATAGTTAAATAACAAAATTGTCAACAGAAGATCTTTATGACTATAAATAATACAAAGAGAGTGAACTGTAATTGCATTCTTTTATATTTCAACTTATCAAATACAAACATATTTGTAGAATAAAAAGATTTACATAACTAAAGCCTAGAATATCATTTGAAAATTGAAATAATTCAAACTTGTGTTATCTATTTTGATGATAAGGTTTCAGGTCGTTACAAACTTAAACAGTGACTATTTTTTAAATAAATGGGGTCTTAGAAATTATTTGAACAAATGTTAAGAGTATATTTATCCCTTTCCCTAAAAAATCCATTCCATTGTACCTCTCAAATTTTACATTATAATTATATAAATTATAACATTCCTGCACAAATAATTTGGAAAGTGTCACAAACAAGCACATGAATTCTCACCTTTAATAACTCACATTATTACCGAGAATTATCAAAAGCCTCCTACCAATTTATATCTTTTAGGCAAATGCCATTTTCGAAACACTGTTATTTTCAGGCAAATGCCAGTCTTTTGTCTTCATCCGTTAGTTTAAACACGAGTTATTTGATAAGTTACAAGTCCAATAACAAACAACACGTGTCAAAAGTCCAAAAAATCAAAAGCATTTTCTTCTTCAACAGCATTGGAAAATGAATGAATTGTCCAAATTATTCAGCACACATCACACATTCACATGGTCTGTTGAGTTTAGTTAGATATGGGACGGCAAAAGTCGGTGGCCGTGATTCTCGAGCCATCCATTGATGGCCTTTTGATCGTGTGGCTGTGAATCAACCAAGCTTTCCTTCTTCATTTGCAACTCCAATTCCGTGTAAATCCCACTCTCTGTTTGTGGGTCCTGCTTCAATAGTAATGAGATTTTGCATCATTTGCAATTATGGAGCAAAAACACAAAGTCTTGTTCTGGGTTTGGTATGATTATTGTGGATTTGAAAATACAAGAGCAAACATTCCACCACAGTTCAATCTTTTTTTATTAGTAAACATCATTTGTAATTATTACAAATTAAAGCTTCCATTGTGCACATTCTAACGGTTCTAAAAATGTGAATAATTAGATCAATCTATTAATAAAATTAGTTGTGTAATTACCAAACTCAATTCTTCTTTATTCACTCTTTTTCTTAGTGTTGCTCGATTGAGATTATGCTCCATGACATGCAACTCTAGCATTCTTTGTATGTTCATATGCATGCACTAAAAAAACACCAGTGAACTTATTTGTTAACTAATATAAAAAGAAATATACATTTAATATAAAACATTATTATTAGTTTACTATCAATTAATAAATAATTAATAAGGAAGTTATAATAATAATTATTATTATGATTGTTTCCTGATTATGATTGATAGTCCATCTAAAAGGAACCAAACCACAATAATATATGGATAGTCTTTCTTGGAGATAATGTCATTTTAGAACGTGGATCTTGGAGCTTTCTTTATGGCATTTCGATATTAGGCCATGTCATACTGGGGATGACATATTGGGGATTTCACACACACTGGAACCGGCATGCATCAAACCGGCCACCACACCGGTGAGCCAAACTGGCACGGACCATACCGGTCTATATACCGGTGTCTATACCGGTGAGCCTATTAGTAAACATGCTTAATGGAACCGATAATGACCAAATCGGTCCTCATACCGGTGACCATACCGGCCTAACGGATATATTTAAAACAGTAATATAGCCGTTGAGAGCCGTTACTATGTCAGACCGGCATACCGGTGTCTGGAGACCGGCATACCGGTCTCAGACAGGGAAGTTAAGGCTGTTTTGCATTTTATTATAAATTGAGCCCAATTCGTTTTTGCAATGTTACACAACCTTCATATTCATTACACTAAGGCAAAAATAAGAGTGTTTAATAAACCTTCATATTCATATACACTCACACATCAAACTCCTATACTACACCTTCATTTCCATTTGTAGTGAGTTTAGATCACTTGGGTAAGCAACTCACATAATCTTTTTTATCTTTGTGAGTGCCCAAGTGTGTTTACAAACTTCTTATTCAAAACACTTGTGGTTTGTGAAATCTCATCGTTTGGGTAATTGTAAAGGTTCGTGAGTGAGCCTACATAGAAAACTCAAAGTAAAGGTTTGGAGTGAACTTAGTCGCTAAAACTCTTGGTTGCGGGTGAGCCACGGAAACTCGATTGATAGTGAAAATCTTCGAGCGCAGTTTGAGGGAGTGGGCGTAGGCATTGTTGGCCGAACCACTATAACTCACAATGTTATTTTCTCTATCTTTTAACTCTTTAATTACCGCAAGTTTATTTTTATATTTACATATATATTAGAAACTTGCATATAAGTAATATTTATTGTTTGAGAAAATATACCTTAAGCTTAATCGGTAAAATAACTTAAAATCAGTAACGATTTTTATTTCTGTATATTTAGGCCATAACCCAATTCACCCCCCTGAGAATTTAGAGATTGATTGTCGCTAGTGCTTGTAGGTAATTTCCATTGGTATCAGAGTAAGGTTTTCTCAACAAATACTTAACTGTCCAAGAAAACGATCATGGCTTCTACAAGCAACTCGCCAAATCCTGCCGAGGGATTTTCTATTATAAGACCTTCATTCTTCAACAGAACCGATTATAATTATTGGAAGATGAGGTTTCTTAACTACATTTTAGCCGTAGATACACAATCCTTCAAGGTGATCACACAAGGTGTAAAAATGACGATGAAGAGTGATAGTAATGGTGTGGAGATTCCTAAGCCCCATATTGAGTGGACCGATAAGGAACTTGCACAAAACTCCACAAATGCTAAGGCACTCAATCATCTCCTATGTGCCAATGATCGTAGTCAAATTAACAAGATTCAAGAATTTGGAAATGCACATGAGCTATAGAAGTCTATAGAAATGATCAACGAGGGCACAAGCCAAGTGAATGAATCAAAGATCAATCGGTTCATGTGCGAATTGGATAGTTTCAAAATGGAATACGGGGAAGAAATTGATCACATGATTTCAAGATTCACAATCATTATAAACCATCTAGGTGCTTTGGGGAAAATCATTGGGCCAACCGATCAAGTGAATAAAATCCTTAGGTCACTCCCGAAAGAATATAGAAGCTACACCTCCTCCATCAAAGAAGCAGACGACATGAACACTTTGAAGCTAGATGATTTGGTCGGAAAATTGCTTGAATGTGAATTGGAGATCAAAATGGATCAAAATGAGGAAGATGAGAAAAGAACAAAGAGGAATCTAGACTTAAAAGCAAGAAAAAAAAGATGATGCTAGCTCAAGTGAAGAAGATAGTGATGATGAGTTGTCATAAATAGCCAATAAGGTCGAAAAGCTCCTCAAATCCGCAAAACTTAAAGGAAAATCAAATTTGGATGAGAAGAAATAAGAAAGATGGCCACAGAAGCACAAGAAAATAGTTTGCTATGAGTGTGATAAACTGGGTCATATAGCTACTGATTGCTCATTGAGAAGATTCAAATGAAAATCCAAGAAAAATACATTGAAAACTACTTCAACTTGGAGCGATAGCGACTCCAGCTCATCTGAGGAGGAATAGATCAAAGAAAGAACAAATCTAGCATTCATGGCTATCGAGAATGATGATTTCTTCTTTGAAAGCAAGAAGAAAAGGTACACAACTCTCAAGAATATAGTGATTTACTTAATGCTTTTAATGGATTAAATGAGTTGTGTGAAATGCTTAAAAAGAATCATAAATTGATTAAAAATGAGCATTCATCACTTAAAAATGAACATGCATCTTGTATGGATAAAATTTATATTTTAGATAATGATATTATTTGCTTTAACATGAAAAAAATAGCATGTTTAAAAGATAAAAAGCTAGAACTTGAAAATAGAATATCTAACATGCCATCTAATTCAAAAACATGTGATTGCGATTCTATTTTGAATGAAAATATTTCATTAAATAAAAAGATCATATATTTGTAAAATATTGTAGCAAAATTCACATTAGGGAAGAAAAATTTTGATATGTTATTTGGATCCCAAAAATGTGCTTATAATAGAGAATGATTAGGATATAAGTCTTACATCAAGAGAAAATTTTTAAAGAACTATTTTGTAAAGGCATCTGATTCTCATGCTAATATTGCTATCAATGAAAATGTCACATGTCATGCATGTAATAAAAAGGGACACAAAATTTTTGAGTGCATAAATAAAAATGTGATTAAAAATGCATGGATTCCTTAAGGAATCAAAATTAACCCTCATGGACCCAAGAAAAGGTTAGGTACCAAAGTGCACTTGATAATTTTCTAGGGGGATCTTTGGGAAGGATCTTAAAGAGAAATACGAATTGATCCCAAATGCTCAAAATAAATGAGGAATGACAACGGTAAAAAGTAAAATTCGTATTAACGAAAATATTAGTACCATTTCCTCTAATCTATATATGTATGCCTATTTCAAATTGATAAAATTAATTAGAAGCATACTAGTGATTAGGCAAGTAATCAACCTTCTATTGGTATCGATCTTTATTTGACATCATTATATGCCTTAATCATATATTTAACCCCATTTAGTGTAAACTAATATCACATTGATTTTATTGAGTTAAATGATATATATGTGATTACTTGATTGATTTGCATTGAACATGCCTTTGTCATTGAACATATTTTGAATGAAAATGAAATGCATGTATATTGACATAATTGATCTCATGAAATGCATGGATAATTGATTTTTGATTAATTGAGATCCTAAAAATAGAGAGAAATCATTAATAATGCATTGTTCAATTGGTATTCATTGGTATAAAATTTGTCTATGCATGATTTCTACATTTTATGGAAAAAATGGGGAAATACTAAGTGTGCATATTTAAAAATGTTGGTATCATCATTCGATAATGCACATATTTAATTGGTATCTTATTATAACCAAATTTTTACTTCTCCACTTTTTGATAATGTCAAAGGGGGAGAAATCATTAAAAATGAGGTTAAAATTTGTATAACCCTCACCCTTGTATTAAGGGGGAGCATATGTGTTTTAATGAGTTTGCACAAGTTTTGTAGCATTTTATTGAAGACACACATTAAAGGGGAGTTATTATTGAGGGGGAGCAAAATCGTCAACTACTTGGACTCTCAAAGCTCACAAGTTTTAATAGGAGTTGCCATCATCAAAAATGAGGAGATTGTTAGCGACACAATCGCGTAATGGATTTTAATGACGTCAAAACTTGAAGTCTTCGACGCACTTAGCGAGATATTACAAAAAGATGTCGAAGCACGTTGGTGGTGAAGAGCGAGAATGTGAAGACTAGCGGCAAAACGCAAACAATCTTGCTTAGTCTTAGCTTAGAGCATTAAAATCTAATGTGAATTATTTATCTAAGAATCTAAGCTCATATGATACATGCACATTCATATAGATGCATTAGGATCATGTGCAAAATATTTTAAACCTTCTAATCCTGCATTTTGTACTGTGACCGGCATATCGGTACACTATCGGTGACCATACCGGTCATACCGGGGATTTCATACACACTGAAACCAGCATGCATCAAACCGGCCACCATACCGGTGTCTATACCAGTTAGCCTATTAGTAAACATGTTTATTGGGACCGAAAAAGACCAAACCAGTCCCCATACCGGTGATCATATCGGCCTAACTGATACATTTAAAATGGTAATATACCCATTGAGAGCTGTTACTATGCCAGACCGGTATACCGGTGTCTGGAGACTGGCATACCGGTCTCAGATAGGGAAGTTGGGGCTACTTTGTATTTATTATAAATTGAGCACCAATTCATTTTTGCAATGTTACACAACCTTCATATACATTACACTAAGATAAAAATAAGAGTGTTTCATAAACCTTCATATTCATATACACTCACACATCAAACTCACACACTACACCTTCATTTACATTTGTTGTGAGCTTAGATCACTTGGGTAAGCAACTCACACAATCTTCTTTATCTTTATGAGTGCCCAAGTGTGTTTACAAACTTCTTATTCAAAACACCTGTGGTTTGTGAAATCACATCGTTTGGGTAATTGTAAAGGTTCGTGAGTAAGCCTACGTAGAAAACTCAAAGTGTAGAGGTTTGGAGTGAATTTAGTCGCTAAAACTCTTGGTTGTGGGTGAGCCACGGAAACTCGATTGATAGTGGAAATCTTCAAGCGCGACTTGAGGGAGTGGACGTATGCATTGTTGGACGAACCACTATAACTCACAGTGTTATTTTCTTTATCTCTTAACTCTTTAATTACCCCAAGTTTATTTTTGTATTTACATATGTATTAGAAACTTGCATATATATAATATTTATTGTTTGAGAAAATATACCATAAGTTTAATCGGTAAAATAACTTAAAATCGACAAAGATTTTTATTTCTGCATATTTAGGCCATAACCCAATTTACCCCCGCTTGGGAATTTAGAGATTGATTGTTGTTAGTGCTTGTAGGTAATTTCAAGTCTTTCTTGGAGAATATGTCATTCTGGAACGTGGATCTTGGAGCTTGCTTTATGGCATTTCGATATTAAGCCATGTCTCGGTCCCTTTATGGCTACAAGTTGTTTAGACAATAGAAGCTATTGTTGTCAGCGTGACACCTTCTTATTGGGGTCATTTGAGCGGTAGTGTATAAGAAAAACTTTTGGAGAGATTGCTTAACAAATCTATGTGGTGATTTCCTTGAGCTTGGATGTTAATGGATTTACTTTGATTTGTATAAACAAATCCGAAAATTGAACTAAGAATGATGAAGAATTCTATATTAGAGTAATTCAAACACTGCTTCTGCTTCCTCTATCTTCATTACAGCTACTGCTACTACCATATACATAGTGAGTTGCTCAAACAATCCCAATCAGCCCCTCTCACGGTCGAAGAACAGATAATGACTATTTATACAGGAACAAATGGTTATCTTGATTCATTAGAAATTGGCCAAGTAAGAAAATTTCTCGTTGAGTTACGTACTTACTTAAAAACGAATAAACCTCAGTTCCAAGAAATAATATCTTCTACCAAGATATTCACCGAGGAAGCAGAAGCTCCAGCGAAAAAGATGACGGTTTTTCAAAAACCAACATAAAAGTCGACTTTTTATGATGTTTTTTTTATATGAACCATCATAACAAGATGATTTTTGTAACGATTTTTTATATGAATCGTCAAAAAAAGATGACTTTTTGTTACGATTTTTTTTAAGAACTGTCATAAAAACTATTTTAATAATCGTCATGAAAGTTGATTTTTTATGATGGTTTGACAACCGTCATAAAAAAATTTCGAAACTTTTTATGACGCTGCAGATGATGGTTCGAAAGCCATCATAAAATGTCTTTTTGTAGTAGTGACACAATCAAATATCAATTATCAATGATCACATTCACAACAAAACACAAATAATATGTTTTAAACTTATACATATTTATATATTAAAAAACATACTTGAAGAATAAAAAGAGAGTGCGGACACTGATAATAAATTTGCTTTTTATAGTGGAGAGTAATAATGAATTAGAATTAGATTTTCATGACTTTTATAGTAGGTAAAAATTAAGTTTTCTCAAACTAATTATTTTGTTCCTAAATAAATATTACAAAATGTTGACGGTGGATTTTGGTCTCAGGGTAATATTGGAATATCACTCCCAAGGAAATCCTCCTCAACTGTGAATTTGTTTGGTTATGGGGGACCAAAGGCAAATTTAGCGGAAAACAAGAAAATACGCCAATCAGACAAGGTGTTTTAACGTGGTTCGGTGGATTTTGGGATCCGACCTACGTCCACGGGCAAGAACAGGATGGTGCTTTTTATTACTCAAATACACTCCTCGGGTCTCTTCTTTGCTTTTACAAATCAGAGCTCTATGATTCTAATCTCTCACTCTTGTGATGATTTTTAGATGCCCTTTTACACATGCTCTACCCTTCTATTTATAATAATACAGAAATCAGACTCCTATTTGTATAAGAAATCCTATTTGGACTCAATCTTCTCTTCTTGTAGGGTTTCCTGATCCGGTAGCTCCTTCTTCCGTTTTCCCTTTTGGATTCTGACTCTCTCTCCTTGCGAAAGTAGGATGTTTTCCTTATCTTATCCATAAGAATGGGGTGTGTTGTTGCTTGAACACGGTCCGTCATCTGGTCGGTCTTAATGAGGTCGGCCATGACAATCTTTTATGCTGAGAACGTTCCTGCCGACATCTATAGTGCTCGGTCATTTGAACCAAAGTGGTCGGTCTTCATATGAACTGGTCGGGTCGGCCTCATGATCTCAACCAGACAGCGAACTTACCCTTTTGTCCTTGTCGTGCTGTCTTAAATGCGTAGCGCCTGAAAACACCATCAACATCTGTCCCCTAGTTCTCGGTTCCAACGAGTATGTGAGTTGGTGCCGGGAACTATATGAAGAGGGTGTGCTGATTGTCTTCGCTGGTAGTCGTCCTAGGATGCAAAAAAGAATTTTCTTGCCGTTCCAATCATCTTTCCTCGAGACGCACAACCGTCGTGTCTTCTTAAATGCCTGTCAAATCAACTTTAGGGTTTCTTCCAATGTTCGACACTTGTCAAACATCCGCCGGGTTCCCGCCAAAATAGGGGACGAATCGACCGTGCATAGGCGTTTTCACAGTGGGCTGATCTCAGCCGTCTGTTTGAACTGGGGAGGCCCCTTCTGTGGCCGACACTTGGCGTTCATCCGGGCTCTCCCTTTAGATCCAGTGGTCACGAGCGTCCCGGTCACGACTATAAGAAGGGGAGGCTTCTACTGTTCCATCTTTTTCGGCAATTTCTCCTTCCTCTCTGCAAGTATCTCGGTTGATTTGCTCATATCTGCATCTTGGATTTCAACTGCGGGCTTCGTTCTCTGCTGTGAGCATAAGGAGCGGGCATTACCGTACTGCACGACCTCCTGTTTTTTCCGAGAAGAACAAGTAGGTTCTCTGAACGACTTCTCCTGTTTTTTACGCTGTGACTCTGTTTGTTTATTTTACTTAGGGAGAGACTTGTGGTTTTGCTGGGTCTTGCTTTAGGGCACTTTTAGAGACTCCCTATCTAGTTTAGCACGGACACCGTGGGTAGCTCCTCATAGACTGATTCTCCTCCCTTCGCTGTTTTTCGGGTTTCAGGGATGTCTGACAATAGTTCTCCCTCCGAAAGGCCTGCCAAGATTTCAACTTCCCCTGCTGAAGAGCTCTCCTCGGGCTCAGGGGCACCTAGTGTAGAAGACCTTGACATACCCCTACTGCTTCCGAGATGAAAATGATTCCTACCACCAGAGAGTTCCTCGGAAGGACCCAGAGCCTGGTGAACTTGGGTCGTCGGCTCTGGATATGAACCGTCCTTCTAAAATAACCGATGACGATCTTGCCCTTCTTCGGCAACGGTATAACATACCTATAGATATTGCCCTTGAAGTTCCTGGTCTTATGGATCGTGCTAGCCAACCTGACGAGGGCTCGGTGGCGCTTCTTCCTGTTTTCTTTGAGTGTGGGCTGCGGCTGCCGATTCAACCTTACTTCGCTTGGATGTTGGCCGAGATGGAGATCGCTCCCTGTCAGCTGAGTTTAAACAGTTGGAGAATTCTGGCCTGGTTGTATGTGGCCTGGCATCGAGCAGGACTCGGCGAGCCTTCTCTCGAAGAGATGAAGAGGTTGTACCAGTTGAAAGCCAATCCTAGGTCGTACTACGGATGGTATTACCTTTCAGCTTATGACAGCTCGTCGAATGTTGTTAAGAAACTCCCTGATTCAAATAAGAACTTCAAAGATCTCTAGTTCTGGGCCACTGGGGATTGGGGACGGATCCTGAGGTCGGATGAAGGGGAGACTTTGGTACCGGATATCTTCAGGGCGGGAGGTTAGGAGATTGATCTTTTATTTTTCCTTAGTTTCTCTCTTCTCTCTCTTTTTTATTGTGGGTTTTTACACCTCTCCCTCTATTCCTTTTTAGCCTATTAGAGGGATGCTCCAAAGGTTCCCCATCGGGTGCGGGTCCGGGTAGGCTGGGCTCGTCGGTATGCTGCCCACTGGAGGGAATTGGTTAATGACGCGGCATTTGTTGAATCAGGCCTCACTCGGGCTGTCCCCACGGATGTCTCGGGTCGGATAGGTAGATGTCTTGCTGTTTGTTATGTCTTCCTTGTTTGTTTCATCATGTTTTGATATCTTTGTTATATGCTCGGTCCCTGATCTCCTTTTCTCTTTTCCCTTTTTTTGTAGGCATGTCGAAGAGGCCTAAGTTTCTTGAGAAGTTGGCCGGTACCATGAAGAAAGCCGGCCGTGCTGATGTTGGAACTTCCCGGGCACAGCCTGACATTGCTGGGGCTGAGCGGGCGTCTCAAGGAGATGTCCAGCCTGCTGCTCGGAGTCTCTCTTCCCCTGGTGCACAATCATCGGGGTCCGCTCGTCTTACCAGTCCGCCAAAGCCTCTTAGGAAGAGGAGGCGTCAATTTGGGGCCGAGGAGACCGAGCTGGTCCACGAGAGGAGGGAGAGGAAGCTGCTCCGGTTAAGAGGAAGGACGTCCGTAGGGGGAGGAAGTCCTCTGAAGGATCCTCCAAAAAACGGAAGGGCCCTGTGGTCCTCGGGGTGGACGACTTGGGGGAAAACATCCGGGAGGCCACTTCCCATTTAGTGCCGGCCTTCAATGAATTGGCCGAGGTGATTCCTCCTGAGGAGGTATCGAGGTATGAGGATGTATCTCCTGAAGGTGTTGTGACTGAGATGAGTTCTCAAATGGCGAAGGTATTTTCACTTCCCTTCTCGGTTTTTGGGTCTTGGTTCTTTTTATTTTATGTATTGACTTCTTTTTCCTTTTTTTTTGTGTGCAGGCCAACTACCTATGGCCAAGAATAAGGATTTTTCTGTCCTTTGTTGTCCGAGGGTGGTCAGGCCCAGAGGCTTCAAAATCGTCTCTCCGAAGTGGAGGTAAAGCTGGCTGACCGGGAGGGGACGATAGAGAACCTTCAGTTGGCTGCCGTTGAGAACTTCAAAATCAACAAGGCTCTTAAGGCCGCGGCTGCGCTGGAGCGAAAACTTGCTGACACCGCTCGAGAGGATTTGAAGGCCGCCCAGTCTGAGATTGGCGTCCTGAAGGGGAGGGTAGCGAGTGCTGAGGCCAAGTTGAAGGATAAAGACGAGGAGGTTGCACGGGCCCGAGACAGCCTTGAGAGGAAGAAGACCGAGCTTGAGGATAGGGAGGTTGATCTCGAGGAGAGGGAGATCGAGCTCGAGAAGAGGGAGGGTGAGCTTGAGGCCGAGAAGGAGGCTATCCGCCTGGAGGGGGTTGGTGACTGTGCTGAGCTGATACCGATGGTGTTGCCAGATTTGAATATGGACCCCATCCGTGCAGCCATCAGTTATTGCAAGGGGGATATCTCTGAGGAGGAATTCAGAAGTGGCTCCCTCCACCTGCCGGGGAGGTTATGAATCCTGATCCGATTTCGGTCATCCCGGCTTCTGGAGTTTCCCAAGAAGGACGATCTGATGTTCTAGCCTCCAGCGAGGACTGCCTTGAGATCCCTCCTCCCGCCCCTGAAGTAGAGGTCTGCGTGGCAGCGCCGAGATGAAGCAGCTGTTCCTCTTCCGACGATGCCCGAGCCGCTTCTTCCGCCACACTTGAACCATCAGAGGAAGAATTCGTGCCCCGCGCGGGCTGAATAAAAAGGGTAACCCTACCGGGGCCCTATGTACACTTTAACTTTTGTGTAACAACATTAATTTTTATATACATATGTATATTTTGGCGTCTTTATTTATTTCTCCTCCTCTTTTCTTTTTTTGTCCGAGCATATGAGACCCTTCAGAGGTCATTATGAACTCGGAGGGGTATAACCTGACCCCGAGCTGGGTAATGGTCTTCGATTCTGGGGGAATGTTTCCTCCCCAAATCGAAGGAGTTTGACTCGGTGGGACGTAACCCGATCCCGAGCTGAGTGAATGACTTGGGTTCTGGGGGCATGTTACTCCCCAAACCGAAAAAGAGTTGAGTTTGACTCGGTGGGACGTAACCCGACCCGAGCTGAGGTGCATCACTTGGTCCTGGGGGATGTTACGTCCCCAGTCCGAAAGCAGACTCGGTGGGACATCGCCCGACCCCGAGCTGTAAAACTCACTTGGTTCTGGGGGAATGTTACGTCCCCAGTCCAAAGGCAGGACTCGGTGGGGGCTCATCGCCCGACCCCGAGCTGTAAGAATCACTGGTCCTGGGGGAATGTTACGTCCCCAGTCCGAAGGCAGACTGGTCCTGGGGGAATGTTACGTCCCCAGTCCAAAGGCAGACTCGGTGGGACATCGCCCGACCCCGATCTGTGAGAATCACTTGGTCCTGGGGGATGTTACGTCCCCAGTCCAAAGGCAGACTTGGTCCTGGGGGAATGTTACGTCCAGTCCAAAGGCAGACTCGGTGGGACATCGCCCGACCCCGATCTGTGAGACTTGGTCTTGGGGGAATGTTACGTCCCCAGGTCCAAAGGCAGACTTGGTCATGGTGGATGTTCGTCCCCAGTCCAAAGGCAGACTCGGTGGGACATCGCCCGACCCCGATCTGTGAGAATCACTTGGCCCTGGGGGAATTTACATCCCCAGTCAAGGATAGCTTCGGTGGTGGTGTTTTCGGCTTTTTCAAAGGTTTTGCCAGGAAAATGAATTTTTATTCATGCTTGGAGGCGTGTTGCCCTCTTTACAACAGTGTTCCGGTTGTTGTTTTGCCCGGTTTCTGCAAAAAAGAAAATAGAAGAAAGGAAGGTTGATTTTACGGGAAGTACTTTCTTAACATTTCGGCGTTCCATGGTTTCTTCAACCTCGTGCCGTCCAGATGTTCTAGGATGTAGGCCCCTGGTTTCTGCCTCGGTGATTTTGTAGGGTCCTTCCCACTTGGCACCTAACGACCCTTCTTCTGGTCGTCGGGTGTTCAGAGTCACCTCCTTAGCACTAGATCGCCCGTTAGAAAGGAGCGGGTCCGAACTCTCCTATTGTAGAAGCGGGCCATTCTCCTTTGGTAGATTGCCTTGCTCTTACTGCTGACTGTTCTCTTCTTTCTTCGATCAGGTCGAGGTGGTTTTTGACGAGTTCTTCGTTCCGCTCGTTCTCAAAGTGGCGGACCCTGTGGGTTGATATTCCGATTTCTGCTGGGATGACGGCCTCACATCCGTATGATAGGGAGAAGGGTGTCTCCGGTTGAATCTTTGAAGGTCGTCCGGTGTGCCCATAGTACTTCGGCAGCTCCTCGACCCATAGGCTTTTGCTTGATCCGAGTCGAGCTTTCAGGTTTGACTTGATGGTTTTATTGGTGGCTTCAACCTGCCCGTTTGATTTGGGATGGGCTGGCGAGGCGAATTTCAAAGTTATCTGGAGGTCTTCACAAAGTTTCCTGAATCCCCTGCTGTCGAATTGCTTTCCGTTGTCGGTGATGATTGCTTGGGGGATCCGAACCGACAGATTATATTTCTTTTCAGGAATTCTGTGGCCTTCTTTTCTGAGATGGTGGACAAGGGCTCTGCCTCTACCCATTTGGTAAGTAGTCTATGGCCACGATTGCATATTTTGCCTGACCTCGTCCTTTCGGCATCGGCCCTATGATGTCTAGCCCCCACTGTGCGAATGGCCAGGGGCTGGATATTGTGGTCAGCTGCTCTGCCGGCTGATGGTAGAGGTTGGCATTTTTCTGGCAACCTTCGCATTTCCGTGTTATCCTCACGCCATCTTGGTGCATGGTTGGCCAGTAAAACCCTTGCCTCAAGGCTTTGAAGGCGATTGATCTTCCCCCGGCGTGGCTTCCGCAGATGCCTGCGTGAATCTCCCTGAGCACGTAGTCTGCTTCTTCTGGTGCTAAGCATCTTAGGAGGGGTACGGTGTATCCTCTCCGTAGAGTACTCCTTCAATCAGGGAAAACTTGGTTGCTCTTGAACTTCAGCTTTCCTGGCCTCCTTTTTATCTTTAGGGGTTTCTCTCGTTTCAGAGTATCTCCTGATCGGCTGCAATCCATGAATCTTTGCCTTCTTCTTCTAGTACTCCACCTCTGTTTCTCCTATGCTTCTTTCTCGGAGGTATATAAGAGGGATTACCCTGGGGTTTTCTGCCTTCATTGAAGAGGCGAGTCGGGCTAGGGAATCTGCTTCGCAGTTGTCTTCTCGTCCGACCTGTTCGAAGAGTACGTTTCCCACTTTCTCCACCCATTTCTTTACTTCGGCTAGGTAAGCTACCATGGCCGGTTCCCTGGCTTGAAAGTCCCCTTTCAGCTGTTGTATTGCTAGCTGAGAATCACTCCTGATCACCACGTTGTGGACCCCTACTACTGTACATAGCCTTAGTCCGGCCAGTATTGCCTCGTAATCTGCTTCATTGTTTGTAGTTTTGAAGGCGAATTTGAGGGCGAGCAGTATCTCTTCTCATTTTTCACTTTTTAGTGCTACCCCCGCTCCGTAGCCGTGTGAACTTGCGGATCCGTCCACAGACATTTCCCACCTGTCTTCTTCCACGGCCAGGACCTGCGGTTCCATGAGCTCTGCTATGAAGTCTGCTAAGGCTTGCCCTTTTATTGCTGTTCTCGGGAGGTAGGAGATGTCGTGCTCGCTTATCTCTACCGACCACTTCATTAGTCTCCCTGAGGCCTCTGGTTTTTGCAGGATTTGTCTTAGGGGATAATCCGTGTACACCTTTATAGGATGGGCCTGAAAATAGGGTCGTAACTTCCGTGCCGCAGTGACCAGGGATATGGCAATGAGTTCGTGCGTGGGGTATCGAGTTTCTGCGTCCAGTAGGGCTTTACTGACGTAGTAAACTGGTTTCTGGACATGGTCGGTCTCTTTTACCAGTGCCGAGCTTACTGCTGCTGCTTTGAGACGGCCAGGTATAGATACAGTGTCTCCCCTGGGATGGGTTTGGCTAAGAGAGGGGTTGTGCAGGTATTGTTTTAGGTGCTGGAAGGCCTCTTCACACTCAGGTGTCCAGTCGACCCCTTTTGAGCTTTTTTAATGACTTTGAAGAAATGATGGCACTTGTCGGTTGCTCGCGAGATGAATCGGTTGAGTGCGGCGATTCTTCCTGTGAGGCTTTGTACTTCCTTAACTGTCCGAGGTGATTTTAGGTCCAGCACGGCTTGTATCTTTTGTGGGTTCGCTTCAATACCTCGTGAACTTACCATGTAGCCCAGAAATTTTCCTGAGGCTACCCCGAATGCACACTTCTCTGGATTGAGCTTTAAACTGTGTTTCCTCAGGAGTTCGAAAGTTTTCTTCAGGTCGGCCACATGGTCTCTTGGTTCTCCGGACATTGTTATCATGTCGTCGACATATACCAGCATGGTTGTGCCGATGAGCGGTTTGAAGATCTTGTTCACCAGTCTCTGGAAAGTCGCCCCTGCATTCTTCAATCCGAAAGGCATCACTTTGTAACAGTACAGCCCTTGGTCAGTGATAAAGGTGGTCTTCTCCTCGTCGGCATGGTGCATCTTAACTTGATTGTATCTCGAGAAAGCGTCCATGAAGCTTAGCAGCCCTTGGCAGGCTGTTGTGTCTACCAGTTGGTCTATATTTGGGAGGGGAAAGCTGTCTTTTGGACATGCTTTATTGAGGTCGGTGAAATCTACGCACATTCTCCACTTTCCGTTAGATTTTTTCACCAATACTACGTTGGACACCCATTCTGGGTATTTTACTTCCCGGATGAAACCGGCCTTCAGCAATTTTTCCACCTCGGTTGCTATCGCTCCGCACCGCTTCTGGTTGAATATTCTCCTCTTCTGTTTTACTGGTTTGTGTAACGGGTTCACTGCTAAGCGATGGCTTACGAATTTTGGGTCGATTCCGGGCATGTCATCGTGTCCCCATGCAAAAACGTCGGGGTACCCTTGTAGACATTCTAACAAGTTTTTTCTTAGGGCCCCGTCCAGACTTCCCCCTATCTTTATGTTTTTCTTTGGCCCGAATAGCTTTACTTCTTCTAATTCTTCGGCTGCTCCGAGCCGTGCAGCTTTATCGGGCCGAGGAGCAGGGTCTTTCCTCGTGTTATTGTCGTCCTCGTCTCTCTGTCTCTTTTTGGTGCTTCTTTCCACGCAGAGGGTCTCTCGTGAGTAAGTGGCAAAACAGCTGCAGGCTATCTTCTGGCTTCCGCATATGATTCTGATCCCTTCCCGTGTGGGGAACTTCAATTTCAAGTAATAACAGGACATTGCGGCCTTGGTTTTCGTCATGAAGGGGCGGCCGACAATGACTTGATAACTGCTCATGCAGTCTACTACAGTGAAATTTATCATGATTGTTCGGGTTTTGGGGGCGGCTCCGATTGTCATTGCTAGTTGAATTCTTCCCAGCGGGACGACCGTTGATCCCCCGAAACCGTACAGGGGGGTGATGTCTTTGGTTAGAGCTGTGCATTCTACCCCCAGGCCTCCAAAGTTTCTTTGGAAATTATGTCTACTGCGCTCCCGGGGTCCACCAAGATTCTGTCCACTTCTGTGCCGTCGATTGTTGCTTTGATTATTAGTGCGTCGTCATGGGGGAAACTTACCCCCTGGGCGTCTTCATCGGTGAACATAATGGGTGTCGACCGATTTCCTCGGGGGTTTGAGATTTTTTCTGTCTTCAGCACCTCTGTCCCCCGTGCTCGGCTGTAATTCTTCCTCGACCGGTTAGAGTCCCCGGCCAGCGTTGCCCCTCCTGCGATGACGTTCACCTCTCGATTCCTTGCCCTTTGCCTGGCGGCCATGATCTTGTGGTCGATGTAATTGTTCAGGTACCCGTTCCGGGCCAGGTCCTCCATCTATTCCCGCAGGTCCTTGCATTCATCGGTTGTGTGCCCTTTTAGATTGTGGTGCAGGCAGTAGGATCTTTTGTTCTTTCTGTCTGGGGGAAACCTTCTGAGGTCGGGCTCTATTAAGAGGCCTTTCTCCCGTATCTCCATGATGATTTCCCCTGGCGGTTTGCTTAGGGGAATATACGCTTCTTCTCGGACCACATGGTTTACCTGAGTTGCGGGCCTTTTGCTTTGATCCTTTTGTGCCATTGGTTTGAACTCTCTGGGTCTTGGATTGAACTTCCAGAACTCTCTCTCCGGTCGCCGATGGTCTTCTCTCCTGGTTACCCTTTCTCTGGCGGTTGTCCCTCTCCGGGATACCTTCTCCTCGCTTTCTAGTAGAACGTACTTCCTGGCCACCTCCAGTGCGGTAGCGTAATCTGGTGTCTCGTGGATCCTCAGGTGGGTCCATAGTTTCCCGACCCTTAGGGCCCCTTTCAGACTTTCAAGGGCTTCTTGGGATTCGTACCCTCCGACCTCGAGTACAGTATTGTGATATCTTTCAATGAAGCTCTTCAGTGTTTCGTCGTCTCCTTGTTTCGTGAGCCTTAGTTCTCATATTATTTTTTTAGGGGTGCAGGCTCCTTTGAAATGCCGGATAAACGACTTCTTAAGTTGGGAGAAGCTCTGAATGCTCCTCGGGGCCAGACTTCTGTACCACAGGATGGCGGGCCCTCCTAAAGTTAGGGGAAATACTTTGCATATGGCGTCGCCCGTTACTCCCTGTACTTCCATCAGGAGGACAAAGTTTTCAATGTGGGATTTCGGGTCGGAATGGCCTTTGTAGGGTGCCATGGTCGGCATGTTAAATCACTTCGGGAACTGTGCTGCCTTTATTTCTTCCGTAAGGGGAGACCCCTCTTCCTCGCCTCGGGTATCTCCCGTGCCGATCTTGAGGCATTCTTCCCATCTGGTCATCTCTTTTCTTAGCCAAGACTTTATTTCACGAGTTGTGCCCCTGTGTCGCCTTCTGTGTCCTTCTGCTCGCCTGTTGTTCCGGGCGTGGCGTTCTTTAAGCCCGGGGGTCTCCTGTACGTCTTCGCTGTACTTTCTATCTTCCCTCTCGGAGCTGTAAAATCTGTCGGAGGAGGAGTTGGGTGATTGTTCCTCCCCTTCTTCTCCCCATGTGTCTTCTGATCGTGGCTCTCTTCCTACTACTTTAGATCTTATCCCATAGGGTCCTCTCTTTCTGGGTCCCTCGTTTTCGCTCATATCTACTACTCTTTTCCCTCTCTCCCTCTCTTTCCTCTTCTGTCCGGTCTCGGTTTCAGTTTCCTCGTTGTTTGCTCCTTCCATTCTTTCTAGTCGATCCATCATAGTCCTCATGCCATCTTCCATTCTTTTCATCCAGTCTATTGCCGGACCTCCTGGTTGGTGATTTCCGTCCTCCGCCATTTGTTTTCTTACGTGAACTGCTTTTTGTGAAGTTCCCCACAGACGGCGCCAACTGTTGACGGTGGATTTTGGTCTCAGGGTAATATTGGAATATCACTCCCAAGGAAATCCTCCTTCAACTGTGAATTTGTTTGGTTATGGGGGACCAAAGGCAAATTTAGCGGAAAACAAGAAAATACGCCAATCAGACAAGGTGGTTTAACGTGGTTCGGTGGATTTTGGGATCCGACCTACGTCCACGGGCAAGAACAGGATGGTGCTTTTTATTACTCAAATACACTCCTCGGGTCTCTTCTTTGCTTTTACAAATCAGAGCTCTATGATTCTAATCTTTCACTCTTGTGATGATTTTTAGATGCCCTTTTACACATGCTCTACCCTTCTATTTATAATAATACAGAAATCAGACTCCTATTTGTACAAGAAATCCTATTTGGACTTAATCTTCTCTTCTTGTAGGGTTTCCTGATCCGGTATTGCCTCCTTCTTCCGTTTTCCCTTTTGGATTCTGACTCTCTCTCCTTGTGAAAGTAGGATGTTTTCCTTATCTTATCCATAAGAATGGGGTGCTGTTGCCTTGAACACGGTCCGTCATCTGGTCGGTCTTTAATGAGGTCGGTCATGACAATCTTTTATGCTGAGAACGTTCCTACCGACATCCATAGTGCTCGGTCATTTGAACCAAAGTGGTCGGTCTTCATATGAACTGGTCGGGTCGGCCTCATGATCTCAACCAGACAGCGAACTTACCCTTTTGTCCTTGTCGTGCTGTCTTAAATGCTGTAGCGCCTGAAAACACCATCAACACAAAAAAATAATCTAAATAAAATAAAAAAGTAGCGGATTGGCGCGCGGATATCCAATGCAGGCATCCGCCGGATTTGTTCATTTACCAAATATATCCAACTACTCGCTTAAGGTTCTAATTTATAATACTAAATCTACCAATTATCTGCTAAAAAATATCCCAATTTATGTGTTATTCCCAAGGTTGATATGCTTCTTCCTTTATTGAATGGAGGTGGTATATCGTGTGCCGGGTGTATATGTCATCTCTCTCATAATAGGTAGGCCCCACACAATTGTGGGACCCACCTGCTATGAGAGAGATGACATATACACCCGGCACATAATATAATTTTCGTATTGAATGTGGGAAAACTGATTACTTCCAAGATAGGCTATATGTAGAGGAGAGTATTGGGTATTAGGAGTATTGATCTTTACCCGTAAGAGTCACTCGTTCCTTCCCCTTTCGGTGAGCATTCCTTTCTAAGGGGACATGTGTCAGATCCTTATTAAATTCTAAATTTATCTCATAACAATAATAATAATTAAATGAAATAAAATACCTACGGATTATTATATCAGTATTCCGTCACTAAATTTAGTGATAGAATTTTCTGTAGGCATTCTATTGTTAAATCATATCGCTAATTCATGACACCATATTCAGCGATAAATTCTTTTTGTTGGTAAAATTTCATAGCTAAATAGTGGTACAAATTTATGATGCCTCATTTAACGACAAATGAACCC
Organism: Zanthoxylum bungeanum; assembly: GCA_019454045.1. NCBI lineage: Eukaryota > Viridiplantae > Streptophyta > Magnoliopsida > Sapindales > Rutaceae > Zanthoxylum > Zanthoxylum bungeanum. The sequence goes on from SKCR01024046.1 coordinate 121,740, forward strand.
ATAGATTTTACGTCGGTATTATGTAGTACACAATACCTCATTTAGCGATAACTTTTTTGACAAACTTCTATAAATCAAGATTTTTTTTTTATAGGACGTATCACAAAAATATGGCACAATAATGGTCTAATATGCATTATTGAAATATACAAAAATAAATATCGTACACAAGAATCTAGTATAAATATGATTTGATGAAAGTTATGATATACTCAATTTTTCTCATTTATTTTAGGAAAGACTTTTTTTTTTTATATTAGAGGCTTTTTTCAGGATTGCGGATGGGAAGTAAAGGAAAAATTACAGATATACATGCGCATCGCGTGCAAGTGAAATTGAAAAGATAAAATGCTTTCAGTAGTGGTTCTTTTCCAACCTTGCTATCATGTTTTGCCATCATTTTCTTGAAAAATGTATCAAACTTTCAGTTAAAGTTAAGAATGAAGTGCAAGTTGAGGTATTGTAATTTAAGTGAAGTGAAAATTACCCACAAGAAACAAAAGATAAAGACAAGCAAATCTTTCCATGATTTCCAGCGATGATTCACTTTTTTCTAAGGCATGAAATGGTCGGTCACATGTCACAACACTTTGAACAGTTCATTTTCTCATTCAATCAATGAGAGATTAAGCCACAAAAAACTTCACAACCCTTTGCCCCTTGACTCACATTACAAATACCCCCCCAAGTTCCTCACTATTAAATCGTGATTCCATTGTGGTATTTATTTATCCAAAAAATGGAGGGCAAAGAAGAGGATGTTAGAGTGGGAGCAAATAGGTATGGAGAGAGGCAACCTATTGGAACAGCGGCTCAGACTCAGGATGTGAAGGATTACACAGAACCCCCTCCGGCGCCGCTGTTCGAGCCTGGAGAATTATCATCCTGGTCCTTTTACAGGGCTGGCATTGCTGAGTTTGTTGCCACATTCTTGTTTCTTTACATCACTGTTCTAACAGTGATGGGTGTGTCCAAATCCAAAAACAAATGTTCCACCGTTGGCATTCAAGGTATCGCTTGGGCTTTCGGAGGCATGATTTTCGCTCTCGTCTATTGCACTGCTGGCATTTCAGGTAACACATAAGCTTTTGGTATATAATTGTTCTAATTCTGCACTAGCCCGACTAAATAGGGCATTCCTCGAATTATAATTGTTATTATTATTAATTGTTTTTTGTGATGCAGGGGGTCATATTAACCCAGCGGTGACTTTCGGGCTGTTCTTGGCGAGAAAGCTGTCGCTTACCAGGGCCATTTTTTACATGATAATGCAGTGTTTGGGAGCCATATGCGGTGCTGGTGTTGTGAAGGGTTTTCAGAAAAGCCAGTATGAAATGCTAGGCGGCGGTGCCAATATGCTAAGCAAAGGATACAGCAAGGGCGATGGCCTTGGTGCTGAGATCGTCGGTACATTTGTTCTTGTCTACACTGTCTTCTCAGCCACCGATGCCAAGCGCAATGCCCGCGATTCTCATGTTCCTGTAAGCACAGTCACATTGTTTCTCTACTTCTCTTTCAATTTTTGGAAAATAAATTGAATAAATTAATTTTGGTGATTATTTGTAGATATTGGCACCACTGCCCATTGGATTTGCTGTGTTTTTGGTGCACTTGGCGACTATTCCTATCACAGGAACAGGAATCAACCCAGCTAGGAGTCTCGGTGCGGCTCTGGTTTACAACAAGGATCAAGCCTGGGATGATCATGTAAGCAATTTCTTGGCCATTTGAAAGAATTTTAGTTTTTAAAACTCACAGAAAATGAATTGAAAATTTATGTTTACTAATGGAATCTTGTTATGGGTGAAGTGGATTTTCTGGGTAGGACCGTTCATTGGGGCAGCACTTGCAGCTTTATATCATCAGATTGTGATCAGGGCCATCCCATTCAAGTCTAAGTGATCAGTCATTCTGATTCATTCAATTAATAGTCATGTATTGAATTTACAGTGCTCACAGTCACAGGGTTTGCTTTAATTTATCTTGTATGTACAACTCCAGGAATTGGTTTTGGTGGTGTCATTTCTCCTGCTAGCAAATTATGTTCATGGCCAATTCCTTGAATAAATTATGGCTGCTTGTCCAAAGTGAATTGTTTAATCTATTTTTATCAACACTCTCATCAAGATCTTATCTACTGTAACATCACGGTACCCAAAAAAACAAAAATTGAAATTTTCGAATGATTTTCAAGGGTCACAGATTTAACAGAGATTCAGATTATTGGTTTAATAATTTCCATTAGGCTGGGCCAGCCCTTTTTTGGATATTAATTTTACAACTAAGTTATTACTTACAAGTAATAACTTAATTCAATAAATTATAAGATAAACGATACCGATCTTTTATAGCTAAACAGATTAATCGAAAATTTGTAGTAAGAGAGATTTGTAATTGATCAGATATAATTGAAAATTAAATGAGAAGGGTAAAGTTGACATTTCACGAAAAAAATCAAAATTCATCTTGCAAGATCTTCCAAAAATACTAAAAATCATTTATTTATGTAGAAAAATGATAAGCAATTTAAGTGTTTTTAGTTAATTTAATATGAATACAATTGAATATAGACCATTTTAATACAAATAAAAAATATATCATAATTTAACAAAATATAATAAATTAAGGATATTTGTGTTATTATTCCAATAATAATTTTTTTACCCTTTTGTTTGGATTGAGTGTAAGGAGGTTTAGTGGTTTGCTAATTAAAGTATGGTAAGGTAAAATAGGGGTGTTCACGGGTCGGTTCGGGTCGGGTCGGGTTTTTTGAAATTTTATTAGACTTGATCGGGTCGGGTCGGGTCAAGGGAAAATCGGGTCGCGGAGAAGTGGAACCCGATCGGGTTCAGGTCGAGTCGGGTCGTCGGGTCATTTTAAAAAAAATACTTTTTTAAAAATGAATTAATTATTTTGAAATATAAATATTAGTTATTTTATATCCCAAAAACATCATATATATAAAATTTTAATACAAAAAAGTAATAAATAAATTAAATAATAGTAAAAACTTTAAAAATACTAAAAGCTATTTTAGAAAAATAATAAAAATTTTAGAAAAATAATAAATTTGAATAGGGTCGTGTCGGGTCGAGTCAAAATTTTGCAAATTTTTTTATGAACCCGCACGGGTCGGGTCGCGGGTTGACCCGACCCTATGAACACCTCTAAGGTAAAGTGATAAGAGGTAAAATAAAGTAAGTTACTTTTTTTTTAATGATTGGAAGCATGATATGATAAAATGGTGGTTTAATATGTTGTTGCGTTTATTTGGAATGTATTGTAAAGTAAGGTTCTCAAGGGACGCCGCTTGGTGGTATAGGGTTTAGAATTTCACCTTGAAGTCCTGGGTTCGAATCTATGAAGTGCGTTTCTTGTAAGAGTCGGGGACAGACGAGGATTTTACATGCTCCGCTTAAGCTCAGAAATGGTGGTTTGACGGTGGGGTTCCAACAATTCCAAAAAATAAATACTGTAAAATAAGATTAAATATAAAAATATAGAAATACTCTTCCAAGGTAAATAACTACTATAAATATATAAATTGATTAGAATTTTTTTTAAAAAAGTTATTTCACAATAAAAATATAATTCATTTCCAAAAATTCTTACCGTAAATGAAGAACAATTGTAGTAGTGAAAATGATTTAAACAATGAACAAATTGAGAATATTAAAAAACTAATGAGGATATTTTTGGAATCCAAAAATTTTAAACCATCATAACACCCCAATTTAGAGTGTTAAGAATAGTTAAATTTTGGATGAGTTTTCAACCCATGAAATAACCTTAAAAAATCATACTTCCCCAAAACACTTATTCCCAAATATCAAAGTTTATTTTTCTTTACATTACTATACATTCTCAAATCTCAATCCAAACAAAACATAATTGGAGTATATTTTCACTAATTTTCTTCATTTCTAATGAAGAAATCATCAATTAAAAATTTTAAAAATTAGTCAAAAATTGGTATTGGTTTAAAGCAGTCAAAATCGACTGGATCGAATCGTTTAAATAATAATTTATGATTATACGCTGATTAATCGGTGATTAAATAGCATATTTTCATAGATATATTGTTGGAGATAATAATAATAAGGATAATTTTGAAATTAAATATGGTCTATTAAGAATTAAGATTATTCTAAAACTTTTTGATGATGTTTTTTTATAATTAGAAATAGGTCTCATGAGTCGGGACCAAGAAATAAGGCCAAACCTCCCATGGTAGGCTTCAGCTATCTAGAAGCACCTAAACTTTTTTCCAAGTACACTTGTAGATCGAGTGAATTTTAGAGCCATCGATAGTTTGACAACATCAACCTGAGTTTATGGCCCAAGCAAAAGAAGTGAAACTTATCCAGTTTCTGGCCCGTTGTTCTCATTTTATAAATTCTCAGAACAAACAAGCAATGGAGAATTATTTTTTCAAGTTTAACTGTTCATGGATAATAAATCCTTGGAAAAAAAATGAAAAGAAAAATTAAATGTATAATCAATTACGTGACTCGGTTTTGGATTATGTAACGAATTTGTGAATAGGTAAAAAAAATAAAGTTCCACCTTTCATTTTCTACATTTATTGAATATTTAAGACTCTTCTAGTAGTCTTTGACCTCCTCCTAGGATGGTTTGAGAAACCATGAGCTTATTAGAAACAACAATTGAATCTTTAATAGAAGTGAGATTTAACCCTCTATTTAAAAAATAATTATGGTTCCCTTTTTTTTTTTATGGGTAACGACTAACGAAGATGCAATAGGGTGTCACTCACTCTCTTGATTAGTCTCGTTCTACCTTTTGTCTAATCAAATTTAAGACACAAGGACCACACAAAGCTATTAGCATGGGGTTTATGTTGGAAAAAATGCTTATGAATAAGCATTTTGAGGCTCAATTTTAAGCATGGTCCACTTCGTGTTAGTGGTTGTTATTGAATGATTCGGATACTCCTCCGTGAGTACTTCGAAATGGTATATTCATATGCTTAAAATGGTGCTTGGGTGAATGAGAAATTGTTGCTCAAAGTTCACCCATTGGTGTTGGAAAATAAAGAAAAGTAAGCTTGTCCCATATGGGAAAGCTATAGAGTAAATATTATGCTTATATATGATTGCTCATATGTAGATAGGTAAGAGTTATAAGGATAGAGGCTCTCTCTACGTGCGCGGGGGGGGGGGGGGGGTGCAAATCAAATCCGAATCAAGCTTGGCTCGTGTGCACCCGCGTGACCTGCGTACACGAATGCCGGACCAAATTGAGCGGGCCTGGCCCAGCCAATTTTTGGATGTCTCTTTATTTTTCCAAGCCTTTTTATGTTCCATAACAGTTGAATCAATGACAATTAATCAACTTTGTGGATTCTTCATGTTGCTGATCTGTGCCTTATTCTCAACTCACTGCCTGCAATTGTCTTCTATTTTATTTGTATTGTTGATTACTATATCACTTTTGTTCATTGCACTTTTCTGTTCATTTTACTGTCTGTTCAAAGCCCGTTGTAAGAACACAGTAAACAAATAAGTTGTAATAGTCTTAAAACAAAATTCGCTCTGTGGATATGGAAAACAGTCCAAACACAGTAGATGTTCTGGCAGCCCCTGTGGTTGGGCAGAATGTTGTGGCAGCCCCTGTGGTTAGCCAAAGTGCAGTGGCAGCCTCTTCGGCTGGCCAACTTGCTTCAGCCTCTGGGCTTAATATGGCAGCTGTGTGGCTGGCCAAAGTGTCACTGCCTCTATGGCTAGACAACCTGTTGGACATGTGAGCCATGTCAATCCTGCTGCGGAAAAACCTGAAAAATTCAGTGGACAGAATTTTAAACGGTGGCAACAGAAAATGTTTTTCTACTTGACCACGTTGAACCTAGCAAGGTTTCTAAAGGAAGATGCTCCTGTACCCGCGGAGGGTGAGATTGATATCCAAGTGATCACTGCGATCGATGCTTGGAAACATTCTGAATTCCTATGTAGGAATTATGTGCTAAATGGGCTGAGTGATTCCTTGTACAGTGTGTACGCCGGAATGAAAACAGCAGAAGGGCTTTGGGAATCTTTAGACCGAAAATATAAAACTGAGGATGCGGTACTAAGAAATTTGTCGTAGGCCGTTTCCTAGATTTTAAGATGGTTGATTCCAAAACTGTGTTAAGTCAAGTACAAGAATTGCAAATTATTCTAGCAGAAATACATGCTGAGGGGATGGTTTTAAGTGAAACCTTTCAAGTAGCCTCGATAATTGAAAAACTACCACCTGGTTGGAAAGATTTCAAGAATTACCTAAAGCATAAGCGAAAAGAAATGAGTATTGAAGACTTGGTTCTTAAGCTCAGAATTGAGGAAGATAATCGTGTATCTGACAAGAGAGGCATAACTCATGAGGCCAAAGCAAATGTTGTTGAACATGGCCAAAAGAACAAGAACCCTAAGAACAAAGGGTCAAAGATGGGCCCTAAAGGAGGGGTTTCCAAGAAATCCAAATTTCAAGGAAAATGCTTCAACTGTGACAAAATGGGTCACACATCTTCTGAGTGTAGATTACCGAAGAAGAAAAAGAATCAAGAGGCTAATGTGATGGAAAATGTGACTCAAGATGTTTCAGACATTAACCTTTCAGCTGTGGTTTCTGAGGTGAATCTTGTGGGTTCTAACCCAAGAGAGTGGTGGATTGACACTGGTGCCACTCGACATGTGTGCTCGGACAAGAGCATGTTTTCTTCATTTGAGTCTGTTGGTAATGGGGAAAAAATATACATGGGAAATTCTGCAACATCTGAGATTGAAGGTCAAGGAAAGGTGATTCTGAAGATGACTTCTGGGAAAGAGTTGACTTTGAACAACGTTCTGTATGTACCAGAAATTCGGAAGAATCTTGTGTCTGGATCGCTTTTGAACAAGCATGGATTTCGGATGGTGTTCGAGTCTGATAAAGTAGTTTTGACTAAAAATGGGTTGTATGGGGAAAAGGGTATGTAACTGATGGGCTTTTTAAGCTCAATGTAATGGTTGTTAAACCCAAAAATATCAATAAAGCTAGTTCTTCTGCTTATATTGTTGAGTACTCTAATTATGGCATGGTAGATTAGGACATGTTAATTTTAATTCATTGCGGAAATTAATTAACATGAATCACATTCCCAATTTTAAAATTGATAACAAACATAAGTGTGATACTTGTGTTGAGGCAAAACTGACTAGATCATCTTTTCATAGTATTGAAAGAAACTCTGAACCACTTGATCTAATACATACCGATGTATGTGATTTTAATTCAATACAATCAAGAGGTGGTAATAAATATTTTATTACCTTTATTGATGATTGCACGAGATTTTGCTATGTGTATTTGATGAAAAGTAAGGACGAAGCTATAGAGAAATTTATTCTCTATAAGAATGAAGTTGAGAACCAACTGAATAAAAGAATTAAGGAGTTAAGAAGTGATCGTGGTGGTGAGTATGTTTTTCCTTTTGAATCACTTTGTGAACAAAATGGAATCATACATCAAACCACAGCTCCTTATTCACCTCAATCCAATGGGATTGCAGAACGTAAGAATCGTACCTTGAAAGAGATGATGAACGCTATGTTAATCAGCTCTGGCTTACCTCAGAATATGTGGGGAGAAGCTGTTTTATCAGCTAATTACCTTTTAAATAAGGTACCACGGAAAGAAGCAGGAAAAACTCCTTATGAAATATGGAAAGGAAGAATACCTTCTATAAATTCCTACGAGTGGGGGTGTCTTGCCAAGGTAGTCATTCCTCCACCTAAAAAAGTGAAGATAGGACCAAAAACTGTTGATTGCATTTTCATAGGATATGCACATAACAGTAATGCTTATCGATTTCTTGTGCATGAGTCTAATATACCAGATATTCACAAGAATACGATAATGGAGTCGAGAAATGCATCTTTTTTCGAATATGTTTTTCCTTGTAAAACTAATTCGAATTCAAATGTGTACAAACGGGCACATGAGACTATAATTGAAGATAGTCAGGACCGAGAACAAATAAATGTTCCAGAGGATCAACAAGTTGTTGAATTTGAACCAAGACGTAGCAAAAGAGCTAGGACCGAAAAATCATTTGGTCCAGATTTTTTGACATTTTTGCTAGAAAATGATCCTCAAAGCTATAACGAAGCTGTAAGGTCTGTTGATGGTGCTTTGTGGAAAGATGCCATCAATAGTGAAATTGAATCCATCTTACAAAATCACACATGGGAGTTAGTGGATCTTCCTTCAGGATGTAAACCGTTAGGGTCCAAGTGGATTTTCAAAAAGAAAATGAAGGCAGATGGATCAATTGACAAGTACAAAGCAAGACTTGTAATTAAAGGTTACAGACAACGTGAAGGTCTTGATTACTTGATACTTATTCTCCTGTAACGAGAATAAATTCCATAAGGATGATACTAGCAATTGCAGCTTTGCGCAATCTTGAGGTACATCAGATGGATGTGAAAACAGCATTTCTGAATGGAGATTTAGATGAAGAAATCTACATGGAACAACCTGAAGGCTTTATAGCTCCAGGACAAGGAAAGAAAGTCTGTAAGTTAGTTAAATCCTTGTATGGATTGAAACAAGCTCCGAAACAGTGGCATAAAAAGTTTGATGATACCATGTTGGCAAATGGTTTCAAAATCAATGAATGTGATAAATGTATTTATGTCAGAGAGACAGAAGTTGGCTATGTCATTTTATGTCTCTACGTTGATGACATATTGATTGTCGGGAGTAATATTAAAATGGTGAAATCTACCAAGAATATGCTAAAATCTAAGTTTGACATGAAAGACATGGGTCTAGCAGATGTCATTCTAGGAATAAAGATCTCGAGAAGTTCAGATGGACTTATTCTTGATCAGTCGCACTATGTGGACAAGATTCTTGGTAAATTCAACAATGATGATTCTGCTGTGGCTAGAACTCCTTTAGATGTGAGTCTACACCTATCAAAGAATAGGGGAGATGGTATATCTCAAGTAGAATACTCTAGAGTTATCGGGAGTTTGATGTACTTATCGAGTTGTACAAGGCCTGATATAGCCTGTACAGTAAACAAGCTCAGCAGATATACGAGTAATCCAGGGGTTGATCACTGGAAAGCAATAGTGAGAGTACTTAGGTACTTACGTTTTACTCGTAATTATGGGTTGCACTATCATAGATATCCAGCTTTAGTCGAAGGATACAGTGATGCTAATTGGATATCTGATATGAAAGACTCAAAGTCTACCAGTGGCTATGTGTTTACACTAGCAGGTGCAGCTATATCGTGGAAATCCTCCAAACAGACTGTGATAGCCAGATCTACAATGGAATCAGAATTCATTGCATTAGACAAGTGTGCTGAAGAAGCGGAATGGCTTCGAAATTTTCTAGAGGATATTCCAAGTTGGCCTAAGCCAGTGCCAGCAATTTGCATTCATTGTGATAGTCAATCTGCAATTGGAAGGGCACATAACAATATGTATAATGGTAAGTCTAGACATATTCGTCGTAGACACAATACCGTTAGACAGTTACTCTCTACTGGAGTTATTTCGATTGACTATGTAAAGTCAAAGGATAACATTGCGGATCCGCTAACCAAAGGGTTAAATAGAGAGTTGGTTGTCAAATCATCGAGGGGAATGGGACTAAAGCCCATTAGATAAATGTTTATTACGAAGGACAACCCAACCTTGTTGACTGGAGATCCCAAGATCTAGGTTCAATGGGACAACCTACTCGTAAAAGACATAATTGGTTCACTTTGGGGGGTTTACCCTCTAGTCCATTCCTATGGTGAAATGAAATAGTGATGCTCGTATGGATTGAGGTTAAGCAAAGGCTTTTAATGATTCTTATGCGTCGGGAATCCGAGCAGAGTATTACGAGATGCTCTTAAATAAGAAATCACCTATGTGAGAGAGAAGTGGGGCCGCTTCAAAGGGAATTGTATGGGGCTCAATTCTTAGAAACTCTTGCAGAACCAGGTTGATGTTCATGGCCAAAATGAACATAATAATGAGAACTCAGATGTGTTAGGTTAAATATCTGTGTGATATATATTCTCTATTTACATGAACGGCAGTACAGTTCAATGACATCGCGTCCACTGTCAGCCAGTAAATGAGATATATTTTCACAAGGGAAGGTTCAAAGGCCGAGGCCTACCTATCTTATGCAGGTGTTGAACCGTTGAACTCTTCTAGGTCAAAATAAAATGTTTTATAAAATAATTTTATTCGACGTTTTTCGCCAATTTCATTCATGTGGGGGATTGTTGGAAAAAATGCTTATGAATAAGCATTTTGAGGCTCAATTTTAAGCATGGTCCACTTCGTGTTAGTGGTTGTTATTGAATGATTCGGATACTCCTCCGTGAGTACTTCGAAATGGTATATTCATATGCTTAAAATGGTGCTTGGGTGAATGAGAAATTGTTGCTCAAAGTTCACCCATTGGTGTTGGAAAATAAAGAAAAGTAAGCTTGTCCCATATGGGAAAGCTATAGAGTAAATATTATGCTTATATATGATTGCTCATATGTAGATAGGTAAGAGTTATAAGGATAGAGGCTCTCTCTACGTGCGCGGGGGGGGGGGGGGGCAAATCAAATCCGAATCAAGCTTGGCTCGTGTGCACCCGCGTGTCCTGCGTACACGAATGCCGGACCAAATTGAGCGGGCCTGGCCCAGCCAATTTTTGGATGTCTCTTTATTTTTTCCAAGCCTTTTTATGTTCCATAACAGTTGAATCAATGACAATTAATCAACTTTGTGGTTACAATTTGAGATTAATGACATTAATCAACTTGATGGTTACAACAAGTGTAAAGTCTCTCATTGATGAAACTTAATTGGCATGTTATTTTCTTTTAATATAGTATTGTTTTCGTTTTTTAGAATGACATACATTACACACAAGAGAAAATTGTTATTACGAAAATCTTTTGAGAGAGAGTTCAAGCACTTCAGTTGTTCGTTGAAGTCGGACTTGGTGGTGCCCAATTTCGTCTATTTTTCCGTTGCATCCTGGGAAACAGACGTCTCGCGCTCTACTGCACCGATCGGTAGGGGACAAATTTGTTTTAACGAGATTGTTGCCACATCAACAAGCCTCGGAATTCTTCCTGTTGCTGATCTGTGCCTTATTCTCAACTCACTGCCTGCAATTGTCTTCTATTTTATTTGTATTGTTGATTACTATATCACTTTTGTTCATTGCACTTTTCTGTTCAGTTTACTGTCTGTTCAAAGTCCGTTGTAAGAACACAGTAAACAAATAAGTTGTAATAGTTTATATATTTGCCATTAATTTTTAAGCCTTCAAAGAAGACCAGATCCCACAGAAGCGCTGTGATGTTGATGAACTTAACATTGCCTTAATTATTAGTTATTTCGAAAGTGAAAGCTGCATAAGTTGGGGAAAACTTTTTTTAAGTAGTTGCTGTTTTGGCTTACTCTAATTTATAGTTTCTTTAATGTTGTGTTAAGAGTAGCTATGAACTATCACTACAACAAATTACACTAAAAGGGAAAAATTAATGGATGTTATACTAACAGGCCCAGAATTGATTTTGAATGCAACCCAAATGCCCAAGTCGATTTTCAGAACAGAAAACAAAAAATCAGAAATCATCCCCACTAAGAACACTCAAGATTTTTACCATGATTCGCTTGAAAAATTTCAGACAACATCCAGGTTGAACTTTGGAAATCAGGAGCTCACTACACTAATATAGTACCAAAATTACATAAGAATCTTGAAGAAGTTTACAACAACAATTTCCCCAAATTACAGAAAAAAAAAATATGATAAACTCTAATCTCTAATAGTGTCAATCTCTACTCACAATTGAGTATCATACAAACTTGGATTAGGAATTTTGCTCCGTGGAAGCACAAATAGCCAAAAAAAGAATATGAGAATTCTGAGAAGCTAAAATAATTTTTTTCTACCTTTACTCAACCCTAGCATCCATTATATATGGTGAGCAAAATATGTATTGTAAGCAACGGCAGCCACGTGTCAAAGAGGGCTTCACATTTTATAATGGAGAAAAATAAGCCATCTTAATTTTTAGTGACGAATTGCTAAAAATTATTTTTAATGGAGAAAATTGATTTCCTCATTAAAAATACTGTTTTTAGTGGGGTTAGTGGGAAAATCTGTTTCTCCACCAAAAAAAAAAACGCACGTTTCTTCCTTTAATTTTAAAAAAATTGTTCTTAACCTAAAAATTGCATTTCACTCACTCATCTTAACACAAATCGCACGAGTGACTTGGCCTTCGATTCGCAGTCTGTCGTTGGCGGAGGTTGATTTTCGACCTTCGGTTAAGAAGTTAGGGTTTGTCATCATGTCTAGGTTGAGGCCGATTAAGGCAATGGACGAGTCGGCAACTACGTCGGTGGTTCAAGAATCTGTTGTTATTTCTGGACAAGTATCGCTTAAATAATATAATGATCGAAAGATGGATGTTGATTTCATATGGTTTTAATATTTATTTTATTAATAGTAAGACTAACCTACTTAAATTAAACTATTGAAAATGCGAGTTGATTTATTAATCTAAAATTAATTGAAAATAAATTGTTGATGATGTTTTTTAAGCACTATAATATCTAAACAGTACGACATGGGTAAAAGGGTAATTCCCTTCTCGGTCGAAATCATTAATGTCGACCCGACCACTAAAAGCCAAACAGTAAGTGACCGATCACTTGAAGACCGGGCATTATCAGGTCGACAGCAGCACTCTCAGTACAAAAGACTATAATGACCGACCACATGAAGACCGGGAGTATGGCGGGATATGCTCCAGAAGATAAGTTATCCTACTTTCATGGGGAAGACTGATGAGTCAGAGTCCTGGTAGGATAAAGAAAGTAAATGTAGTTTTGATTAGGAATCCTTATGGGAAAATGAAATAGTTTTGACTAGGAATCCTTATGGGAAAAGGAAATTGTTTCAACTAGGAAATTCTTGTACAAATAGAAATATGATTTCTTCACCATTTTAAATAGGAGGGTAGAGTGAGTGTAGAGAAAAACGTAACAAGTTGAAAGTGAAAGAGATCATTGAGATTATTGAGAGCATTGAGAATTGGGATCAGAATCAAGATCATTACGATCAGACTTGTAAACATAAGAGATATCACAGAAGCATATCTCAGTAATAAAAGTATCATCCGTTCTGTGCCCGTGGACGTAGGTTGGATCTGATCCGCCGAACCACGTTAAATCTCTTTGTCGATTGGTGTATTTATCCGTCTTTTGCTAAATTTACTTTTGGTTCCCCCGTAACCGAACAAATTCACTATTGAGGGAGGATTTTCTCGGGAGTAATATTCCCATATTGCTCTGAGACCAAAATCAGCCGTCAACAGTTGGCGCCGTCTGTGGGGAACTCAACAAAAAGCAGCTCGCATAGTAAGACGATGGCAGAAGATGGAAATCACCGGTCATCAGGGAGTTCAACAGCGGAATTGATGGAGAAGATGAAAGAAAATATGAGGAAAGATAGAGAGGAAAATCAAAACCTTATGAAATCCATGATGGACAGACTAGAGAGGATGGAAGAGACGAATAATGAGAAACTTGAAGCCGGAACCAGTCGGAGGAGAGGCGAAATAGCGGAAGGAAAAAGGGTTGCAGATGTGAGTAATAACGATAAACCGAGGAGGAAGGGTCCCTACGGATTGAGGTCCGTAGTGATAGAAAAAGATTTACAAACGGAGGATACGTGGGAAGAAGAAGATGAGAGACAGTCGCCAGATTCATCATGTGATGGCCCTCGCGATACCAGAAGGGGAAACATGAAGGATAGTGAAACTGAACGGGATGTCTCAAGTCATGAGGAACGCCGCACCTGTGGTGACAGACGCGAAGGAGGCCGCAGGAGGCGACATAGTGACACAGATAACAGTATAAAGTCTTGGTTAAGAAAAGAATTGGCCAAGTGGGGAGTAAACCCCAAAACTGATACATCAGATGCTCGGGACGACGAGATTGAATCTCCCTTCACAGAAGAAATAAGGTCGGCAAAATTCTCAAGACGTTTCAACATGCCATCTATGACGCCCTACAAAGGCCATTCAGATCCAAAGTCTCATATTGAAAATTTTGTCATATTAATGGAGGTCCAAGGAGTAGTAGAGGATGTCGTTTGCAAAGTTTTCCCCCTAACCTTGGGAGGATCTGCCATTATGTGGTTCAAAAGTCTAGCCCCAGGGAGCATCGGAAGTTTCGCGCAACTCAGGAAGTCATTCATACGACACTTCAAAGGGGCATGCGTCCCGAATAAAATGGTGGGAGAATTGAGACTGATGAAGCAGGGGGATGATGAGCCCCTGGGGAATTTTATCGAAAGGTACCACAATTTGGTGCTCGAGGTCGGAGCGTACGAGTCATCGGAAGCGCTAGAAAGTCTCAAGGGAGGTCTGAAGGTCGGGAAGTTATGGACTCACCTGAGGATTCAAGACGTATCGGATTATGCCACTGCCCTGGAGTTGGCCAGGAAGTTTATCTTAATAGAGGAAGAGAAAAAGATTGTCCGGGGAGTAGACACTCGAAAGGCTAAGATACTCAGGTCAGACAAACAGTGGGATTCGATCAGAAATTTGAGGAGACCGGTCCCGGAGCAGAAGAAACTCAGAACGACACCTCCGAGTAGTAATGTTCAAGAGATAAAGTCATCTGTCCAAGTCAACCGTGTCGCGGGGAGGACAATATACACCCCCTGAACAAACCTATGGCCCAGATAGTTCGGGAAATCCAGGATAAAGGTCTGTTGGCCGAGCCTAATTTGAGGAGGTTCCCGATTGAGGAGGGAAATAGTAGGGCTTACCGTATCTACCATAACGTAAGGGGACATGCCACGAATGGGTGCAGAGACCTGCGTGAGCAGGTGGAAGACTTGATGAAAGAAGGCAATCTCAGTGAGTACATAGACCATTCGGTTTTTGAGGACGACCAAGTTGATAGCGAAAGTCATCCGGTCGGATGCGTGGAATGCTGAGATGCAGAGAAGACTTATTAAGAAGAGCCTTACTTGTAGTGACCATTGTAAAGTTGCAAGAAAGACAACAGATACAAAAAATGTGAGTAAAACTTCTTCTGTCTTAGGCTGACATTTATTTATGCTTGTTTGTGGTGGCCCACACAATGATTTTGATATTTGTTTTACGGCTCGGGTCTGCTCTTGTACCGCCGAGATCGATGTTTCTTTCCGGATCGGGTCTGCTCTTGTACCGCCGAGACCGATGTTTCTTTCCGGCTCGGGTCTGCTCTTGTACCGCCGAGACCGATATTTCTTTCCGGCTCGGGTCTGCTCTTGTACCGCCGAGACCGATGTTTCTTTCCGGCTCGGGTCTGCTCTTGTACCGCCGAGACCGATGTTTCTTTTCGGCTCGGGTCTGCTCTTGTACCGCCGAGACCGATGTTTATTTCCGGCTCGGGTCTGCTCTTGTACCGCCGAGACCGATGTTTATTCCGGCTCGGGTCTGCTCTTGTACCGCCGAGACCGATGTTTCTTTCCGGCTCGGGTCTGCTCTTGTACCGCTGAGACCGATGTTTATTTCCGGCTCGGGTCTGCTCTTGTACCGCCGAGACCGATGTTTCTTTCCGACTCGGGTCTGCTCTTGTACCGCCGAGATCGATGTTTCTTTCCGACTCGGGTCTGCTCTTGTACCGCCGAGATCGATGTTTCTTTCTGGCTCGGGTCTGCTCTTGTACCGCCGAGGCCGATGTTTATTCGGCTCGGGGCTGGATTTCATTCCGCCGAGACCACTTGTTTATTCAGCTCGGGGTCGGGTTATGTCCCACCGAGTCGGCTTCTTTGGACTTCGTTCCTCCGAGGCCGCTTGTTTATTCTGCTCGGGGCTGGATTTCGTTCCGCCGAGGCCGCTTGGTTATTCGGCTCGGGGCTGGATTTTATTCCGTCGAGGCCTTATGGTTATTCAGCTCGGGGTCGGGTTACGTCCCACCGAGTCGACTTCTTTGGACTGGGGATGTAACATTCCCTAGAGCCAAGTATTTCTTTCAGCTCGGGGTCGGGTTATGTCCCACCGAGTCGGCTTCTTTGGACTGGGGATGTAACATTCCCCCAGAGCCAAGTCTTTCTTTTAGCTCGGGGTCGGGTTACGTCCACCGAGTCGGCTTTTTTGGACTGGGGAAGTAATATTCCCCCAGAGCCAAGTCTTTCTTTCAGCTCGGGGTCGGGTTACGTCCCACCGAGTAGGCTTCTTTGGGCTGGGGATGTAACATTCCCCCAGAGCCAAGTATTTCTTTTAGCTCGGGGTCGGGTTATGTCCCACTGAGTCGGCTTCTTTGGACTGGGGATGTAACATTCCCCCAGAGTCAAGTCTTTCTTTCAGCTCGGGGTCGGGTTACGTCCCCCCGTAACCGAACAAATTCACTATTGAGGGAGGATTTTATCGGGAGTAATATTCCCATATTGCTCTGAGACCAAAATCAGCCGTCAACATAAATAATGAGCAAACAATAATTTTGGAGATAAATTTTATGTGCAAGAAAAATCTAAGGTTGTAACTTCACCTAAACATGCAAATAACGAGTTCAGATATTTTACATTCAGTTGGGTTATTATTACTAATTATTAATCTAAAATACTAAATTACTCACAAGTTTTTTTCGATGGTCATGTGTAAGTTAATTAAATTAAACCGAATTCCTTAGATCAGGTTTAATACTGGCTACGTATGCTATTTAGGTATATGTCTATCTTACAGGAAAATATATTCAACGAATAAGATCACACATTATTATTCTCACGGCTAACCAAATTCTCTCTGTCGAGTTACTAAGGATTTACCAAGAATATTCTATTGTTGGCCAGATGAATAAAATATGAATTCAAACACATAAAATAATAAATAATCAATAACAATCTCAAAAGAATAGAATATGCAAATTAATTAATAGGGTTATTTACGTTTTACTACTAAAGTTATGATAAAATAACAATTGGGTACTATGAATATTAACATATTACATTTTACTACTAAACTTATATAAAATTTAATATTTTACTACTTTTCCATCTAAATCGTTAGTTGACCGTCAGTTGACCATTACATTATGCTGACATCGTAAGGATAAAATAGTCTTAACCCGTAAATTATTATAAATGATAAATATTCTAAAAAAATTTAAGGGTAATTTTATCATTACAAAATGAAGAACAAAAATAAAAACTAAAAATATATATTGACAATACGATTACTCATTGTCTTTATTATTCCTCTACACTGCCAATAATATAATTGAACAAATAATTAATGATTATTTAGTACATCTCTTTTATTGTTATACATTAAAGTATTTTGGATATTATGAGAAAGTTATTTATTAAATTATTTTGGTAAATAATATTCTTTATTTTGTTGGATTTTATAGACAGTTTAGAGATTAAAGTATTTTTATAAATGTGATTGTTGATTGCATATTTTTTATTGTTATATATAAGATTTATATATGTTTTAAAGAGTATAATTGTAATTTTTACTTTTATTTTATTTTGAGGATAAAACAGTCTTTTTAAAGGTCAACTGACAGTCAATTAATGATTTAGATGGAAAAGTAGTAAAATGTTAAATTTTATATAAGTTTAATAGTAAAGTGTAATATGTTAATATTCATAGTATCCGATTGTTATTTTATCATAACTTTAATAGTAAAACGTAAATAACCATAATTAATAAATATGTGTTTGGGATCTCTAGATAAATGATTTAACTACTGATGATAAACAATAAATACAAGCTAATCATTATTACAAGCCAATAACTCATAAAAGATAATGCAGAGAGTGAAAGGAAGAAAGAACCCTTGTTTGCAGTCTTCGGTTTCAAACCCCAACTCCCGTTAATGCATTTTTTTTTCACTTTGTTGTATGCGTTATTATATGCTCTGGGACTCCAACATTATGTTATGAGGCTTTTTTCTAGGTTTTGAGATAAACTTATGTTTATATAAGAGGTTTTGTGGGTTTTTATTGATCAAAAATCGAGTTCCGGATGAATCTGGGAGGACTTTCCATTGTTGCGACACATGTGACGCTGCATGTAATGATCGGCGCATCACGACGCCCCGAGAATGGCGTCCGGACACACATTTTGCCTATGAAATTTGGTTTAATTTACTCCGTATTTTACCATTTTCATCCTCGTTGAACTCATTAAATCGTGATATTATTTTAATCTATAAGACGTACCCAAAATATATTGATTTGCTTATAAGGCTGATATTACCCACAAAACAAGAAGACAGAGGGCTGGGAAATATAGAGATATCAGTTATTTAACAATCTGGTGGAGATCAGAAAGAAAAAAAGGGAATATAATTTGTTGAAGAAACGACGCGAAGGTCTCTTGCTTCAGTCTCAGCCACAACACCTCGATGCCTCGCAAAACGCCATTGAAAAGAAGGTAAAAAGAAATTGAAAATGAACTATATCTTGCTGTTCTTGTGAAACTTTTGATTTTTCATTTGTGGGTTTTCATTCCATTGGTGTTTGGTTGATGGGTTTTTGTGGGATCTTGATATAGTTGTGAACTTTTTGATTATATATTTGTGTGGAATGGATAATTGGGGTGCGATTTGGAGTCTTGATGAAATGAGTTTAGATGCAGTTTTTGGTTTTTGATTGATGAGTTTTTGTTTATGATCGGTAAGGAATTGAGTTTGTATATCTTTTAGTGGAAAGTGGATTTAAGTAAAAATGGTTGCTAATTTACTTGGAAACTTGATCTGGAAATGCACTTATGGAGTGATTTTTGATATAGGATTTAAAGTACTTTCACGCTCTCAAAAAGTAGTTTGTATGTTTTCCCGGGACACTTGAACATATTGGATAGGTTACTGATTTTTGGGAAAAATGAATCCTTGTTTGGCCTTTCTAATGATCTTGGGTCTCCTGCTCCCCGCTATTTAAATCTCTTTTTTTGGCTCACATGAAATTGTGTCTTCATCCTTTTCATTTAGAAAAATGTCTGTTATAAGATATATTGCCCAAAGTAAAATTCTCTGTCTTTAATTTATTAATTTTTTCATGTTTTACTCGTGATATTTCTGTTGTCTAGCAGTTGGAAAGTATTCCTTCAATGGTACAACCGTACAAGGAGCGTGGTCTGAGGATCCTGCATCACAGTTTGAAGCAATTATGCAGTTTAGAAAGCGATTACCAATTGGTATTTGGTAATAACATATTCCACTACCACTGTATTCTTTTTTGAGGAACATACATCCATACGCCGTTGACTATTTGGCCTTTATTGTTTTGTAGAATGCAGCCCTCCAATTGATGAAGTAATTAGTGCTGGTGTTGTCCCTCGCTTTGTGGAGTTTCTAGGAAGGAATGATATGCCCCAACTACAAGTAGGAACTGTTTCTGACTTTTCTCGTTTCATAATTTGATTTTTAAAGCAATGTGTTTGAAGATATTTTTTCACCATCATGACTAACTTTTCCATTATGAGCAGTTTGAGGCTGCATGGGCTCTGACCAATGTTGCATAAGGGACATGAGAGCATACACGAGTGGTGATTGAACACGGAGCTGTCCCGATGTTCGTGCATCTCCGTAGCTCTGGCAGTGATGATGTCAGAGAGCAGGTTGATGCTTACCTCCTTTGTTTATAAAGCTTTTTTTTTTTATGCACGATTATTACAACAAAAATCTTATATTTTGAATCATTGAGATCATATGCTGCATTAATCGCAAACCTTTCCCTGTTGGCTTTTAAAATTTTTGTAGACAAGCTGCTTGAAGTATTGAAGGAACGACGCTATATCAGAGTAAACATCTATTACTCCAAAGTTTGTTTTAAATGTGGCATGTTGAGTTATATGCAATGTATGTTCTAAATTTATCGAGTAAATAATTAAATATCCTTTTTCGTTACATTTGTGTTTTTCACTATAAATTTCAGTTATTCTCATTTTATATCATGACTTTGTTTAATAGCTAATGCATTATCAATTCTTTTATGCAGCAAGAAGGTTGGTGGTCATATGAATTTTGCTACCAAAATAAGTTACGGCAACTGCAATCGCCAATTTTGCTTAAGGATCATGTTTTTGTTAATGGTGTTGGTGTTTGATGCACAGGCCTCCAGAGCTCTCTTTGCTTTGTTGTTTTGACACTTGCTTGCCTTGCAATGTAAGCGTATATAAATTATGTTTGTGCTTTTGTGCTTGTCTTGTAAATAGTCTGTTTTAATTTGACATGAAGTCTTTATAAGTAGTCATTGGCATCAAATTGCTGACAGTTTAAGACAGTAATAGGAGTTTATTGATAGTTAATGCGTATAAGGAAGCAAATATCAAAACAGTGGATTTGAGTGATTTTATAAACATAATTGGAAATTTATATTTTACAAATTTTGGGTAGATTCATTTTCCCAAATATCAGGTTTGTATTGACATTTTGGAATATCTCATGATATCCTTTCAAGTAATTGGCTATTCTTTTGCGTTTTGGAATATGATATCGGTATGGAGTGCTAGTTATTGTCATTGTTGGTATTTTTGCTTAGATTTTTGTTGATGCTAAAAGCTTTTATCAACATCAGTTCTTCAAGAGTTGTAGAGATTGAACTCTAATTGACTTTAATTTTATTTTTTAAATTTTTCTCATTTATTATGTCTTATTTTTTTAATTTATGATTAGCATTTATCTATTGATGTGAGAATAATATATGCTGATATAATTATTTTCATATGTATACAGATGATTATTTTGATTGGTTAAAAAAGGTAGCCTATAACTCCTAAGCAGAGGGATTTATTAGTTGATCATTTTTTTTTGTAGTTTAGATAAAGAATGATATTAGATGGAAGTAATAGTTTTTTATTTTGTATTCAAATTAGTTGATCATTTTTCGTTTTAATGTTATAATAGAATATATATTTTTTTTTGCTTGTAACTGTAAATATTATATTTATATATATTAATGCATGAATTAATGTATCAAAATTTTATTTTGTAAGATTTTACAATACAAATGAAATTATCACATGGTTTACTAATTAAAATTTAGAAATTATTTATTTTGTAGGAAACAAAATTTTAAGCGGAAATTGATTTCCCCACTAAAAGTTTTATCTATGTACCTACCCCACTAAAGAGATAAAATATCCCATTAAAGGTAAAACTTTTAGTGAGAAAATTGATTTCCCCACTAAATAAAATTCGACACTCAAAGTAATATCTTAAGTGACTAGTTATATTTTCCCAATAAATCCTTGATTTTAGTGGCGAAAATCCATTTCACCATTAATACTTTTTGTGACGCGTTTTCAATGGCGAAATAGTAGTAATTTTCAATTTCGCTACTAAAGGCAAAAATATGACTTTTAGTGGGATATTTTTCTTGTAGTGTAGGATAGAAGAAAATGTTAGAAATTCTTTATCATCTTTGACTTCTTGATCGTGTTGCATCGTTATTTACCCACTAAAATTATTATATGAAATAACTATGGATAAAATTCTTAAGCTCATCAATCATCTATACATGAAGACTTTGATCTCTCTACTATAGATTTAGTTCGTTTTCATGCATCTGTTAAATCTTGAACTTATCTTTAGTTTTTCTCTGGTTTTTATCTAGATATCCCTTGTATTTTTTTTTTCGTAAAGCTGTTTGGCTATATTTTTTTGGGCTTATATTTTATGAGTCGTTGAAATGATTAATATTAGCCTCCTTTCTTTTATCCAAAAAAAAAAACACCGATTGTAGCTAATATTGGACATTAGGTAATAAGAGTTAGTTGCATTTAGCTTCTTTTTTTTTTTTTTGGTAACCAAGATATTCGAATCAGCTTACGCGCACCTCAACTAATTCCCGGGATTTGTGTTCCGTGCCCTCAAAAGTTTCCCAACACAGATCAGGGTAAGTCACTGACTTTTTACACCATGGAGCATGACCCCAAGGAAAGACATCTTGTGGAATTCGAACCTTGAACTTGAGAGGGAACAAACCACTCAAGTTCAAGACATTTATCACCGAGGCAACCCCTGGATTACATTTAGCCTAATCTAATTCCTAGGTTCGCCAACATATATAGTTGTAATGCTATATAATTGTGTTTAATTGTAGTTGTTTTTAAAGGGATTAGAGAGACCAAACACAAGGTTATAGCTAATATTGGAGATTAGGTAAAGCTTTAAATTCATTAGACTATAATTCAATTATGACAGACTGTTAAAAAATAAAAAACAATAAACAGTAAACAATAATAGTGATTATATGATCCATCATGGAATCATTATTGTTCAATTCAAATTTGCTCATAATAGAAAGTTAGTTAACCTTTTTTGCAACATTGAAGAAATTTCTTGATTCATCATTGCTCATAAAAACGTTAAAAAAAAAAAACATTTCTGCTACCCTAAATTGATGGTTAATAGATAATGATGATGATAAATTAGATTAAGTATATATTCTAATTAATATATGTTGGTAACTGTCAATTAATTTATCAGATTGATCAATCTCATGTCATGTCATATGAACTTAAAGACAACAAAATTTTCATCTCTTAGTTAGAACTTAACCAAAACTTCATGAAAATGACTTACATATTGTTTATTATTAATAAATGTTGCTTTAATTGGAATATTACATTACCATATACTGACATTTACAATTAAAAAATTATCCGAACTTTATATATAAACTATATGATGACACAAGTTAAATATATAAGTCTACAAGTCGAATTTAATTTTAAATATTCGAAAGGATATTAACTCTACTGATTCACATTCAGAGACTTGAATTAAATTTTTAGGGTCCGAGCGGGGTTTAAGTAAGAAAACCCGAGTCTAGTGGGAATCCGATTTTTATCAATACAAAATATTTTATAATTATATAAATTAATTTATATTTCTAAATAAAAATATTTATAACTAAATTTTTAAGATCCAATTTAAAATACACTTAAACATTGAAATTCTTGTGTTTTTTTTTCATTTTTAAGTACTACAATATTCAAAAAATTAGTTTTTATTTTTTAAAAAGCCCGATTTGTCCCGTCCCGTTACCACTTTTAGTTGTATATCTATAGTCACTACTCAACTGGTAACTCTTAAAAACACACGTATATATAATTATATCTCGGTCTTCAAGTCTATAGTTATATGTTTCGTGTCTTCAGAAATTTCCCAACATATATTAGGGAAATAATTTTATTTATTAATTTCGATGGTTACAGTTTATATAATACAAGTGATAGAATTTAGGATAACAAGCAAATCCTTTAGCTTATCATAATCAAATATAATTCTAATTAATTACTATAAATCATGGATACATGTGCACAAATTAAATGCTTAGACATTGAATAGTAATACTACTCCTAATTCTAAACCATGCAATTCATTGCCATCCATCCGACTTCCACGTAATGCTCCAAATTATTTCATGTAACAAATTAATGCCCACAAGACTCCATTTGTGATTTAATTGTTACTTTGTCAGCTTAAACATCTTTAATTAAAAGGTGATAGAATTGTGATTAAAACTAATCACAAAGTATTAATATTCAATATTGAAATTATTTTTTAACATCATATGCTAGTTTTAATCATCTTTTTATCACTCTTTAGTCTGTTTATCATTTTCTTAATTAAAATAGGATCCTGAACAAAGAAAAGATTACAAACCGGAGCAAATAAAGTAATTTATTTATTTTATTAAATACAGGGGAGATTCAATGATATTTGGGATTTTAGGAGAAACTTTTTTATGTGACATTACTATATTCATATTCATATTTTTTTTAAATTGATTTTTAAAAAATTCTACAATAAAATTGGGTCTATGTAAAAATTTAGGATAATAATTTATTAAAATATTTTAGGGAGATGTCTAAAAATGAGACATTCCTCAAATTTTTGACATTAAGCGAGAGCCTAGTTCGCCTAACCTTAAAATCGTCTCTAATTAATTGTGGTTGATTATATATATATATATATTTTAAGTTATTGAATTCTATTCGAAATCATTATTTCATTAAGTTTAATATAATTAATTTTTTTTTTTTATGATTTTTATGTATATCAACTTAGATATTCGCCACTTCGCTTAAATATGAGCAACGATAAGGTAATTTAATCTTGACTTCAAATGGGAAAGTATCAATATCCAAACTTAAGAGTGTGTTTGGTTGGAGGTTTTTGGAGGGGAGGGGAGGGGGGATATTATTTTAAATTTTGTTTGTTTGGTTCAATTTTTTGGAGGGGAGGGGAGGGGAGCAAAATCCCTCCCAAGTCAATTTTAGCTCCCCTCTAAAAGTGGGGGGGTTTTGGAGGAGAAAATCTTTGGTGCAACAGTGGTACCACGTCATTCATGCAACAAGTCAATCATCATTTGACACGCGTGCTAAAAAAACAAAAAACAACTAAAAAATAGGAAGAAAATTAAATATGTTATTTTTTAATTGGTTGGTGGTACCACGTCATCCATACCACTGTTGCACCAAAGATTTCCTCGTTTTGGAGGGGAGAGAAAGTGAGCAATTAAAATTTTAAATACATTGACTAAATTATCCATATTTATACATTAAAATCCAAAATTGTCCTAATTATAAATCTCTCTCATATTTGCTTCACCATTCAATTCTTCTTATTTTCTTCTCTTATATTTGTTTTAATTTTATTTTTAATAACACGTATTATGTAGAGATTTTAATTTTAATTTTATTCTTTATTAATTTAAAAATAATATAAGCATATATTGTTTTAATTTTATTTATAAAAGGCTACAAGGATAAAATAGTAAATTAGTTTTAAAATCTCTCTCATCTCTTCTTGAACCAAACATATATCTAATTAAAAATTCTCTCCTCCACTCCCCTCCTCTCCTTTAAACCAAACATATATTTAATTAAAATACATTCCCTCCCCTCACCTCCATTAAAATCACTCCCCTCTCATTCCCTCAGTTGAACCAAACAGACCCTAACTCTCATCAACTGCTTTGAAACGACATACTACAAACCATAACTTGAGCCATCACAAGTCATAAATTGAATTTCAATTTTTTTTTTTTTTTTTTTGGTTCGATCTTTGTCATGATAATTTTGGATGCATATTTATTTATTTATCTCCACTTGTCACAACGTGCGATGTCTTTATAAGATAAGAGTTGTTGTACCAAAAAATTATCCTTAACCTTGGGTCTTAAAAGTAATCGTGGACTTGCTTTATCTCGTTAACTGTATAATTAATGAGGAATTAAGAAGGGCCTAAAAAATTCCAAATGGGTTTGGTTTGATTTTACATTAATGTCTTGAACAAGTGAAGAAACAATAACCGATAAATTAGGTGAGACTTGAGGCAAAGCATGTGCCCTTAAGTAACACTAACACTACAGGGTGCTTCTGTAGGTACGGTTGTCCCACTCTTTCTCCCTTATGACATGCTAAAATATTGGAAAAAATGACCAAAAGCTCCTTAATATTTTGATGAATATTAAATTATTTGTCTCTTTTTTGTTTTAAAATTTATACTAAATTCTTTGGCTTTAATAATATCCGGTTTGTTTGAAAATTGTTGTTAAAGTCCATTCATTATTAAACTGTGAGATTTTGTTTGTTACAAAAAAAATAATAATAATTGAGTTGCCCTTCAAAAATATGTATCAGATTTTTGAACATTGTAGCATTAAGAGAATTTCAGTGGGCTTTAAATTAAACATAAGACGAAAGTGATTAATTTCGCCAAACAATTGGAAAATTTGGGCCAATTTCTCATTATATATATATATATTTTTTTTTTTTAAAGTGAAAGCTTTAGGTGAAAGATTACATTGAGACATCAATCTCAATAGGAGCATTAATAAAATAAAACTTGAAATTGGTCAATTTCAGAATATAATACTCTCTTTATCCTTTGTAGTTATGTTGCCACACTTTTTTTTTCTTTTAACCTTTTTACTTGTTGTAAGTTGTGGTTTTGAATTGATTTGATTGCTTTCACAAGCTAACACTTTCTTAGGAAACAACAAGAGTTTGGAGGATGAGAAACAGTTTTTGGTTGCTATCAATATCTACCCTTTAGAAACTTTTGCTCATGTACTTGTGGTGCATTTTAAAGTCTTTTTTTTTTTAAAAAAAAAAGGAAAAAAAAATCAAGAAATTTAACATAAATTACTCACCAAGTTAAATTTCAGAAGTCTTCAAGGAGGGCACGGCTTAGTGGTGTATGATTCGGGATCTCATATTAAGGTCATGTGTTCAAATACAGTGAGTGCGTTTCTTGTAAGAACTGAGACAGTCGGAGATTTTACCTCATTCGTTTAAGCTCGAAAAAGGTGGTTTGACGATGAAATTTTCAACTATTCAAAAAAAAAAAAAAAAAAGTTAAATTTGAGATGAAATTTTGTTTTGTTTTGTTTTATCTTTATCTTATTGTGTATAAAAGTCAAAGAATTACGAGCTTTTTAAGAACCTTTTCAAATAAATCGCCCAAGTTGGCTTGCATTGATTAAGTTATGGATGGCAATTTGGGTTAGAATTCATTTATTCGTTCGATTCGATTTGCTTTAAAACGAACACGGGTTTGAAAAAATGAATTCGTTTAATAAATTAGTCAATTCGATTCGATTCGTTTACTAAACAAATCGAATACTAATTTAAGCTCATGGATTCGTTTATTTGTTTAGGATTCGTTTTATTATTTTCTTTTACTAGTTATTGTTATTTTTCAATTAAGATTCGAGAAATTATGGCTAATTACCATAGAAAAAATTAATATTTTCGATATTTGGTGAGATATTTTTAATAAATATATAATTACATATTTTATATGTATATATCTATGAAGAATTAATGTAATCAATTATGGTAAATTATTATATTAAATAATATCATGACTAAACGAATATTTGTATTTGATTCGTTTAATAAATGAATCGAATATGAATTTTGATATTATGATTCGTTTAATAAACGAATCGAATACGAATTCATCACATTTCGATTCGATTTGTTTAGGATTCGATATAAATTCGATTCGTTGATTCGTTTTGCCACTCCTAGACTAACTGGTTAAGTCATGCAAATCTTGGCTTGGCTCCTGGCCTTTATTTCGCTCGGCTAGCCACTTAAGCCATGTTGGCTTTTTTATTGTTTTAAAAGAATAACGTTATTTGCACAACTTTTAATATAATTATATGTATTTAAAAACAAAATTTATTATTATTATTATTATTATTTGTTATTTTGCGTCTTTAAATACACATTATCGTGTTAAGTGGTGTTAAGGATTGTGTTTCAAATTGTGTCACGAATATATTGTGATGGTTTCTAGTGTTGTCATGTTAATGGCAACTCTCCATTGAAATGAATTTATATATTATAATTTATATATTTCGTTGTAATAAAGACCAATGACCATCTTGTGATTCTAAAGTTTAATGGCGTGTTTAATTCCATATATATGGGACTTGGGAAATGTAAATAGAGAACGGAATTGATTATTTATGTTTTTAGATACTTGGATTCTAATTATTCTTCTAGTTGACAAATTTATCTCTATCTAAATCCTTAATTTATTCTTAATAAAATAATAATTTAATAAATAGAGAATTATCAAAAAAAAAAAAAAAAAAAAAAAGAAGAAGAAGAAGAAGGCATGTTTGGAGTCACTAATTATCCAAAAATTAAATACACTTTTTTTTGTCCTCATATGTCTGCTCACTCCTTTTTCTGCCCTTATAAGTCATTCATGTTTTTAATGCGCGCTTCTTGTTTTAATTCAAATAATAAACAAAAAAACATTCATGATTTGTTCAATTCTATATATATATATATATATATATATATATATATATTCATTTGGTCCAATTCTATTCTTTTCAGTTCATGATTTGTGTTTTATGTGCCCGTATAAAATTTGACGAAATTAGTTTTACTTTTTGTTGACACTTGACACTTTTTTCATTTAGGTAATTTTTGATTAAATAAATAAATAAATATAACTGTAAAGAATTTAATTAAAAAAATTACACATAATTCATTTATAAATTATAAACTTTCAAATGAGTACTCATATCGATACATTTGAATAAAAAAGATTAAAAATATTATTGAACTCACTGAAATTTGATTGAACTCTTTTATTTTTTCCATCGAAATATAGTGATATATATAACCGATTATCTCACAATGCCCTTATCTTCAATTTGGAGTAGGTGGATTAAATGTAAATAACACATTCTGCTTAGGCTATGTTGGAAATTCTTCAAATCTTCAAATATACTTGTTTGGATGGAGGATGGACATGTCCCTTGGATGGTACCTCATGGGGACATGTCCTCTAATTGTGTGTAAAATGATCATATACTCCAAGGGGTGCATAGGAAGGGTATAACCATTTGGAGGGTTGCACCCCAACCCTAAGGGTGCCTTTGAGGCATCCTTCCATGTTTATAAAATGAAGCTTTATGTTCCTTTTTAACACACAAGGAAGAAATCCGAATCATCCAAAACTGAGAGTCTCATATTGTTTTCTTGAGTTTGAGAGAATTCCACCATATTCCAAGTTCAAGATCTTGTTAAGGAGTGCCCTCTTGAACAAGAGGAATCCGAGTTATCCTGGGAGAACATTAGCCACAAATCCGTAGAGCACCAAGACGAGGCTGATAAGTTCTTAAGGACAGAGATTTATCTCGACTCGGATCAAAGTTTTCATCAGGTTTTTCTTATTCTCAAGTCTTAAGATTTTCTAAGGTTTATGCATATTAGATCTATTTTTCTGGTTTGATTTGTTTGTTGCATGTTGATTTCTTGTTTAATTACACTAATCGAACAACAATCTTAAGAACTTATCAACTAGTGTTGTTAAATAGTAAATCGCATGCGTAGTTAAGAAAATTTCTGGAAAAAAATACAGACTGTGCATGAAAAACCCGTAGGGCGTTCGAACGACCGACGCACGCGAAGACAAAAATCTAAAAATTCGTAAGAACGTTCGAACGCGTCTTCAAACGCAACTCGAACGCAAGTCTTCTATCACTTCCCTAGAATAAAAATAAAATGCTGGGTTAATATTTCTTATCTAGGAATCTCACTTATTATAATATATAAATTATTTTATGTTCTGCTTTATCAGGAATTAATAATGTTAAACATTTAAAACCAACCATATAGGCGGTAATCCATTTAGTCCAATTACACCAGCCATATAGGCGGTAATTATCTGTCACATAAAGACCAGCCATATAGGCGGTAAAGTAATTTATATTTAGACTGACCATATAGGCGGTAATAAAGTCTGCCATTAATTAATCCGGTTAAATTATAATTTATAAATTATAATTAAATGAGATTTACCTAGATAATTATATTAAAGGTTTCACCTTTTACCCCAGCGAAAATTTAACTACAAAATATAAAGTAAATAAATAAAAAGCTAAA
Source organism: Zanthoxylum bungeanum (assembly GCA_019454045.1). Classification (NCBI taxonomy): domain Eukaryota; kingdom Viridiplantae; phylum Streptophyta; class Magnoliopsida; order Sapindales; family Rutaceae; genus Zanthoxylum; species Zanthoxylum bungeanum. The sequence continues at coordinate 151,180 of SKCR01024046.1, forward strand.
ATAAAAACTAAAAATAAAAATACATAATTTTAATATTACAAAACTATATGCTTCATATGAAATCGGGGAAAAAATCCCAAAGAAAGCACACTAAATGAAGTGAAACTGAACTGAATTTATAGGTAATTTCTGGGGCCGGCGTCGCGACGCCAAACATCCCAGCGTTGCGATGCTAGCACGTGTTTACGGTCAACGCGGTTTGACCCCGCGGATTCTGTCGGCACAATCCGGTGATGACACGTGGCACGCGTTGAAACGGTGCAATGAGAAGCTGACACGTGGCATGTAGTGAATGGCTGATATTTCGGTCCAATAAGAAGCTGACACGTGGCACGTGGTAAAGATCGGTCAAATGAGAGCTTGACACGTGGCAGCATGTGATTCGCCGGTGATTCGGCCCAATGATAAGGCGACACATGGCATGCACTATGTTTGGTCCAATAGGATTGTGACATGTGGCACACGTCACATTTTAGCTGATCTTCTTTGATGATGACACGTGGCACGACGCACGTTAGCAAGATCAAGCACACGTTAGCAAGATCCGGCGCACGTTAGCAAGTCCAATTTCTCAGATTCTGACACGTGTCCCTCGGCGAACGTTAGCATGACCGGTGCACGTTAGGCGTCGCGACGCTGAAAGTCTTGGCGTCGTGTGCGGCCAAATTACCGAAATACCCTTTTTCATCGTTTTTCACTATTTGGGTTCCAAATTGCTTCCAATGCTTCCCAAACTTTATTTATCTGTAAAATAACAATAAAACACATCAAAACGTTCACAAAACTCGAGAAACTATACAAAATATTAGGTTAAATGAGTGGGAAATAGTGATATAATTACCACTCATCACACCCCCAAACCTAACATTTTGCTAGTCTTCGAGCAAAACACAAAATAAAATAACATAAAAATAAAAATAAATTAACTAAGCCACTTTCGTAGGGATCACGGTTGCATTTAGCGTATGCAACAAGCCTTTAAACCCATAGGTGTCCCTATTGGACGAGTTGTAGTCTCGTGAGGGTTTACAGCAATGATACCCACAAACATTTTACTAAAGTAAAAAGGTAGTAAAACTAATGCACACAAAAGCAAAAAGACAAGCGAAAAGAGAATAAAGAAGTTAGTGACTAATCAGGTGAAATTTCTACTTCAAGTTACTAGTTGTTTTGTTTCTTTCTAAATTACTGAATAAGTAAATTCTCCGATTATATTTACCATTCTTCATATACACAGCCAATAAAATATTAAACAACTCATTTTTGCCCACAACAGTCACAAATGTAGTTAATAAGAGATTGATATTTTTGTCCTAAAGTTCTATCAGATTTCACACCTTTTTTTGTAGTAATGGAATGATTTTTCTGATTTTTCTGATTTTTTTTTTATTTATATACAATACATTCCGTCTATGTAGCAAGTGTTGGGTCAGTGGCTCCCAAACCAGTTGGCTTTAGGGCACCAGGTGTTGAGACACCCCTACGGACTTAATTACTCAGACTTCAAATATATATATTTTTATTCGACAACATCTTCGATCCATGTAGCGAGCTTTGGGCCAGTGACTCTCAAACTAGTTGGCTTTAGGACACTAGGTGTTAAAACACCCTTACAGACTTAATAACTCGGATCTCAGATTTTTTTTTACTCCATCACTTTTTGAGATGCTTCCTCCAATTAAACTAGAGCACTGAATATTACAAACTTTTCAATTTTAGCTCATGTCCGTATGTTACTATGTATGTTGATAATACCTGTCAATTGAGCATATGAATATCCATTTTAGTCAGTTTTATGGAGAATTCACAAATTAAATAATTCAAAAGGAAATAAACAAAAAATAACTTGTTTCGAAAATAGGTTTGAAATACGTCTCAGGAGTGAAAACTCCTTACACAGCTATCTCCTACCAATTTCACATTTTTAGTCAAAATAAAAACACAAAAACACAAAATATTTTTGTAATTTTTGAAAAATTTCAATTTTTTTTTTGTATTTTTCGAAAAATTTTGGACTAAAAATAAAAACAACACACAAACTAAAAACAAGGTACTGATTAACTAATTCCCTCCCCCAAACCTAAATGAGACATTATCCACAATGTCTTAAACAATAGAAGAAGAGTTTAGAAGATAATACCTGGTTAGCTGAAATTCTACAGGAAAAATTACCGATTAAGATCTATGTCCAATTTACGCTTCTTACCGCGATCGCTATCTGACCAGCTCAACTTGGAAAGAATAGGGTCGATTTTTGGTTCAAAGGCTAGGATTTGGTCAATTAATTCTTCGGCCATTGTTGCAGTCAGGAAAATATCATGTACTGATTTTGTGATGAACTCATGTCTTTTGGCTTCTGCAAGAAATACAAACAGGAAATCGAAAAAATATTCAATGTTAAGTAATCCAATGGGCTTCCGATGAATGTTAAACTTCGCTCATGATGCCACTGTGAATATTTCTTCAAATGTTCCGAGCCCACCTGGTAAAGCAATAAACACATCAGCAGTATTGACCATTTCAAGGAGTTGTTCAGACATCCCCGAGACAGTACGTTCATCTCCATTTGTTTTTCCGATTATTTGTTCGTCCGCCAAAGTTTTTGGAATGATTCCCAAAACATGACCGCCACCATCTTGAACGGCTTTTGAAATGCTTCCCATCAATCCAAGATTGCCACCGCCATATATTATGTGCATATTTCGTTCTGCTATGACTCTCCCCAATTCCTTTGCAGCCTCAATGAATTCTGGTTTATTACCATAATTGGATCCACAAAAAACACAAATTCCCTTGACTCGCTGCTGTGAAGTTGTTTCCATTTTCTTTCTCTTATTTGGATGTATATCTGGATGTGTCGAAGAAAGAAATGTAGAGCTGAATTTATAGAACCTGAAAATGGATGAGTAATAATAGCACTTGTACCTGCCAAATGACAATTATTAGATGAACATTAAAATAAATCGTGAAAAGTCAAAAAGTATAGATCTTGTTGGCGAAAATAACAAAAGAAAAGCAAATAAAAGCAATTATTAAGGCAACAGAATTGTGTACGCAATACGCCATTAGCTTAGTATAAATTCATAAAGATGCGTCTCAAGAATTCATTCTTTACTCAGCCATCACAAATGAATTAGCTCTATTCTTTCTGATTGCCAAACACCATTCCTACTGTCTTAAAATGCTCCATTTGTGTTTTTCCCTAAAAAAATAACACACAAAATTAAAAACTCTACAACATGCAAACACAAAAATATAAAAATAGAAATTACAACAAAGTGCATGGGTTGCCTCCCTGTTAGCGCTAATTTTTCGTCTTCAGTCAGACGTGACTGAAATCCATCTCTCAAGGAGGTTTCAGCGTCGTTTTGGATGTCCGATTAAATACAATCCCGTGAGCGTTGCTTTTGAAGGGTCTTGTGGGAACACAGAAACTGGGCGACGCATGCTGTTCTAGGCTCGCGACCTAGTCGGGAGTACGGAGTAGCCACGGGGGACTAAACCGGAGAATAATAGAGTCGCCACCCGGTGTGAACCGGGAAAATGAGATTTAAGGCCGCGCTCACCCCTCGCAAGGGAAGACCTCAAACTGTTGGGTTCGGAATGGTCCCTTACTTATGTCACTTGTTATGAAAGGATTTATGTAATAATTTAATCAAGCTTAAGTAACACTCATTTCCAGGAGTATCATGCTTCTAAATTGATATGAGCAAAAATAAAACTTACACCTAACTTTGCATATATTTCACATCTAAGATTGCATGCTTGAAAATACGTCAAAGTAGCAACGAATATACAACTTCACTAACATATTGTATTCATGGAAACACAAGTACACAATAACCACCCAAGCACACATAAAAGCGAATCAAATAACGGCGAACATGTGATTTCATAGACATATCATACTTATATGTGCGGAAGCATAAACAAAGGGCTATTACATGTCCATGCGTAAATAAGAGAGTCGACTAAGTACATAATGCAAAAAGACTCTTAAGGATGTAATTAGGCATTAAAGTAAGCATGCTATGACGTGGTGCAAAAGAAGACAACTAATATGGACACAAGAGCACATGTGATGAAAATGACTTAATTCAGTGTATTCGCGTTCGTGTAGCGTTTGATAACACGTTCGAACGGTAAACAGAAGGTTCACGTTCGTATAGCGTTTGATAACGTGTTCGAACGGTGAACAGAAGGTTCACGTTCGTATAGCGTTTGATAACGCGTTCGAATGGTAAATAGAAGGTTCACGTTCGTATAGCGTTTGTAAACGCATTCGAACGGTAAACAGAAGGTTCGAGTTCGTATAGCGTTTGATAACGCGTTCGAACGGTACCAGACAGAAAACATGCGTTCGTGCGGCGTTTCGCAACGCGTTCGAACGGGGTTATAGCAGTGGCCTCCAAAATGCAGTAAACAACATGACATATACGTGAACAGATGAATATGTGACGCCTAATAAATAATAACAGGCTAAAAAAAATGCGGCAAAGCATCGTGGTAAAGGATTTTAACCTCTCAAAGTAGAGGACCTTTACTCGCACTTACTAAGCCCATGCTCCTTTTGTTATAATGCATACGAAGATAAAGATAACTATATGAAATTTCGTATACCCGATTGAACACGTCTTACATTCAACCGAGCATATATCAACCGGCGCGGCAAAACATCATGGTAAAGGATTTTAACCCCTCCAAATAGGGGACCTTTAATCCGACTTACTAAGCCCATGCGCTCGATCGCATCATGCATACAAACATAAAGACAATCATATCAAACTTAGTATGTCTGATTGAACATATCTTACATCCAACCGAACACACATCAACCGGCGCGGTAAAACATCGTGGTAAAGGATTTTTAACCCCTCCAAATAGGGGACCTTTAATCCGACTTACTAAGCCCATGCGCTCGATCGCGTCATACATACAAAATAAAGACAATCATATCAAACTTAGTATGTCCGTTTGAACATATCTTACATCCAACTGAACACACATCAACCGGCACGGCAAAACATCGTGGTAAAGGATTTTAACCCCTCCAAATAGGAGACCTTTAATCCGACTTACTAAGCCCATGCCCTCAATCGCATCATGCATACAAACATAAAGACAATTATATCAAACTTAGTATGTCTGATTGAACATATCTTGCATTCAACCGAACACACATCAACCGGCGCGGCAAATAATCGTGGTAAAGGATTTTAACCCCTCTAAATAGGGGACCTTTCATCGCACTTACTAAGCCCATGCGCTCGATTGTATCATGCATAAACAAGTAACATACGGAATTCAAATGACGAAAAATAAACAAACCAAAGCAACATAAAACAAAAGAGGGTGCCGTGTACTCAAGCGGTACGTGGAGTTGTATCCCGAGTACAGATCATACTACCGTCCATTCGGAATCGGCTATGAAATTTATGTCCGGGTTTCCATCCGATATACCGCGAGAGTTGACACATCTATCATTTTATTCCAAGTCCACAACATATAATATTTCATAGTACATGCATATTTATCTACTCAAGGGCCACAATATGCATTTTTAACATAACAATCATGCGAATAGTACTCAATGAATAATAAAAATGAAACAGAAAACGAATGTGAAAAATACCCTCAGGTCTAACCTTTTTGCCGACTTTCGGACTTGCGTTTCACGGAGATCGGAAGGGTAATGTTCCTCAACTTCTCCGGTTCACTGGTTTATTGCCTTAGCTCACTGTTTTGTTGTTTTCCTTGCTGTTTGGCCTCTGTTTTGCTGCTATTTCTTCTGTATTTTCTGCTCGCTGTTCATGTCACTGTTTTGATGTTTCAATGGACTGTTTTGGGTGTTTTTTTTTGTGGGTTTTAAGTGCAGTTTTTATGTTACTTTTTTAGGGATTTTATGGACTGTTTTGAGGGCAATAAGAGTGAAGTTTTTCGGTACTGCAGGGAGGTTTACGGGGCTGTTGTTTTGGTGATATATGGAGGCTTATGAGGCTGTGTTTTTGGCGTGCAAAAGGGTGCTGTATTGGTGTATTTTTCGGTGATGTCAGGAAGGCTTATGAAGATAAATTTTTGTTATTTTTTTGGTGTAATATGCGTGAACTTGTAAGGGATTTGTTGTTTTTTGCTTGTGACTTCTTGTCAAAAAACGTGTGTATTGGGGGGAGGGAGAGCTTTGGGTGATGGTTGTTTATATAGTGAATGGCTAGGGCTCCTCCTTGTCTCACAAGGAATATGATTTGGTGCATTCAATTAGGATATGATTTGGTATCCAACAAGGAAAGGATTAGATTGAGAGGGGACAAATCTTGGCTAGATTAGGAATACAATATTTTTAATTTGTTGTGATTGATTTTAATTAGGCATGATATTTGTTAAGTTTAGTATGTAGTATATTTGATTTGTCTAAATTAGGCATGATTATATTTTATGTTTTATTTAATTGGTAAATGATTTTCTAGATTTGTTTTAATTTCATCATGTGTTAAATATGTATTTATTTAATTTGGATGTGTTTTAAGTGGGCTTGGGCTAGGCTAGGGTGCATGTGGGCTAAATGGGCTCGGCTCATGAGGCTAATAGCAAAATCAGAAATACCGACACCGTTCGAACGCCAATTCGAACGCGACACGAACGCCCGCAATCTGCCTGACATTCGAACGCATTTACGAACGAAAACAGTGAACATGTGAAACGACTCTGGTAGCATACTCATCATGAATTTCCCCTTCCGATATCCGTTTCTCGCGACTTCCGTGACTTAAAAGGTAGTGCCTCCAACTGAGACTCATCATCGGGTTTCACATGCAAAAATGCAATGCCTACAGTCGCCCCCACTTTGATGGGACTTGTGCAGTGTGTGACTTTGAACAATCCTATCAAAGTTATGCAATGCATTTTCACTTACCTGGCTCGTCTACTGTCTCGAGCTGAGTTGGTGCTGCAGTGGACCTCGATCCTGGGACGCATCCCAATAACTGCAACTGATAACGGAGGCGCCTCGACCCTGGGCACCTCGACCCAATACCGCTGATAATAGGGACCTCACCCTGAATATGATGATGTAGTGGGCACCTCGACCCTGGGCACGCATCTCGACCCGGAACTAAAACGACAACGGGGGCGCCTCGACCCTGGGCACCTCGACCCAACACCGCTGACAATAGGGACCTCGCCCTCAAACTGATGATGTAGTGGCCACCTCGACCCTGGGACGCATCCCGGAACTACAACCGACAACGGGGGTGCCTCGACCCTGGGCACCTCGACCCAACACCGCTGACAATATGGACCTCGCCCTCAAACTGATGATGTAGCGGGCACCTCGTGTAAGGGTTTTTAGGGGGTGAATCCGGTAACGCAGCGGAAGCGGTGAAAATCCGATTTTCAGATTTCACAACTTTTTCTCGGATTAATTAAATAAACATATTTATTTAACATTCCAATAATCAAATTATGAAATAAAATTCAAATGAATCATATTCAAGTGAATTTACCAAATTACCCTTGCTTTGTATTTTTGTCCATTTTAGTCCGAAATTGATCTAATCAATTTTGAATGATTCTAAATCATTTTTAATATGAACTTATGATGCTCAAAACATCAAAACACCAAAAGCACCAAAATCCCCAAATTTTGACTCAAAGCCGTGAGCACCTCCAAAGGGGGGGGGGGGGGGGTTGTGCATTTTGTCATTTCATGCATCAAAACACATCAAGATGTAATCCAATGATCATGAAACTTTATATGCATCATATACACACACAAATATACAACATATATGAAAAGCCTCAAATTTGGAATTGGTCATGAACCCTAATTTATCAATTTCCACAAATTGGACAAATTAGACCAAATACATTAAATCAATTGTTTCAATCATCATTCTTCCATCCAATCCAAGTCTCAACACAATGAAACAACTCAAGATCAAATCTAGGTCATTTAAGAGTGGGTCAACAACTCTAGATTAGCAACATGGTTTCCAAAACCTTAAAAGAAAGTTTACAACTACAATAGTCACAACCTTCCTTCACCATACATGCTCAACACTTCTATCAAACTTCCATCAACAAAAACCACAAGGAACAAAGAAAGAAATAACCTAAGGATATCATATATTGAAGCCTAGATCCTAAGGAACAATTTCCTTACTAATAGCAAGTTGGAAAAAACTTACTAAAATCAAGCTTTTCTTTGATCTTTCTTTCTTTCTCAAGCTTCCTTTATGTCTCTTCAATGGAGTTTCTTTTGTTTAAAGTGTATTAGGTTAAGTGTAAAGTGAAATGAAAATCAATATATACTTGTAACATTTAAGCCTTGGCCGAAATTCACCTTAGGATTTACAAGTTTGGTAATTTCATTTTCATTTCAACTTTATGTTATCAACTTGCATAAATATCTTAATACAACTTTATTAGATATTTATTTAAGTCAAAAAAAAGCAACTATCATTTACTTTAAATATCCTAATGTAAGATATTTATATTTTAATTAATTTAATCATTTAACAATTAAATAATCAATTAATTAACCAAATACAAATATATTAAATATATATATAATATTTACATTAAATATTAAAAACATATATTCATTTAGGATATAAGTCAAATAACTCATTTTGACTATTAATAATGTGTATTTAAATTAATCAAGTATTAAATGTAAATACACAATAATTAGGCAAATGACTATCTAGTCCTTTTAGCACGTATCTTGTGTTTTACCCTTTAAACGACTTTATAAATAATCAATATTATTTATTAATGATGCTCTAGTGCTCTACGAGTATGTTTCATTATTGAGACTCTCTAGATTCAGGTATATCCGTCACGAAATCTAATTTCGTGTCCATAATCTATCCACCCGTAGATTATGACGATCACGGATAATCTCGCTGAACCATACAGGTCGAGGTCATGGCAAATGTATAATTCCTCCATCACAGGTATCCGGATAAATCCCAGAGATATAGATGTAAACGTCAAATCTCTATCGGGATTATCCAGTCGACTATTCTATTAGCAATCTCAAAAAGAATGTTTAGAACTAGCTTCTAAACTTTACCACGGGCCCATGGTTTTATCTGATTGCTAATCATATGGACTACCTATGCTATGATACACAGAACTGACGGATCCTATCTTGATACACATAGGACACCCTGAGGATCTATTTACACCCAACGAACAGGCGGAGGTCTGATCTAAATAGATCGGTGACGTGACTGCCGTCTAAGTGTAGAAGATGTCTCATGTGCCCACAATGACATCTCAAGTCTAAGAATCACAAGTGCTACTCAACCCAAGAAGATTCTTATTGACGCTGGTGTACCATCCATTAAGAATCTTCGGTGAGTCGTTCAGTGTTTATCCGCTATAAACACCTACACGTCTATACTAGTCTCCAAGACTTATGGTTCATTGAGAAACCATTGGAATCATATATTCCAGTATACGACATGTACCGGTCTCAACAGGTTTACTATACTAACCAAGTAGTGTAAACTTGACCAGGAACTGTCTGAGAATGACAACGTCATGATACTTCTCAATGTCCGTTGCGACGCGTTTGCAACTGTATCATGACTAATCATTCTAGGTTCATTACGTCTTTACCATATAGAAAGATAGATTATATTATAGAAACTGCATATATTATTCATAATAATAATGTTTTACAGAAGTATTCAACAGAAATTCAACCGGGAATTGGCGCTCTGAGCACCAACCCCAACACCTCGACCCTGGGACGCATCCCGGAACTACAACCGACAACGGGGGCACCTCGACCCTAGGCACCTCGACCCAACACCGCTTACAAAAGTGGACCTCGCCCATAAGCTAATACTAATGTGGGCCTCGCCCCAGACTGATACTGACGTGGGCCTCGCCCCAAACTGATGCTGATGTGGGCCTCGCCCCTAGACTGATACTGATGTGGGCCTCGCCCCTTGTGACTCATCCCCAAAACTGAAACTGCGTTGACGTTGTTTGGCTCATTTCTGCCGCTTTCTCTTTTCTTCGAACCTGCGAACACAACACAAAAACAAACACGGAAAGAATGCAATGTTACGTGTATGCATGAATGATTTTCCTACTCCGTTGGGTTAGGTCTTCTGCCAATTCCCTAGGTGATTGCTCGGTCCTTTCTCCCTCAGGCCAAGTACTGCTTCAATCTGTCCATGTTGATCGGCTCGGTGAACTCGTTTCCTTCCAAGTCTGACAACCTCACTGCCCCATTTCCCATTACTTCTGCACTATGTAAGGCATTCCCAGTTAGGTCTGAATTCCCTCTCGGATCTGTCGTCGACGACCTCGACTGCTTAAGTACCAAATCACCCTTTCTGATCTTGGTGGGACGTACTTTCTTGTTGAATGCCCGGGTAGTCTCTTCTGATACAACTGCATGTGGTACAAAGACTTCGTTCTCCTCTCATCCAGCAGTTCTAACTGATCAAACCTCTGTGCGGCCCATTCTTGTTTCGGTAATTCTGCCTCGGCTAAAACCCTCATAGACTGTATTTCCACTTCCACTGGTAACACTGCTTCCATTCCATAGACCAAAGAGTAAGGTGTGGCCCATGTTGCTGTTCTTACTGATGTTCTGTACCCCTACAAAGCATACGGTAATTTCTCGGCCCAATCTCTGCAATTTTCTGTCATCTTGGCTAGAATCGTCTTTATAGTCTTGTTGGCTGCCTCAACTGCCCCATTTGCCTGCGGCCTGTACGGTGATGACTTGTGGTGGCCTATCCCGTACCTCTATAACATTGCCTTCATCTTTCCTTGAAACTGAACTCAGTTGTCTGTCACTACATGATGCAGCATACCATACCGACAAATGAGGTTCCGAGCTATAAACTTTTCCATCTCAAGTCTAAGAATCACAAGTGCTACTCAACCCAAGAAGATTCTTATTGACGCTGGTGTACCATCCATTAAGAATCTTCGGTGAGTCGTTCAGTGTTTATCCGCTATAAACACCTACACGTTTATACTAGTCTCCAAGACTTATGGTTCATTGAGAAACCATTGGAATCATATATTCCAGTATACGACATGTACCAGTCTCAACGGGTTTACTATACTGACCAAGTAGTGTAAACCTTGACCAGGAACTGTCTGAGAATGACAACGTCATGATACTTCTCAATGTCCGTTGCGACGCTTTTGCAACTGTATCATGACTAATCATTCTAGAGTCATTACGTCTTTACCATATAGAAAGATAGATTATATTATAGAAACTGCATATTATTCATAATAATAATGTTTTACAGAAGTATTCAACATAAATACAACCGGGAATTGGTGCTCTGAGCAGCAACCCCAACAAAATCTCCCACTTTCTCTAGTGCCAATATCGATTGTATCTAATACCCATCGACTCCACGTGTTTATCAAACAACTTCGGAGGTATGGCCTTCGTCAGCGGGTCTGCTACATTATCTTCACTCGGTACCTTGCACACGACAATATCCCCTCGCGACACGATCTCTCGAATGATGTGGTACTTGCGTTCCACATGCTTCGGCTTCTTGTGCGCCCTCGGTTCCTTTGCTTGCGCAATGGCTCCGGTATTATCACAGTATAACGGAATCGCATTCTCGATACTTGGGACAACTCCCAATTCTGTGATAAAGTTCTTTATCCACACAGCATCTTTTACAACTTCAAAAGCTACAATATATTCCGCCTCAGTGGTGGAATCAGCTGTAGATCCCTGTTTGGAACTCTTCCAACAAACTGCACCTCCGTTAAGGGTAAAGACAAATCCAGATGTAGACTTTCTATCATCGGGATCCGATTGGAAATCGGAGTCTGTATACCCATTAACCTGCAGTTCGTTTCCTCCATATATTATCAACTTATCCTTAGTACCTTTAAGATACTTTAGGATATGTTTAATGGCCATCCAATGGTCATTACCTGGATTGGAATGATATCGACTAGTTACGCTAACAGCGAAACTGATATCAGGCCTCGTACATAACATGGCATACATTATGCTACCCAAACACGAAGCATAAGGTTGGTTAGACATTCTAACCTTCTCATCTTCTGGTTGTGGACACATCTTTTGAGAAAGATGAATACCATGTCTGAACGGTATGTTTGCTGTCTTACAGTTACCAAAGCTATTCCAAGATCTTATCTACGTACGTTGATTGAGATAACCCAATCAGCCTCCTTTGTCTATATCTATAGAGTTTTATCCCTAAAACATAGGAAGCTTCTCCCAGGTCCTTCATGGAGAAATTCTTACAGAGGTATGCTTTTACGCTTTGTAACATACCTAAATCATTCCCAATGATTAGGATGTCATCAACATATAGGACTAAAAATACGACCATGCTCCCACTCCCCTGCCTCTGATACACACAGGATTCTTCCGAATTCTTGAGAAAACCAGACGATCTAATAATCTCATCGAATTGAAGATTCCAACTTCGTGAAGCTTGTTTAAGTCCATAAATGGACTTCTTAAGCTTACATACCATACCCGAGGTTTCGCTGGACGTGAAACCTTCCGGCTGTTCCATATAGATTTCTTCATCAAGAAATCCATTTAGAAAAGCCGTTTTGACATCCATTTGCCAAATCTCGTAGTCATGATACGCAGCTATAGAAAGCAAAATCCGGATAGACTTAAGCATTGCTACCGGCGAAAAAGTTTCATCGTAGTCGACGCCAGGTCGCTGCGTGTAACCTTTTGCTACCAGTCGGGCCTTGTAAGTTTCAACCTTACCGTCAGGCCCGCGCTTCCTCTTGTAAACCCATTTACAACCGATAGGAACAATTCATTCGGGAAGCGGAATCAAGTCCCAAACTTGATTTTCATGCACTGAGTCTATCTCGGAATTCATGGCACTTTGCCATTTCATGGAGTCGATGTCCAACATCGATTCTCTATAGGTGAAAGGATCTGTCTCTTCAACTAAGAGAACATCCAGACTATTTTCTTGTATCAAATACAAGCGTTCAGGAGGTCTAGATACCATTTCCGACCTACGGAGTGTGTGTGTTGAAGGTCCTTCATTTACTTGAACTTCAGGTTCCTCCGTTGGTTCGTTGTTTTCAGGTTGGACTTCATCAAGCTCAACCTGTCTATGATTACCACCTTCTGACAAAAATTCTACTTCTAGAAATTTTGCGAAGCGAGCTACGAACACATTTCGATGCTCGGTATCATAGAACAGATATCCCCTCGTATTCGAAGGATATCCAACAAACCTAAACTTTTGCCCTCGAGGCGAAATCTTATCTTGCTGAGTCACCCTGACATAGGCAGGACAACCCCAAACCTTAATATAATTAAGATTTGGTCTCCTACCGAACCATATCTGATACGGTGTCGTAGGAACAGCCTTTGAAGGAATCTTATTCAAAAGATGTGCGGCTGTTAAGAGAGAGTAACCCCATAAGAATAGGGCAAATCTGTGAAACTCAACATCGATCGGACCATATCCAATAAAGTCCGATTTCTCCTTTCAGATACACCATTGTGCTGTGGTGTACCTGGAGGAGTATATTGAGCGAGAATCTCATTCTCCTTCATATAATCCATGAACTCACCACTCATATATTCGCCGCCTCGATCTGATCGAAGGCATTTAATATATTTACCAGTTGTTTTTTCTACTTCATTTCGGAACTCTTTGAACTTTTCAAAGGTTTCCGATTTATGTCGCATCAAATACACATAACCGTACCGTGATAAATCATCGGTAAAGGTAACGAAGTACGAATAACCACTGTGAGCAGTTTGACTTAGTGGACCACATACATCAGAATGTACGAGTTCCAGTAAGTTAACGGTGCGGTGTCCAACACCAGAAAATGGGGCTTTGGTCATCTTACCCTGAATACATGATTCACAAGTTGGATAGGATTCAATGGTAAGATCTGATATCAAACCATTCCTAACCAATTGGGTAAGGCGTTTAACGCAAATGTGACCAAGTCTCATATGCCAAAGTTCAGTATTATTAATTACAGGTAAACTACGTTTATTAACTCCAGTATTTAATATATCTTTAGAAGTTTGCAATGCATAATGACCATACTGGTTTGGACAACTAAGGATCTGAATATTATTTTTATCATATAAATACAAAGAACTATTCTTAATATTAATACAAAAGCCTTATGTATCCAATACAAAAAGTGATATAATATTAGCGACACATCCCGGTACAAAATGACAGTCATATAACAAAAGTGTCCCATTCGGCAATGAGATCTCGCATACTCCCACTGCAACTGCATCCAAAGAGTCTCCACTCCCGAATCGCAACTGCATCTCTCCAGGCTTCAGTTTCCTACTTTCCTTCAGCACCTGCAACGAATTGCAAATGTGAATGGGACAAGCAGAATCTAAAATCCAGCTGGATGTAACGGCTTCACAAGCCAAAGATAAATCAATAACTGGAAAAATAAAAGTACCTGATGTAGAAGCTCTGTCTCTCCTCACTTGGCAATGTAATCAGGACAGTTCCTTTTCCAGTGCCCGACTTTGCCGCAGTGGTGGCATTTGTCTTCAGAAGCCCTTTTGGGCTTTGCAATCTTCGCCTGTTGTTGAGGACCAAAAGCCTTCTTCTTCTTCTTGCCTTTCTTGTTCTTTCCCTTGGACCATCCTTGGGAAGAAGCCGAAAGAGAAGTAGTCATAGGAGGGCGAGTCGGTACTCCATTCTTAAGGTCCTCTTCTGCCGTGAGCAACATCCTATGTAGCTCCTGGTAGGTACAGACAGTCCCGCGCATGTTGAAGTACATCACGAACTGGCGAAATGAAGCTGGCAGTGAACCAAGAATGACACTCCTACAGAGAATGTCATTCAAGATGAGATTATGTTGCCTCAATTGATCGATCAAATCGATCATCTGAAGAACATGTGGGCTAACACTTGCCCCTCATCCAGACGCGCATGGAACAGTTCCATGGCGACTTTGTGAACAATCACTTGTTCTTGGTTCTCAAACGATTGTCTCAATCGCGTCATCATACTAGGGAATCTAGCATACCATAGTATTGTTGCTTGAGTTTCGGAGACAGTGAACTAAGGATGTATGATTTAACCCTTAAATCATCATCCTTCCAAGTTTCAAAAACTTGGCGTTCCTCCTCCGAAGCATCCGCACCCACTGCAAGGGGCAACAGACCCTCAAGAACATAACCCAGCTTCTCGGAATCGAGGACAATCCTCAAATCCAATTCCCAGTCTGCAAAGTTCTCAGCGCCTTTCAGTTTGTTCGCATCAAGCATACGCGCAAACTGATTTGTGGATTGTGCCGCCATCGCCAATCTATCATATAGATCACGAAAAACGGTTAGCAGAAATTAAGCAGTTTCATATAATATCAAAAGCATAAACTAGATCATGGATTTTTAATCTAATATGCCCCTCCCACTAAATCATGCAATACTGTAATCCCAAAACAGAATACAAATATTTAATAATTAAATTAAATACTAATAGTGAAAAGTGGATCCCGTGAATATATTTCGGCTCACAGCAGAGGCACGGTCTCGCCTACGTATATTCATCAGGTAGACAACTCATTTGTCAATCATTCACTAATGACTCCTAAGTATCCGGTCCTGGCCGTTTCTCGTTGTCGCTGCGAAGGCAGGCCCACAAGGAGACGTACCAGGTTAAACTCGTCAATATAAACTCAAGTTACTTACGTAATCCTGACAGCTAGGGCACGTTCAGAATCCGCTTTTACTTTTACTTGAATTTACCTAGTATCTGATATACATCCGGTATAAATAAATATTTATCGGCTACACCCCACAGCAGAGATACGGTCTCGGATGTAGTCACAAAGAAGTATTCATAAACCGTATTGACAAGACGGACCATATAACATGCATCAAATACATAATTATATTCAAACCTTATTAATTAGGGATTTTCCGCTAAGTGTCATACACCCTAAATCTAACCAATTTAGATCCTAATAAGCATGCATAAAGTCAAGAAAACATGATTAAACATTGATTCAATGAAGGCTAATCATTTTAGGTGGCCTAGAATCAGACTCGCTCTGATACCATTTTGTAGGGGTTAGGGGGTGAATCCGGTAACGCAGCGGAAGCGGTGAAAATCCGATTTTCAGATTTCAAAATTTTTCTCGGATTAATTAAATAAAAATATTATTTAATATTTCAATAATCAAATTATGAAAATAAATTCAATAAACAATTTTAAGTGAATTTACCAAATTACCCTTGCTTTGTATTTTTGTCCATTTTAGTCCGAAATTGATCTAATCAATTTTGAATGATTCTAAATCATTTCTAAGATGAACTTATGATGCTCAAAACATCAAAACACCAAAAGCACCAAAATCCCCAAATTTTGACTCAAAGCCGTGAGCACCTCCAAAGGGGGGGGGGGGGTTGTGCATTTTGTCATTTCATGCATCAAAACACATCAAGATGTAATCCAATGAACATGAAACTTTATATGCATCATATACACACACACAAATACACAACATATATGAAAACCCAAATTTGGAATTGTCATGAACCCTAATTTTTCAATTTCCACAAATTGGACAAATTAGACCAAATACATTAAATCAATTGTTTCAATCATCATTCTTCCATCCAATCCAAGTCTCAACACAATGAAACAACTCAAGATCAAATCTAGGTCATTTAAGAGTGGGTCAACAACTCTAGATTAGCAACATGGTTTCCAAAACCTTAAAAGAAAGTTTACAACTACAATAGTCACAACCTTCTCACAATACATGCTCAACACTTCTATCAAACTTCCATCAACAAAAACCACAAGAACAAAGAAATAATAACCTAAGGATATCATATATTGAAGCCTAGATCCTAAGGAACAATTTCTTACTAATAGCAAGTTGGAAAAACTTACTAAAATCAAGCTTTTCTTTGATCTTTCTTTCTTTCTTTCTCAAGCTTCTTTAAGTCTCTTCAATGGAGTTTCTTTTGTTTAAAGTGTATTAGGTTAAGTGTAAAGTGAAATGAAAATCAATATACTTGTAACATTTAAGCCTTGGCCGAAATTCACCTTAGGATTACAAGTTTGGTAATTTCATTTTCATTTCACTTTATGTTATCAACTTGCATAAATATCTTAATACAACTTTATTAGATATTTATTTAAGTCAACAAAAAACTAACATCATTTACTTTAATATCCTAATGTAAGATATTATATTTTAATTAATTTAATCATTTAACAATTAAATAATTAATTAATTAATCAAATACAAATATATTAAATATATATATATATATTTACATTAAATATTAAAAAATATATTCATTTAGGATATAAGTCAAATAACTCATTTTGACTATTAATTAATGTGTATTTAAATTAATCAAGTATTAAATGTAAATACACAATAATTAGGCAAATGACTATCTAGTCCTTTTAGCACGTATCTTGCGTTTAACCTTTAAACGACTTTATAATAATCAATATTATTTATTAATGTTGCTCTAGTGCTCTACGAGTATGTTTCATTATTGAGACTCTCTAGATTCAGGTATATCCGTCACGAAATCTAATTTCGTGTCCATAATCTATCCACCCGTAGATTATGACGATCACGGATAATCTCGCTGAACCATACAGGTCGAGGTCATGGCAAATGTATAATTCCTCCGTCACAGGTATCCGGATAAATCCTAGAGATATAGATGTAAACGTCAAATCTCTATCGGGATTATCCAGTCGACTATTCTATTAGCAATCTCAAAAAGAATGTTTAGAACTAGCTTCTAAACTTTACCACGGGCCCATGGTGTTATCTGATTGCTAATCATATGGACTACCTATGCTCTGATACACAAAACTGACGGATCCTATCTTGATACACATAGGACACCCTGAGGATCTATCTACACCCACGAACAGCGGAGGTCTGATCTAAATAGATCGGTGACGTGACTGCCGTCTAAGTGTAGAAGATGTCTCATGTGCCCACAATGGCATCTCAAGTCTAAGAATCACAAGTGCTACTCAACCCAAGAAGATTCTTATTGACGCTGGTGTACCATCCATTAAGAATCTTCGGTGAGTCGTTCAGTGTTTATCCGCTATAAACACCTACACGTCTATACTAGTCTCCAAGACTTATGGTTCATTGAGAAACCATTGGAATCATATATTCCAGTATACGACATGTACCGTACGGTCTCAACGGTTTACTATACTGACCAAGTAGTGTAAACCTTGACCAGGAACTGTCTGAGAAACACAACGTCATGATACTTCTCAATGTCCGTTGCGACGCTTTTGCAAATGTATCATGACTAATCATTCTAGGGTCATTACGTCTTTACCATATAGAAAGATAGATTATATTATAGAAACTGCATATATTATTCATAATAATAATGTTTTACAGAAGTATTCAACAGAAATACAACCGGAATTGGCGCTCTGAGCACCAACCCCAACACCTCGACCCTGGCGCATCCCGGAACTACAACCGACAACGGGGCACCTCGACCCTAAGCACACTCGACCCAACACCACTTACAAAAGTGGACCTCGCCATAAGCTGATACTAATGTGGGCCTCGCCCCAGACTGATACTGACGTGGGCCTCGCCCCAAACTGATGCTGATGTGGCCTCGCCCCTAGACTGATACTGATGTGGGCCTCGCCCCTTGTGACTCATCCCTAAAACTGAAACTGCGTTGACGTTGTTTGGCTCATTTCTGCCGCTTCTCTTTTCTTCGAACCTGCGAACACAACACAAAAAAACAAACACGGAAAGAATGCAATGTTACGTGTATGCATGAATGATTTTCCTACTCCGTTGGTTAGGTCTTCTTCTGCCAATTCCCTAGGTGACTGCTCGGTCCTTTCTCCCTCAGGCAAAGTACTGCTTCAATCTATCCACGTTGATCGGCTCGGTGAACCGTTTCCTTCCAAGTCTGACAACCTCATTGCCCCATTTCCCATTACCTTCTGCACTATGTAAGGTCATTCCCAGTTAGGTCTGAATTTCCCTCTCGGATCTGTCGTCGACGACCTCGACTGCTTAAGTACCAAATCACCCTTTCTGATCTTGGTGGGACGTACTTTCTTGTTGAATGCCCGGGCTAGTCTCTTCTGATACAACTGCATGTGGTACAAAGACTTCGTTCTCCTCTCATCCAGCAAGGCTAACTCATCAAACCTCTGTGCGGCCCATTCTTGTTCCGGTAATTCTGCCTCTGCTAAAACCCTCATAGACTGTATTTCCACTTCCACTGGTAACCACTGCTTTTCCATCCATAGACCAAAGAGTAAGGTGTGGCCCATGTTGCTGTTCTTACTGATGTTCTGTACCCCCACAAAGCATACGGTAATTTCTCGGCCCCATCTCTGCAATTTTCTGTCATCTTGGCTAGAATCGTCTTTATAGTCTTGTTGGCTGCCTCAACTGCCCCATTTTCCTGCGGCCTGTACGGTAATGACTTGTGGTGGCCTATCTCGTACCTCTGTAACATTGCCTTCGTCTCTCCTTGAAACTGAACTCCGTTGTCTGTCACTACATGATGCGGCATACCATACCGACAAATGGGTCCGAGCTATAAACTTTGCCATATGTTTTGCTGTAACATTGCGGAATGATTCGGCTTCCACCCACTTTCAGAAGTAATCTACTGCCACTACTATGAAGCGATGCCCATTCGATGCATTCGGTCGAATTTCTCCAATCATATCAATTCCCCATGCTGAGAAAGGCCATGGCTCTGACAACCCGTGCAACTCTGTGTGTGGTAAGTGATTCAAATTACCATGTGCTTGACAGTCATGACAATGCTTCACCATCTTCGCGCAGTCTGTTTCCATGGTTGACCAATAAAAACCTTGTCTCACTATCTTGCGGGACAAATTCAACCCGTTCATGTGCGGAACACATACCCCGGCGTGTATTTCTTCCATTACATGCTGAGCTTCTTCTTTTCTCAAACACTTCAACTGAATACCGTTTGCTTGCCTCTTGTACAGTTCCCATTTCAAAATCACATACTGGGAAGCTAACTTCTGAATGACTATTCTTTATTTTCTCCCTGCCTCTTCCGGAGTTCACCATGTTCCAGATACCTTTGAATGTCATAATACCAAGGTTTACCATCGTCGACCTCAACTTCCAGAATTCTTTCTATCTCATAAAAGGTATGCTCGCTGTTGTCAGTATCAACGGTCTCATCACTAACTTTTCTGGATTTTCCCAAGTTGCTCAAGTGTAGCCAATGCATCTGCCATCTGATTCTCTTCTCTCGGTAAGTGCTGAAACTTACACTCGGGGATAACCTGTGCCAACTTTCTGAGGTAAAAAGGTAAGGTTCAACCGTTCTTCTTTCAATTCACATTCTTCTCGCATCTGCTGGACCACCAACATAGAATCTCCGTAGACGTCCACACTCCCGGCCTTCAAGACTATCAATGCTGTCAAACCAAATGCACATGCTTCATACTCGGCCATGTTGTTAGTCACTCTGAATGTCAACCTCTTGGCCAAAGGCAAAGTCTCTCCCTCGGGGGTCACTATCACGATCCCAATTCCGGCTCCCTTGTAATTCACTACTCCGTCAAAATACATCTTCCATCTCTGGACTGTTATTTCTTGGATCTCTTCATCTGGAAATTCAAACTTATATTGATCCCCATCAACAGGTTGCAATGCCAGAAACTCTGCTACTGCTCGCCTTTGATCACTTTGGAGGTGAGATACTCAATGTCAAACCCTGTCAGCAATACCAACCATCTGCCCAATTTTCCCACTAGTGAAGGCACCGAATGAAGATATTTCAGAGGATTTTCTTTTGCCACTACTTGGATCTTGTATGACTGGAAATAATGTCGCAACTTTCTAGAAGCCCATACCACGGCAAGACAGATCTTCTCTACTTCTTGATACCGAGCTTCATACGGGAGCATCTTCTTACTCAGATAGTAAACTGCATGTTCTACCCCGGTCTCATCTGCCTGTACCATCATTGCCCCCAATGCTTCTGATTATAGCCAAATACAATATCAAAGGTCTGCCCGGTCTCAGAGGTTTCAATACAGGAGGCTTTACCAAGTACTCTCTGATTTTGTCGAAGGCTGTCTGACACTGTTCATTCCATATCACTGGCTGATCTTTTCTCAACAGTTTGAAGATAGGCTCACATACTGATGTCAACTTGGCAATGAACCGACTGATATACTGAATCTTTCCCAAGAATGCTCTGACTTCTTTTTCTGTCTTCGGTGCAGGCATTTCTGTGATATCTTTGATCTTTTCGGAGTCTACCTCTATTCCACCCATTCCCATTGTATGACCAAGCAATTTCCCTGATGTCACCCCAAACACACATTTCTTGGGATTAAGCCGCAGGTTGTATCTGTCAACTCTCTGAAGTAACCTCTCCAGTGCTTCAATATGCCCAACTCTTGTCTCTGATTTCACCATCATGTCATCCACATACACCTCAATCTCTTTGTGCATCAAGTCGTGGAAAAATGTAGTGGCCATCAGCTGATAAGTAGCCCCCGCATTCTTAAGCCCAAACGACATAACTTTGTAACAATAAGTACCACACTCAGTAACAAATGCAGTCTTATGTTTGTCTTCCTCAGCCATGAGAACTTGATTGTAACCTGAAAATCCATCTGCAAATGAATACATAGCAGATAAAGCCGCACTATCAACCAGAACATCTATATGCGGCAGAGGAAAGTTATCTTTCGGACAAGCCTTGTTGAGATCTCTGTAGTCTACACACATTCTGACCTTCCCGTCTTTCTTTGGCACCGGCACTATATTAGCCAACCACTCATGATACTTTACTACTTCTAGGAACCCCACATCTATCTGTTTTTTAACCTCCTCTCTGACTTCTCAGCCCATTCTGGTCTCATCCGTCGGAGTTTCTATTTTACTAGCCTCATATTCGGATAAGTTGGTATTGTGTGTTGGGCAATATTTCTGTCTACCCCAGGCATGTCCTCATAGGACCAAGCAAACACTTTGGCATATCTGATCAACACTTCTTCTAGTTTCTCCCTCTCTTCAGAGGTTACTTCACTTACAATCAGAATTTCCTTGGGGTTCTCAAGTGTACCCAAGTTAAATGCAGTAGTTCTGGCTGAACTGATGTCAAATATGCTTGATTCGTGTAATGTAAATGGAAATGACTCAGGCAAGTAAGCAAAAAGAGATGTCTTTATTATTGGATAATGCATAAGTACATTCAAATAAATCAGGAAGGTAAATGCCTTCATCATTTATAGACACTTCTTCCTCTGCAACCAGGTTTTCCTCAAGCTTTTTGTCATCTCCCAGAGTCAGGCCCTCCAACTTCATCAGTTCTTCCTCCCAAATCTCTTATCTTTCTTCACAATTTCATCAACTATCGGCTTCTTACCCAACATATCCTGGAAGATCTCAAACCCAGGTACCACAATTCCATTAACTTCCACAGGTTCAGGCTCCCCTTGATATCCTGAAGCTTTCACAAAACATTCCATCAGTTTCAGGCCCTTTTTCTTGACCTTTGGTTTTCCTTCATCAGACTTGTACCCCAAACCCTTCCGAGTAGTCTGTCCTCTGAAATCTGGTAATTTTGAACCTTACCCGGCTCAAACTTCATTTTCTCCATAATCATAGCCACCCTAGGATCCACCCACTCCTCAAAAGTAGCTGACACCTTAAACCTCGTGAAAGGTTGTATCTCCAAGGCAGCCACGACATTATCTAACTCAGCCCGGATAGTAACAACTTCTCCCTCATACGGGAACTTGATCATCTGATGTAAAGTGGAAGGCACGCCCCCAAGTTTGTGAAACCAAGGCGTTCCTAACAATAAGGCGAAAGTAGCCAGGATGTCCAGTACTGTGAACTCAACCTCATCTTCAATCGGTCCTACCTTGAGCATAGCCACAAAGGTACCCTCAACTCCCCTTTTACTGTCATCATAAGCCTTAATAGTCATACTGGAGGGGTCCAAGTCTGTTGCTTTCATACCCAATCTTGCCAGAATTTTCAGGGGGCACACATTGATGGACGAACCGTCATCCACCACCACACATGAAGTTCTCCTGCCCCTCACCTCGGCCCTGATAAATAGAGGTCTGTTATGATTTCTCCCCTCTGCTGGGAGTTCATCCTCAGAAAAAGATATCTGCAAAGCTTCCTTCTGAACCGACCCAACAAACATTGCGGGGTTGGCGTCTTCCGGTACCACAATCTTGCTCAAGGCCTCAACCATGGCTTGCCTATGCTCCTGAGATGCACATAACAGTTCCCAGATACTCACTTGTGCTATAGTCTTCCTCAATTGCCTCAACACTATATCCCCCTCAGTGTTTTCTGCAGTCTCAACCACTTCTCTACCATCTGTCAAAACTTCCTTACCCTTATATGCCATATCATTGTAAAAACGACCACTGCGCGTCATTCTCCTTACTTCTTCCTCGTCACTGCTAGATAAATCAAGCCAAAAGTTTTTCCCCTGCTCAGTCTCATCTTCACTAGTACTATCCTAGATTCCCAGACAAAAGGCTTGAGGGTGAAAGGATTTTAGGACAAGGTCTTCTGGGAGGCCAGAATTGATCATATAGGCTGGTGGTGGTACGACACGGTAATTGGGTAAGAGGTTTCTGTGTGTGTCAGGTTGTTTTGTTTCTGGGTCAGGTATTTTCTTGGAGTCTATCAGGTCTTGGATTTCATGGCGGAGTCGGGCGTAATTGTCAGTGTCATGGCCCTTTTGTTGGTGAAAGTGACAGTAAAGGCTTAGGTTATAATGTGACGGTAGGGGATTGGGCAATGGTTTGGATTCCAAGGGTTTTAAGAGCCCTTCCCTCTTCAGTTTCTCTAGCACCTTTGACAGAGGTCTTCCCAAGTTGGAAAATTTCCGGTTCCAGATAGCGGCAATCTCAGCAGAAACGGGCTTTGTTCCCGATGTTCCCCCAATAGGCCTCCTGTTCAGACCATAGAATTTTCTATTCTCGGCCTCTTCTTCCTCAATATCCATGACAGTTTCCCTCAACTGCCGAAAGTCTGCAATCATGGAGGTCATCCTCCTCAACTTGCTGTAAATGGAGGGCTTGGTGCCCTTGATAATCATTTTAATCTGATCCTTCTCCGAAGGCCTAGTCTGCATTCTCAACAACTGACCTCTCCATCGGTCCACATATTCCTTAAAACTCGCCTCCGATTTTTGCTTGACATTCTCCAGATCACGGAGTGACAGGTCGATCTCTAGGTCAGTGACATACTGCTTCAGGAAGGCATCAGCCAACTCCCTCCAATCTTCCTTCACTTTCTTCTCCAAACTGTGGTACCACACCACGGGAGCTCCCTCGAGCGACATTCCAAACATTTTCTACACTTGGCGTTGAGATAGGCCAACTGAACTCATGAATGATGCAAACTGTTGGAGATGCACCCTTGGATCTCCATTCCCGTTAAACTTAGCCATATCAGGCATCTTGAACTGTGCCGGCAACTGTTCCTCGAAAGTCAGTGTGTCATAATCCAGCAAATCCTCATTCTTACCCCCCATCTTGTGGGTAACTGACTCAACCTGATCCCGAAGTTTCTGTAACTCTGCCTAAGACTCAGATACTCAGCCTAATGCATACTCTGCCATATCATCATCGAAAGTGGGGATATCATCCCCCAATCTGTTCGGAGGTTCCTCTTGCCTCACATCCCCGGAACTAACCCCGGCACGAGACCCAGCTATACCAGCCACAGCAGTAGTCAAAGCTTGCAACTGTTCAGTGACCTTGGCGAGACCGTTCTCTAACTGATCCATATGGGATACTCATTACCAGATTCACTCATGAGTGTTACTGTTCTTTTAATGAGCCTTGTTCCCTCTCTAACCCAAACGATATCTATTATGTCTTTTTGAGACATAGAATGTGTTAACATGACATATGTATGTATGAGGTGCATGAGATGCATGTAACATAGATAACATATTAAATCAACTAAAATTTTCAAACAGATCGGCCCGTTATCATTTTAGAAGCTTTTGGGCTAATTGTTATAGGAGTGAATTTGTCCCAGTTTAAATGGCCCAACGAGTTCACATCTCATGGCAAAGAGCCCAACTAAATCCAAATGGTAATGTTCCGAACACAAGCACAAAGTGGCCCATCAATCATTTAGAAGCCTTTGGCCCAATCGTCATAAAATACGTTCTTGTCCCAGTTTAAATGGCCCAACAAGCCCATATCCTATGACAAAAGGTCCAAATGGATCCAAACGGCGATGTTCCCAAACACAAGCATAAAAGAAAGATAATGCAAACACAAAACAATAATTTCTACAGAATGGCCCATCAACATTTCAGAATCTTTGGGCCCAATGGTCATAAGGTACGAACTCGCCCCAGTTTAAGTGGCCCAGCAAGTCCGCATTTCTGACAATGGTCTAACTGCATCCAAATGAGGATGATCCACAAGCTCATACTCAATGATATAATTGTTAGTTTAACCATACAATCCCGATCTATGGGTGGGTTCGCAGGAGTGTAGACAAAGGCTCTCATCGGTGAAGGATGGCCCACAACTATGTCTCCCCAATCAAGGGTTCGAGCAACCAAGTGAGCGCACCCTTTTTTATACACTAAGGTACGTGCCAATGAGCTATAGTGTGTGACTGACTGTCAAATGGATTTCCCGTTGTAGATTCCCCAGAGGGAAGGTGGAGCGAGGCTCACTTAAATACCCAAGCCTCTTAGGCTCTTATCGCTTGGTGTCAGGAATAAACAACGAGTCCTCTAAATTAGTCCATCACAATAGGCTACAAGTAGATGGCTATCTAGGTGCCTTCACAGCTTTTCCTTCTAGAAAGGTAGTGAGTGAATGAAGACACCAAACCATTACCTAGCCTCAAAATGCCTTTGATTAAACCCCCATTTTATCCACTATAGACACGGTCAATTAGAACATAAATCCAAACATTACAAGACAATATTTTGGGGCCGATTCTCTATCCCCAGTGGAGTCGCCAGACTGTGGGAACACAGAAACTGGGCGACGCATGCTGTTCTAGGCTCGCGGCCTAGTCGGGAGTACGGAGTAGCCACGGGGGACTAAACCGGAGAATAATGGAGTCACCACCCGGTGTGAACCAGGAAAATGAGATTTAAGGCCGCGCTCACCCCTCGCAAGGGAAGACCTCAAACCGTTGGGTTCGGAATGGTCCCTTACTTATGTCACTTGTTATGAAAGGATTTATGTAATAATTTAATCAAGCTTAAGTAACACTCATTTCCAGGAGTATCATGCTTCTAAATTCATATGCGCAAAAATAAAACTTACACCTAACTTTGCATATATTTCACATCTAAGATTGCATGCTTGAAAATACGTCAAAGTAGCAACGAACATAAAACTTCACTAGCATATTGTATTCATGGAAACACAAGTACACAATAACCACGCAAGCACACATAAAAGCGAATCAAATAATGGCGAACATGTGATTTCATAGACATATCATACTTTTATGTGCGGAAGCATAAACAAATGGCTATTACATGTCCATGCGTAAATAAGAGAGTCGACTAAGTACATAATGCAAAAGAGACTCTTAAGGATGCAATTAGGCATTAAAGTAAGCATGCTATGACGTGGTGCAAAAGAAGACAACTAATATGGACACAAGTGCACATGTGATGAAAATGACTTAATTCAGTGTATTCGCATTCGTGTAACGTTTGATAACGCGTTCGAACGGTAAACAGAAGGTTCGCGTTCGTATAGCGTTTAATAACGCGTTCGAACGGTGAACATAAGGTTCGCGTTCGTATAGCGTTTGATAACGCGTTCGAACGGTAAACAGAAGGTTCGCTTTCGTATAGTGTTTGTAAACGCATTCGAACGGTAAACAGAAGGTTCGAGTTCATATAGCATTTGATAACGCGTTCGAACGGTACCAGACAGAAAACATGCGTTCGTGCGGCGTTTCGCAACGCGTTCGAACGGGGTTATAGCAGTGGCCTCCAAAATGCAGTAAACAACATGACACATACGTGAACAGATGAATAGGTGACGCCTAATAAATAATAACGGGCTAAAAAAAATGCGGCAAAGCATCGTGGTAAAGGATTTTAACCTCTCAAAGTAGATGACCTTTACTCGCACTTACTAAGCCCATGCGCCTTTTGTTATAATGCATACGAAGATAAAGATAACTATATGAAATTTCGTATACCCGATTGAACACGTCTTACATTCAACCGAGCATATATCAACCGGCGCGGCAAAACATCATGGTAAAGGATTTTAACCCCTCCTAATAGGGGACCTTTAATCCGACTTACTAAGCCCATGCGCTCGATCGCATCATGCATACAAACATAAAGACAATCATATCAAACTTAGTATGTCCGATTGAACATATCTTACATCCAACCGAACACTCATCAACCGGCGCGGAAAAGCATCGTGGTAAAGGATTTTTAACCCCTCCAAATATGGGACCTTTATTCCGACTTACTAAGCCAATGCGCTCGATCGCGTCATACATACAAAATAAAGACAATCATATCAAACTTAGTATGTCCGATTGAACATATCTTACATCCAACTGAACACACATCAACCGGCGCGGCAAAGCATCGTGGTAAAAGATTTTAACCCCTCCAAATAGGGGATCTTTAATCCGACTTACTAAGCCCATACGCTCAATCGCATCATGCATACAAACATAAAGACAGTCATATCAAACTTAGTATGTCCGATTGAACATATCTTGCATTCAACCGAACACACATCAACCGGCGCAGCAAAGCATCGTGGTAAAGGATTTTAACCCCTCCAAATAGGGGACCTTTCATCGCACTTAATAAGCCCATGCGCTCGATTGTATCATGCAT
The DNA here is from genome assembly GCA_019454045.1 of Zanthoxylum bungeanum. Lineage (NCBI taxonomy): Eukaryota > Viridiplantae > Streptophyta > Magnoliopsida > Sapindales > Rutaceae > Zanthoxylum > Zanthoxylum bungeanum. The sequence continues at coordinate 179,060 of SKCR01024046.1, forward strand.
AAACAAGTAACATACGGAATTCAAATGACGAAAAATAAACAAACCAAAGCAATATAAAACAAAAGAGGGTGCCGTGTACTCAAGCGGTACGTGGAGTTGTATCCCGAGTACAGATCATACTACCGTCCATTCGGAATCGGCTATGAAATTTATGTCCGGGTTTCCATCCGATATACCGCGAGAGTTGACACATCTCTCATTTTATTCCAAGTCCACAACATACAATATTTCATAGTACATGCATATTTATCTACTCAGGGGCCACAACATGCATTTTTAACATAACAATCATGCGAATAGTACTCAATGAATAATAAAAATGAAACAGAAAATGAATGTGGAAAATACCCTAAGGTCTAACCTTTTTGCCGACTTTCGGACTTGCGTTTCACGGAGATCGGAAGGGTAATGTTCCTCAACTTCTCTGGTTCACTGGTTTAGCGCCTTAGCTCACTGTTTTGTTGTTTTCCTTGCTGTTTGGCCTCTGTTTTGCTACTATTTCTTCTGTATTTTCTGCTCGCTGTTCAGGTCACTGTTTTGATGTTTCAATGGACTGTTTTGGGTGTTTATTTTGTGGGTTTTAAGTGCAATTTTTATGTTACTGTTTTAGGGATTTTAGGGACTGTTTTGAGGGCTAATAAGAGTGCAGTTTTTCGGTACTGTAGGGAGGTTTACGGGACTGTTGTTTCGGTGATATAGGGAGGCTTATGGGGCTGTGTTTTTGGCGTGCAAAAGGGTGTTGTATTGGTGTATTTTTTGGTGATGTCAGGAAGGCTTATGAAGATAAATTTTTGTTATTTTTTTGTGTAATATGCGTGAACTTGTAAGGGATTTGTTGCTGTTTTTTGCTTGTGACTTCTTGTCAAAAAACGTGTGTATTGGGGGGGGGGAGGGAGAGCTTTGGGTGATGGTTGTTTATATAGTGAATGGCTAGGGCTCCTCCTTGTCTCACAAGGAATAGGATTTGGTGCATTCAATTAGGATATGATTTGGTATCCAACAAGGAAAGGATTAGATTGAGGGGGGACAAATCTTGGCTAGATTAGGAATACAATATTTTTAATTTGTTGTGATTGATTTTAATTAGGCATGATATTTGTTAAGTTTAGTATGTAGTATATTTGATTTGTCTAAATTATGCATGATTATATTTTATGTTTTATTTAATTGGTAAATGATTTTCTAGATTTGTTTTAATTTCATCATGTGTTAAATATGTATTTATTTAATTTGGATGTGTTTTAAGTGGGCTTGGGCTAGGCTAGGGTGCATGTGGGCTAAATGGGCTCGGGTCATGAGGCTAACTGTAAAACCAGAAATACTGACACCGTTCGAACGCCAATTCGAACGCGACATGAACGCCCGCAATCTTCCTGACGTTCGAATGCATTTACGAACGCAGCACGAACGAAAACAGTGAACATGTGAAACGACTCTGATAGCATACTCATCCTGAATTTCCCCTTCCGATATCCGTTTCTCGTGACTTCCGTGACTTAAAAGTTAGTGCCTCCAACTGAGACTCATCATCGGGTTTCACATGCAAAAATGCAATGCCTACAGGTCTCTTTCAACAGTAAATTGGCAAAAAGAGTTTTTTCTCATTCAGTGCTTGTGCCACTTTTTGAACTTTGTCGCTCCAGTGGTTCCTGAAAAGAAAGAAAGAAAATCAGGAGGTCTCGTATGGTGCTTGAATTTGAATGGGAGTTTCATTTTGTCAAGCTTATGGTGATATCTTTGATTTGTACTCCCCAAAACAATGATGTTTCGCCTGAATGCCTGAGAACTTCAATAAGGTCAGACATTTGCTCCTCCATTTGCTCTGCTTCTTGCTCCACCTTTTCTTCACAGATGTATTTTAGGATTTTCCACGTTCAGTTCTTCATCTGTCATTTGTGAAAAACTTGCTCCATAAGTGTCAACCTGAGGATGTAAAGATATGTCCGATTTTAGTTCTCCATCCTCTGATATGACTGAAATGAATGGTTCAAGTAGATCTTCTTCAAACATCAATGCAATGGACGCTCCAATATTTTCATTTTGAGGATACAGAGTTCCATCCTCAATTGTTGTTGGTGCAGTTGGTACAAACAACTCAGCTTCATCTTCGTCAGAGTCAGAATAATAAAAATCAAATCGAGATTTTATCGGTTCGGGTTTCTGAACTGATACCTCTGGTTCCTGATACTGCTCATCCTCCTCTTCTACTAAAGTGTCATCATGAAATGCTTGGTACTTGAAGGCTTCATCAGTGTCATCTGAAAATGGTCCATGAGGTATGTAGCTCTGGTTTCCTGTTAATTGTCTCGTCTGATCTATCAATCTCTGAATGAATTCTGATTGTCTCTGAATACTTTCGAGTTGATTCTGGTATATTTCAAGCATCATATCCAACTATTCGTCTCGTTTCTTGAACCAATCTTTGAGCATGTCAATCATCTGATCTCTTCTGATGGTTTTGATTGTTGATGAAGATCGTATGTAGATGGTGGATAAGATGGAAAATATGATGGTTCTTCATACCTTGAATGATTCTGATAATTTTGCTACTCTGAAAAGTATATGCATTGATCGCTCGAGTGGTTACCATCACAAATTACACATCTCCCCATTTCGTTCTGATGAAAAAATGTAGTATTGCTTGATTCTGACATCCAGTGATAGTTGTTGGGCTGGTCAACAGGCCTCAAAAAACCGGACTGTTGCTCCCAGATTTGGGTTGTATTATCTAGTAAAGCTCGTAATCTTTCAATCTCCCAATAATGTTCCATTTTCAATCACCTGAAAACAAAAGAAAGAAATAAAAATTACAGATAAAAATAAAGAAAATTAGATACAAGTAAATTAGATAGCTTCAAAATTAATAACTTAAGAAAAATAAGTCCCCGGCAACGGCGCCAAAAACTTGACCGGCGTAAACACACACGTGTCACGTATAACGCAAGCGTACGTATCGTTCAAGTAGTATAAAAATATCGATCCCACGAGGACTTAATTCCTACTATTGTTATTAATTATTGATATTATTTATTTACAATTATCTAATTATAGAGAGAAGGGAATTGATTGCTTTTGGTTGGTTGAATGTGGTTTTGCAAAATAAAATAAAAACAGACTCAAAAGAAAATACTAAGGAAAATAAAAGAAAAGACTCAAGGATCTAGGGTCGTGACTCCACACAATATTATTATAAAGATGAATTGATTCTCTTATCTATGTGTAATAAATTAGTTTGCTAACCTGGAACACGAAACTATGCAAAAGTCTCTGTCGATGGTCAGACGCAAATACCCAGTATAACCAATTGAACCATATGTCTATGTCAACCAAATTACCTGGATTCATTAAGATCAAGTTCCAATTGTGGCTACCCCCGCCCGACAGGTATATGTCTATCCTGTAAGGAAATCTATTAAATGATTATCTATCCTCAAGGAAGATCGTGAGTTATTCAATCAAAGGCTGAAACCTAAAATCCCTATGTCTAGTTCATTTTAAGTTTACCACATCAATATTATTGGTGATCAGACAACAAGAAGCATTAAGCTTAAGATTCAATAAACAAACTAAAGAATTACCCATAAAAAGAAAATCAATTATTAAGTGTGAATATTGTGTTTCATCACTTCCCTAGAATAAAAATAAAATGTTGGTGTTAGAGAATCCACATTTAATATTTCTTATCTAGGAATCTCACTTATTATAATATATAAATTATTTTATGTTCTGCTTTCTAAGGAATTAATAATGTTAAATATTTAAAACCAACCATATAGGCGGTAATCCATTTAGTCCAATTACACCAGCAATATAGGCGGTAATTATTTGTCACATAAAGACCAGTCATATAGGCGGTAAAGTAATTTATATTTAGACCGACCATATAGGCGGTAATAAAGTATGCCATTAATTAATCCGGTTAAATTATAATTTATAAATTATAATTAAATGAGATTTACCTAGATAATTATATTAAAGGTTTCACCTTTTACCCCAGCGGAAATTTAACTACAAAACATAAAGTAAATAAATAAAAAGCTGAAATAAAAACTAAAAATAAAAATACATAATTTTAATATTACAAAACTATATGCTTCCTATGAAATCACGGAAAAAATCCCAAGGAAAGCACACCAAATGAAGTGAAACTGAACTGAATTTATAGGTAAATTCTGGGGCCGGCGTCGCGACGCCAAACATCCCAGCGTTGCAACGTTGGCACGCGTTTACGGTCAACGCGGTTTGACCCCGCGGATTCTGTCGGCACAATCCGGTGATGAAACGTGACACGCGTTGAAACGGTGTAATGAGAAGCTGACACGTGGCATGCGGTGAATGGCTGATATTTCGGTCCAATAAGAAGCTGACACGTGGCACGCGGTAAAGATCGGTCCAATGAGAGCTTGACACGTGGCAGCATGTGATTCACCGGTGATTTGGCCCAATGATAAGGCGACACATGGCATGCGCTATGTTTGGTCAAATAAGATTGTGACACGTGGCACACGGTGCATTTTAGCTGATATTCTTTAATGATGACACGTGGCACGGCGCACGTTAGCAAGATCGGCGCACGTTAGCAAGATCCGGCGCACGTTAGCAAGTCTAATTTCTTAGATTCTGAAACATGTCCCTCGGTGCATGTTAGCATGAGCGGTGCACGTTAGGCGTCACAACGTTGATCTTGTTGGTCGGATTGCTGATCGTGGCCAAATTACCGAAATACCCTTTTATCATCGTTTTTCACTGTTTTGGCTCCAAATTGCTTCCAATGCTTCCCAAACTTTATTTATCTGTAAAATAACAATAAAACACATCAAAAAGTTCACAAAACTCGAGAAACTATACAAAATATTAGGTTAAATGAGTAGGAAATAGTGATATAATTACCACTCATCAGTCGTCTGGTGACTTCCTATGCAAGAACTACCTTATGGGTGGTCTTGACAATACCATGTACATTGTGTACTAAGACATGTCTTCTGTGAAGATTCTCTGGGAATCTCTCGAGAATAAATACAAAACCGAGGATGCCGGACAAAAGAAATTTGACGTGGGTAGAATGACGCTCAGTTGGGTGAACTGCAGTTGATCATTCATGAAATACTGGATGAAGGAATGAAAATCTGTGAGACATTTCAAGTTGCCACCATAATTGAAAAGTTGCCTCCATTATGGAAGGACTTCATGAGCTATCTGAAACACAAAAAGAAGAAGATGAGCCTTGAAGACCTTGGAGTTCGATTGAAAATCGAACATGACAACATGATGTCCGAGAAGGCCGGCTACAAGACTATGGAGTCTAAGACCAACATCATTGAGGGTGTAAAGGGTAGCAAGAAGATAAACAGTGGAGCTGATTCTTCCCAAGCGAACAAGAAGTTTAAGGGGAAGTGCTACAACTGTGAAAAGAGCGGTCATATGACAAATGACTGCAGAAACAAGGAGTCTCAGGACAAGGGCAAGAAAAATGAGCCTATGTCGCTGAAGATGAGCAGTTAACTGTTGAGATTTCATAAATGAACCTCTCAGCAGTGGTAACTGAATCCAATTTGGTTGGGAATCCGAGAGAATGGTGGGTAGACACTGGGGCTACTCGTCATATCTGTGCAGATAGCAAGATACTTTCCTCGTATCATAAGGTCGATGGCAGCGATCATCTGACAATGGGAAACTCGTCTACCTCTAGAATGGTTAGACAAGGCACAGTGGTTCTGAAAATGATATCCGGAACTGAGCTTACATATAAGAATTTTTTCATGTTCCAGATATTCAGAAGAACTCGGTCTCGGGTTTGTATTTGTTTCTGACCAAAAATGATGTCTATGTAGGAAAAGGATATCTCGCTGAGGGCTTTTTCAATGACTGTCAATTGTGCTATTAATAAAGCTGAAACTTCTGCTTATATTATTGAGTCACAAAATGTATGGCATGGGAGGTTAAGACATGTTAATTTGATACAATGCGTATATTAATTAACATGGACCTTATACCTAAAATTGCATTGATAGCCAACATAAGTGTGAGGCATGTGTTGAAGCAAAAATACATAGAACATCATAGAACGAAGTTATGAACCCTTGGAACTTGTACACACTAACGTGTGTGACATGAATATTGTGCAAACAAGAGGCGGTAAAAAGTACTTTGTCACTTTTATCGATGAAAGCACAAGATTCCATTAAGTGTATTTGCTGAGGAGCAAAGCTGAAGCTATTGAGAGCTTTATACATTGAGAACGAAGTTGCAAATCAACTTGGTAAGGAAATCAAAAGAATTATGAGTGATAGAGGTGATAAATATGTTTCATCATTCGGTGAATATTGTTCTGTGCACGGAATTATTCACGAAACCCATGCTCCTTATTCTCCTCAACAAACGGGATTGTTGAGTGTACAAACCGAACGTTGAAGGAAATGATGAATGCCATGTTGACGAGTTCTAGTTTACCTCAGAACTTGTGGGGGAAAGCCGTGCTTTCCGCGAACTACGTTCTGAATAAGCTTCCTCACATGAGATTGGACAAGACACCATATGAGTTGTGGAAAGGTTATGTATTTTCCTACAAATATCTGAAAATATGAGGGTGTCTTGCTAATTGCCAAGGTGATGGTTCCTAAACCTAAGAAGGTGGAATATGACCCAAAACTGTTGACTTTATACTCATCGGATATGCTTACAACAGTGGTGCGTATCGATTATTGGTACACAAATATGAGATTTCTGACATCAATCTAAATGTGATGATTGAGTCAAGGAATGTAATATTTTTTGAAGAGACATTTCCTTGTAAGGAAAAATAAAGAAGAGAGTCTCTCAAAAGATCTGTTGATACTGTCAAGGACAGTGATGAGGTTGACTAAGAGTCAAATCCGATTTTCTGACATATTTGTTAGAAAATGAGCCTCAAAGCTATAAAGAAGCAATGTCTTCTCCGGAGGCACCTCTGTAGAAAAAGGATATTAACAGTGAGATTGATTCAATCCTACAGAACCATACTTGTGAGTTGGTTGATCTTCCTCTAGGTTGTAAGCCACTGGACTACAAATGGATATTCAAAAGGAAGATAAAAATGGATGGATCAATAGTTAAGTACAAGGCAATGCTTGTCATAAAAGGTTATAGACAAAAATAATGCCTTGTTTACTTTGACACCTATTCACCAGTGATTCGTATCACATCGATAAGAATGCTCATAGCCATAGCAGCTATATTTGGTCTTCAAATACATCAAAAGGATGTAAAGGCGTCATTCTTGAGTCGTGAATTGGATGAAGAGATTTACATGGAACAACCAGAAGGGTTTAATGTTTCTGGATAAGAACAGAAGGTGTGCAAACTTGTAAAATCCTTGTACGGATTAAAACAAACACCTAGACAATGACATGAGAAAATTGACAAATATATGTTTTCAAGTGGGTTTAAAACTGATGAGTGTGATAAGTGTATGTACACCAAATCAACTTAAAAGGATATATCATTGTATGTCTCTATATAGACGATATGCTGATAATTGGTACTAATCATGAGTTGATTCAGTCTACCAAGAAAATGTTATCCAGAAAATTTGATATGAAATATTTGGGAGTAGCTAACCTAACTCTTCCTCTATCAAATAATACTGGCTTAAGCATATCGCAATTAGAGTATTCAAAGATCATCGAAAGTCTGATGTATCTCACGAATTGCACACGAACTGATATCGCTCAAGCTGTGAACAGGCTTAGCAGATATACAAGCAATCCATGACATAACCGCTGGAAAGTCATAGTAAGAGTTTTGAGGTATGAGAAACTTCAAAAATATGGGCTACATTACGAGAGATATCCTGCTATTTTAGAGGGATACAGCGATGCTGACTGGATATCTGATACAGTGGATTCCAAATCTATGAGTGAATTTGTTTTCACACTTGGTAATGCAGCCGTGTCATGGAAATCCTCGAGGCAAACATGTGTTGCCCGGTCTACTATGGAATCAGAGTTCATAGTGTTAGATAAAATAGCGGAAGAAGCAGAATTGCTTTGAAACTTCCTGGAGGATATTCCTAGTTGGCCCAAACTGGTGCCAGCGATTAGCGTACATTGTGAAAGCCAATGGGAGAGCCCAAAATACAATGTATGATGGTAAGTCTCGACACATACGTCGGAGACATAATACTATAGGTCAACTGCTCTCAAGTGGCATAATATCAATCGATTATGTTGAGTCGAAGGAAACCTAGCGGATCCACTAACTAAAGGTTTACCTCGAGAGCAAGTTGAGAAGTCATCGAGGGGAATGGGCTTGAAGCCTATAATCTATGAATTGTCACTATGGAAACCCAACCTAGTTGACTGTAGATCCCAAGATCTAGGTTCAAAAGGGACAACTGAAACTTTATGCAATTCAAAACAAGCACTGAGGAGTTTTATACTCTTTCCCATTCCGATAATGACATTGAGTGTTGTTTGTCATTGGTTAGGATAAGTTAAAGCTTTTAATGATCACTATATTATGAGATGAGTCCTAATGGGGGTAAATGCAGATTACCTCTTCATAGTAGATCATCTATTTCAAGTAAGAAGTGAGGCCGCTTCCATGGGAACCTTTAAAGGCGGGTTACCCTAAAGTACTTGATGAATTCAGGACCGTTGTTCAGAGCCAAAATGAACACAACCGTAGAATGGGAAAATGGTCGAATTAAAGCTGTGTGTTGGCAGTTGTCTTGGTTTACACCAACGACAGAACATTTCAAGACTATGGGTCACTGGTTTGCCTAGTAAATCTGATTTTCATTCACTAGGAAAGGTTCAAGGCGAAAGCTACCTATTTCGATGCAGCTTTAGCTCATGGTAACTCTCTCAAGTGTCTACATGAATATTTGAAGAATTGTGGGGGATTGTTGGAAATTCTTGTAATATTCATTAAAGGATGTGTGTATATGTTTTTTGGATGGAAGAGGTGCATGGGAAGGGTGCAATCCTTTGTAGGGTTGCACCCCACCCCAAGGGGTGCCTAATTGGCACTCTTCCATGCCTTATAAAAGAGGCATCATATCCAAATTCAAGATATAGAATAAAAATTCGAGTTTGAGAGTCATTTCTTTTGGTTGTTTTGAGAGAGAGTTCCACCATATTCCTAGTTCAAATACTTGTTAAGGAGTGCTCCTTGAATAAGAAGTAACCAAGTTATCCTGGGAGAACATTGGCCAATTCGAATCCGTGAAGCACATGTGACGGAGGCTAGTAAGTTCTTAAGGACAAAGAGATCTCGACTTGGATTTGTCATTACATTTTCCAGGTTTTTCTACAGTTTTCATGTTTTAGGGTTTATGATAATTTGATTGATATTTTCTGGTTTAATTTGTTTGAAGCATGTTGTTTTGACGTTTAATGACACTAATCGGCCAACACCAATTAAAGCAACATTTATTAATAATAAACAATATGTAAGTCATTTTCATGAAGTTTTGGTTAAGTTCTAACTAAGAGATGAAAATTTTGTTGTCTTTAAGTTCATATGACATGACATGAGATTGATTAATCTGATAAATTAATTGACATTTACCAACATATATTAATTAGAATATATACTTAATCTAATTTATCATCATCATTAATCTAATAACCCTTTGGAGGGTTGCACCTCAACCCTAAGGGTGCCTTTGAGGCATCATTCCTTATTTATAAAAGGAAGATTTATGTTCCTTTTTAACACACAAGGAAGAAATCCGAATCATCCAAAACTGAGAGTCTCATATTGTTTTCTTGAGTTTGAGAGAATTCCACCATATTCCAAGTTCAAGATCTTGTTAAGGAGTGCCCTCTTGAATAAGAGGAATCCGAGTTATCCTGGGAGAACATTAGCCACAAATCCGTAGAGCACCAAGACGGGGCTGATAAGTTCTTAAGGATAGAGATTTATCTCGACTCGGATCAAAGTTTTCATCAGGTTTTTCTTATTCTCAAGTCTTAAGGTTTTCTAGGGTTTATGCATATTAGTTCTATTTTTTTGGTTTGATTTATTTGTTGCTTGTTGATTTCATGTTTAATGACACTAATCGGACAACAGGCTATATGATCATAGAGGTCTCAAACTCATTTTAAGACTTTTTAATTATTCTCCATTAATAAATTAATATCAAATTATTGATTACTAATAATCAATTAATTAATACTATTATGCACAATATTATAATATATATGCATATATTTCTTCTAAAAAAGTTTACTTATTTATTTTGTTAGCGAAAAATACATAATTTTCATTATAAATAGTATTTTTACAACTTGTTAAAAATTTCATTCGAATTATAAGACAAATTAAACATATAAATGAAAATATTATATGATTCTGATTCTGATTACTACATCTAAATAAACAACATATTTTGATTCCGATTTCAATCCAATTTGATTACAACACATAATTCTTATTCTCCTTTCATCCGGAGCTGCCGTAACTTGGGCTCATCATGCTATACTCACGGGTAGGGGTGGCTGGCGGTTCGGTTCGGTTACGGTTCCACACTAAATGTAGCCTATATTATATTTCCCTATTAGATAAATATTTCCTATATTCATTATTATTCTTCATAACTATAGGATTCCTTTTCTATTTTGGTTTTCCATATAGCCTATATAAAGGCCTTTACCATTGTAAATTCACACAGAGTGGATTCAAGACTTTCTTTCATTATCTAACATGGTATCAGAGCTACACTCATGCACTGGTTGGCCTACACTACCTGTCCACGTGACATGAACCAGACAAAAGACCAGTTTGCACGTGAGGGGGAGTGTTGAGGAAAATATCCCACATCGGCTGAGATAAACAATTAAACTCAAAATATAAACATTGGGCAACCCTCAACTCTCAAGCTGACTTTTGGGTTGAGTTAGGCCCACGAATTTCAACATGGTATCAGAGCCACACTCATGCACGGGTGGTCCCACACTACCTGT
>SKCR01024047.1:0-178103 GCA_019454045.1 Zanthoxylum bungeanum
AACTGATGTGGCCCTTGCCCTAAAACTGATACTGACGTGGGCCTCTCCCCAAACTGATGTGGGCCTCGTCCCAAACTGATACTGATGTGGGCCTCAACCCCGGGACTCATCCCCAAACGAATACTGATTTTGGCCTCGACCCCAAACTGAAACTGATGTGGGCCTCGCCCCCATACAGACACTGATGTGGGCCTCGCCCCCATTCTGATACTGATATGAGCCTCGCCCCAAAACTGATACTGACGTGGGCCTCGCCCCAAAACTGATGTGGGCCTCGCCCCAAACTGATACTGATGTAGGCCTCAACCCCGGGACTCATCCCCAAACGAATACTGATATGGGTCTCGACCCCAAACTGAAACTGATGTGGGCCTCGCCCCCATACTGACACTGATGTGGGTCTCACCCCTAGACTCATACTGATGTGGGCCTCGCCCCAAAACTGATACTGATATGGGCCTCAACCCTGGGACTCATCCCCAAAACTACTACTCATATGTTGCTGATTCTGGTTGGCTTGTCTTTGCCGCTTTCTCTTTTTCTTCTTTGAAACCTGTGAATTCAAAACGAAACAAACACAAAAAGAATGCAAAATATGTTACGTGTATGCATGCACGCATGAATGAATTTCCTATTCCGTTGGGTTAGGTCTTCCGCTAGTTCTCCAGGTGATTGCTCAGTCTTCTCTCTGGTCTCATGACTAAATATCTTGTTATGTCCCTGATTCATGATGTGGTAGACTGGTCGCCCCCAGTCTTGGTTTAGCTTTCTGTTCTCCGCTGTTTGCACTTGGTCAAGATGAACCACATGGTGGGGCCTTCCATATCATCATATTATATCACATGCTACGAAATAGTCCCAATAGTTATACATATTATCGTCCTCAAGGAATGCTCAGTAATGAAACCAGAGAACATTCAAAACACTCAATGCAACTCAAATCTGAGTTTTTGAATAAATGATCTATGCCAGACTCAAAGTGTGTGTCTGCAAAGGTTCTTTCACAGCTTGATCCTTAAGCAAGCCAACTCAATGATTTCGTTTCAAAAATCGGGATCGATGGGTCAAACCAACCTAGATGTCTCAATTATATTCCGCAATTGCTTTTTCGTGCTCAATGTGGTATGATTTTCTTTCTCTTTTGTCTCTTTATTTTTTTAATTTTTTTATTTTTCTTTCTCTTTTTTTTTTCAACACACCTACCCTTTAAGGTAGCATTTCTCCTCATGGTGGTCCTAATACTCGCCCATGGGTAGCTTCACGCTTATCGGTTATAGGCGGTTTATTTATTTTCTTTAGATTTTTTTTTTTCAACCATACCACACATCATAACACAAGCAAGCCAGGATAGATATCTAAGCAAACGGTCATTCATCGACCCGCAATTTCTTCAACTAGTCACCTTGCCAACTACTCAGGTTTTCACCGCTAAGAACCTATAGTGAAGTGCTTACGAGTCTAGCATAGATCAACAATTAAAAACATCAGATAAAAGCACATCAAGAGTTTATCGTTTCTAAGATTTCACCCTAAAACAAACAATATAATCATCGGACTTATGCCTAACTATTAAGGACTAAAAACAATCAATTTCTTTTTTTTTTTCTTTTTTTTTTGGGCCCACCATGGTGTTTCTATCCCTGCCATAAATTTCTCTATTTCTCGGTTTCCTTTTCCCCAATATCCATGTTTGCTAAACTTTCCTTTGACAAGTCTTCTTTTTCCTAACCCAACGGATATCTATGATGGCTTTTAAGACACACATGGTTCACATGATGCATATATGCATGAGAAGCGTGCGATGTATAAGATATAATATGCGTGTGGTTATCAAAAGCATAAGGGGACAACTTCTATATGATTTACAGCTATGGTTCACATGTGGGTTTACGAGGGTATAGACAAAGGCTCTCGTCGATGAAGGGTTGCCCATAACTAGGTCTCCCCACTCAAGGGTCCGAGCGACCAAGTGAGTGCACCTTTTTTATACACTAAGGTACGTGCCAACGAGTTATGGTGCGTGATTGACTGTCAAATGGATTCCTCATTATAGATTCCCCAGAGGGAGGGTGGAGCGAGGCTCTCTTAAGTACCCAAGCCTCTTAGGCTCTCATCACTTGGTGACAGGAATAAACAACGAGTCCTCCAAACTAGTCTATCACAATGAGCTACGGGTAATGATTATATCGGTGCCTTCACAGCTTTTCCTTATGAAAAGGTAGTGAGTGAAAAAAGACATCGAACCATCACCTAGCCTGAATAATGCCTTTGACTACACACCTTTCAACCTACTATAGAAACGATTAATTAAAGCACAAAGCATAAACATTACAAGACATGATTTCGGGGCCGATTCTCTATCCCCAGTGGAGTCGCTAGACTGTAGGACACAGAACTTGACGATGCTGTTCTAGGCTCGCGGCCTAGTTGGGAGTACGAAATAACATGGAGTCGCCACCCAGTGTGAATTGGGACAAAGATTTAAGGCCGCACTCACCCCTCGCAAAGGAATACCTCAAACCGTTGGGTTCGGAATGGTCCCTTACTTATGTCACTTGTAATGATGTGATTTGTCCAATAAACTAACCGAATCTATTCAACATTAATAGTCTTGGTCTTCAGCTCGTGTGAAGGTAGTGGGCGTTGTTGCGTAAAAGGCAGCTGGCCTGTTCGTGGGGCAAAGGCTGAGTGGTTGGTGAGAGAGTGAGGACTGTTGAGTGTGTGCGTAAGGCAGGTTTTGTGAGGGGGCAGGTCAGTGGGCTAGGTGTTGGCAGTTTGTGATGAGGTGGCGGTATGGTGTGAAGCAATATGGCAGGTCGTGTAATGTGTGAAAGGCTTATGCGTGGCAAGGGGCGTGAGGGGCAAGGGTTGCTCGGCAATTTGTTTTGTTGACAGTGGAGGCTGTGTGATGCGCTAAGGGCTGTGTGTACAATTTATGCGTGGCTGTGTGGCAAGGCGTGAGAGCTTTGATGAAGGCAATGTGAGTCGAATTTGTGTGTGAATGGGCTTAGAATATTAGGGTTGATTTTGTGATAATGAGCCAGGGTTGAATGTGTGGGTTAAGGGTTATTTTTATAGGCCAATGGAGGGGGTTTACCTTGTTGGAGAAGGAATAGAATTTGTGTATTAATTGAGAGATATTTTTAATTATTATGTGATAGGGAAAATCTTTAATTTGGGGAATTGATTTGATTTGTTCTTTTTAATTAAGGATATGATTTATTTAAATTGGTAGGTGATTTAATTAAATTAGGAATGTGATTTATTTTAATTAGGAATGTTATTTATGGAATTTAATTTGAATCTTTTAATTTGGGAAAGGAATTTAATTTGTGACATGTGTTTTAATTTAATTTAATTGGATTTATTTAGTTTAGGAATGTGATTTAATTTAATTAATTTAAGTTTAATTTAATTTAATTTAATTTGTGACATGCATTTTAAATGTTTTAATTATTTTGGATTGGGCTTGGTGTGTTTAAAAACAGAGGTCCAACTAGCGAACCCGAAGCGAAACAAGCGAGTTAAATCCGGTAAAATGCTAATTTCCAACTTTACCATTCCAACGTCCGTTTCCCGCGGCTTTCACAACTAAAGAGGTAGTGTCTCCATACGAGACTCATCATCGGGCTTATATGCAAAAATACAGTGCCTACATTAAGGTTGTGTGTTATTTAACGAGATCCTAGCCCACTAGGAAACAAGGTTTCCTGAGTACTCAACAGAGGGTTAGAGGCTTGCCGAAAAATAGTGGGAGGCAAGTATTAAATTTGCAATTTCATTTAGATACTTGCCAATACGCGCTCATTTCAATTTTTCGTCAATACTTAAAAATTATATTAGTTGGACTAATATTTAATCGTTGTTTTAAATAAACAGTTGGACTATATTCAAACTATTTCAATTTATAATTGATTATATAATTGGATTATAGTAATCAATATATTTGAATTTTACCAATCAAATTATTGTTGATTATATAGTTAGACTATAGTAATCATTATTTTAAATAGTACTTGAAATCGTTGATTGGATAGTTGGACTATAGCAATCAAGATAACTGAAAGATTACCGTTTAAAACATAATCCTGGGTGAAAATGTCTTTAAATGGCTTTAATTTTCAGAATTGGGAATAAAACCTCAGGATAGTCTTGGAAACTGGGAAGTTATTCTATTTGATAGATTGACATCTCGGGCCTAAGCCCGGAGTTGAGAAAATAGTAGAACATGATATTTGGAATACTCATGTGATGCTAACTTTAGTGCTCAATCCTTTATACTAAATGTAATGACACTTTAATTCTGTCGTCAGACAAAAGGATTAGATCCTTAGAACATGATGTTGAAATTAAAGATCTTCATAGATCTATTGTAAGATCGTTGAAGTACAAATTGCATAAGAAGCTCTTTAGCTCGTGTATGTCAGAGGGTACATCTGTCGGACACTACGTGTCGCAGATGATTGCTGACATCAGTCAGCTAGGTTAGCTAGGCATTACCTACGTGCCCGAGACTTCCAAAGATTTGATCATATAGTCTCTACCCGAAAGCTGGGGCAGGCTCATTATGAACCAAGAGTAAACTCTTGGAGAGTTTATGGCTATGCTCTATGAGGCAAAGCTAGAGCTTCTAAAAGGGGCAAAGACAAAATCATCACGGTCTTCTAGGAAGACAAATGACATATCCCAAGATGTCTGCCTAAACTGTGGCAAATGGGGTAACTGGAAACGTGATTATCGTATGGACAAGGCAGACATGAATGAAATGAAGAGGGGAAAGGCTCCGGCTTGAAGCATGTTTTTCATAAACATGTTCGCTACTAGTTTCAAAATTGGATTTTGATACTAGATGTGGTACATAAATATATATACTGATGTGCAGAATCTGCTGATTAGTAGGAGACTGACTTCAGTTGAGATTGATATGCGAGTCGAAAACGGGACAAGAGTCGCTGTTTTAACCATAGAATCGTAAGTTTAGGAACTACCTTTAGGGTGTATACTTAAATTAGGAAACTGTTATAATGTGACTAGTTTAACTAGAAATATTATCTCTATATCAGAGTATAATCCGTTGCGGATATACCTTTATATTCTAGAACACTAAAGTGTTTCATTTTATAAAGATGATATTGAGATAAACACATTAGATGTGAATAACAATATTTATATTTTGAATATAAAAGAATCTCAAACGTATAACATGACAAACAAATAGCTCAAACTGAATTAATCAGTTGAGAGTTATATGTGGCATTGTTGTCTGGGACACATTAAACAAGACTCATATATCCACACTTTTGAAGAGTGGGTACTAGGACGGATTTGATTCAAATCAAATAAAGTCTACGAATCTAACTTATTAGGCATAGTGCCTAAAACACCTTTTACTTGGTAAAAGTACAAGTGCCATCGATCTGTTAGCCCTCGTTCATAGTGACGTAATTGGACCCATGTCTAGCTAGACTAGAGATGGATATGAATACTTCGTAACCTTTACAGATGTGGCATCACGTTATGGTTATCTGTTTCTTTTGAAACACGAATCAGAAACTTTTGATAAATTCAAAGAGTTTCGACACGAAGTAGACAAACAGATCGGCAAAAGTATTAAACCATCACGATTTGACCATGATGAAAATAATTAAGCAATAAGTTTCTCAATAATTTGAAAGAGTATAGTATTCTTTCAATTTGGACTCCTCCCGGAACGCCTCAAATGAGTGGTGTGTCCAAAAGGAGAAACCGAACCTTGTTGGACATAGTAAGGTTAATCATTAGTCGCTCTGAGCTAACATTTTCCTTCAAGGGATACGCATTAAACAATGCAATACTTATTTTGAATAAGGTTCCATGAAACACAAACAGTTCATCAGGGATGAAACTGTACCATAATCTTCTAATACACAAGAACCGCACAAGTCGGAGAGAGTTAGAAAACAACCTGGGAGGTATGGGTTTATGATCTAACCTCATAAAGATGTCAATCATATTGAGGAACATGAACTGACTACGTATGAGGAAGTGATACAAGGTATGGACTCCTTTCATTGCAAAGTGTCATGAAATTCGAAATGTATTCCATGTAAATCAACCAAGTTTGGATACTAGTTGATGTACCAAAAGGCATTGTGCCTATTGGTGAGTCTTCAAGGAAGACATACATGGATGGCAATATACAACGTACTAAGCTAGGCTTGTAGCAAAAAGGTATCGTTATCAACATTGTGTCGATTACGATGAAACCTTTTAATCGTTGCCATGGTTAAATCCATGTGGATAATGCTTGCTGATGCTGCATGTTTCATTTATGAAATATGGCAGCTGAATGTCAAAACCGTTTTCCTTAACCGAAAACCTTTTGGAGGATGTTTACAACATCCTAATGGTTTTGTTGTACCAAAACGAGTAAATGAGGTTTGTAAGTTGTTTGATCAATTTATGGATTGAAGTAAGCATTGCGTTCTTGGAACTATATCGTTTTGATGTAATCATAATGGTATATGATTTAATTCAAAACGAAAAAGGATTCTTGTGTATATAAGGAGGTTAGTGGGAGCGCACTGACAATGATTGTCCTATAAAATGATGATATATCATTTCTTGGAAATGATATTCCCATAAAATAATCGGTGAAAGCTTGGCTTTCATGAAAAATTATCCGTGTAGAATACTTGGGGAGACAACCTTTATTCTAGGAATAAGGATCTGCTGGGATAGATCTAAAAGTTGTTGGCACTCTCCGAGTACTCGTACATTGAAATAAATGTACGCGACCTGGTGTCTCATATACTTTGAGCATATGGAGTCACAATCAGGCCAATCCAAGTGATAGTCATTGGATTGATGTTAAGAACATCCTTACGTATCTTAGAAGATTTAAGGATGCTTTCTTAAGCTATGGAGGAGGAGAACTTGAAGTGACTGGATTCACTGCTGCAAGTTTCCTAACCGAAAAAACGACTTTAAGTCGTAATAAGGGCACTATATTGTTTGAATAATGGAACAGTGAGCTGGAAATCTTCCAAGCAAGATATTGTTGCCGAATAAACAAAAAAAAAAGGAATATTGCTGCAGCTGAGGCAGCAATAGAAGCACTTTGGATCTGTATAATCCTAATTGGATTAGGAGTAGTTCTGTTAGCAGCTGAGCTAGGCTACAGCACAAACTAAAGATTTAATGGTCTCATCATCGATCCAAGTATACACTTCAACAATTCATCAGATTCGTTCGGATCATACATCGTGGCGATGTGATGATCGAATAAATCGCATCAGATGATAACTTTGCAAATCCGCTGATGAAAGCATTTTTCTCAGCAGAAGTTTGAGCGAACCGTACATAGTTCAAGTGTAGGACACTTGAGTGATTGGCTATAGGCCAAGTGGGAGATTTTTGGACAATTATGACCCATAGCATCACTATTTCTACATAATATTGTGTTGTTGTACAAATTAACTATGTGACCAAGGAAATTGCACTTTTATCATTTGTAATTGGATTACCAAGATACAAAAATGATAAAAGTCCATATGATTAGTTCCGGATTGATAAGATATGAGACAGTATCAATCCATGAAGTTTTAATCATTAAAACATCCCTAGTCATAGTATTATCGATACTGGACATCGATAATGCGGAATAGACTAGTATTGCACTTGTACGTGTTATGGGAGCATAACGGCATAGTTCTCATATATTTGGGTATTGGATACTCATGCAAGTGTAATAGGAGGTTGTGTTTACCGATGGTACGGAAACAGGTTCTCTCTGGATAGACCCCTCGGAATTCCATTGGTAGTATGACTATGTGTCTATGGAAGTCCGAATCAGGGTAGGTGTATTTGGTCTTAACCTGAGACTTGCACCGCTAATACTTGCGACAATCAATATACTTTGATTTTGGTCATCCAGGGCTTTAACAGGTTCTGTGTACGCCTCTTCTGGGTATATTGAGAATCGTAGTGTATTGGATGTGATGTCAAGATGGAAGTATCACTCCAGTCATATGGAGATGATGGTCACGTAGGATACGGAACTAGTACTCTTTAGTACTGCAATCATCGGGATAATATGACTAGATCATGATTATCCGATTATAGAGACTAGTTACCAGAGATCCGACATGTGCTTCGTACGGGGCAGACACAATTCCAGCCCCAGGCCTAGCACGTGACATCCGATACTGGATCGCAATACGCAATACTACGTATACTACACCTGATACATATTATATATTCCTTTAAGAATATTTCTGGAGAATTGGGTAGGCACGGTGCTTTGCTAGAAGCCAACCATGTCTTGTAAATCGGTAAAAACGTAGTACTAGGTACGTACGTGTTCGGATAGTCCGACGACCGGATTTACTACCAACATATCCAGGGATCTCATGGGTCGCTTCCCGAAGATTCACTGATGACGTATGATTCGCACATAATTAATCTGGGATTAATTATTAGAGAGAGAAAATTAATCTAGGATTAATTACGGAGATATTGTTTCGACTAAAAATATTATTTAAAATAGAGAGAACGATTAATTTGAATTAATCGATAAAATAATATATTCGACATATTATGCAAAATTAGATTTCGACGCGGAATTAAAATTAGATTTTAATTCTGGCGAACGAGTTAGTTTAGAATTAATTTGCTAGCGACGTGAATAGTAATTTTGCTAGGCATAATTATTTAATTAAATTAGATTTAATTACGTCACAACGGAAAATTTGTTAATTCGAAATTAACGAACCCGAGCCCGGAATGTGTTTGCGAGGCCACTCCAATTTTGAATTGTGGGGACACAGAAACTGGGTGACGCATGCTATCCTAGGCTCGCGGCCTAGTTGGGAGTACGAAGACCTCAAACCGTTGGGTTAGGAATGGTCTCTTACTTATGTCACTTGTAATGAAAGGATTTATGTAATAATTTAATCAAGCTTAAGTAACACTTATTTCCAAGAGTGTCATGCTTCTAAATTCACATGTACAAAATAAAACTTACACCTAAATTTACATATATTTCACATCTAAGATTGCATGCTTGAAAGTACATAAAAGTAGCAACGAACATACAACTTCATTGGCATATTATATTCACGAAAACACAAGCACACATACTAACCACACAAGCACACATGTGAGCACTTTTCCAAGTGGTACGTGGAATTGTATCCTAAGTACATACCACACTACCATCCATTCGGAATCGGCTACGGAATTTATGTCTGGGTTTCCATCCGATATACCACAAGAAATAATACTCAAATGTTATCATGACATAGGTATATGAATTGTAATACGTTAAGCCAAGACTAAGGTAAATGATGCAACCAATGGAATAAACATGCTTTTCATTATAATGCGTACAAAGATAAGAATAACCATGTGGGATTTCATGATACATGCATGAATGGTGTAGCTGGCCTTACGTGCGGGCTGAGACTAATAGGTGTCATTTAGGGCGCGGTTTCAGGCAGTGGATAGGTGACTAAACTGGGCAGTGAGAGGTATGTTGCTGATTGCGTGTGGCAGTGTGGTCAATTCGTGTGAGTTGTCTAGGCTATGTGGCACTGATTATGCTTGGTGAAGCGATGTGGCGTTGAAGGTTTGTGGAGTGTAAAGGCTAGTACGTGAGGTGAGGAAGCTATTGAGGGGTTGAAGCGGTGAGGTTCTTTATGAGGCCAGTGAGGGATGATGTTAGGGTGGCCGATAGTTGATGAGGGGTCTTACGTGAGAGTTGAGCTGCTGTGAAGGGGCTTATTTACCGAGAAGTCTAGGGGCTGTTTGCATGTATTCGGCGTGAAGGATGGGTGCAGTTTGACGTGAATGGCTTAAGGACGTGAGGGTTACGTGTTGATGCAAGAGAGCTACTTATGGTTTTTTGTGTGGTACGT
The DNA here is from genome assembly GCA_019454045.1 of Zanthoxylum bungeanum. NCBI lineage: Eukaryota > Viridiplantae > Streptophyta > Magnoliopsida > Sapindales > Rutaceae > Zanthoxylum > Zanthoxylum bungeanum. The sequence continues at coordinate 9,897 of SKCR01024047.1, forward strand.
GGCTGAAGGAGTGGTTAGCGTGAAGGCAGGGGACTTTGTCGGTGTGCTCTAAGGGGCTTCAAGGTATGATAGGCTGGGAGTATGGGTACACCAATGACAATAGGTCGAGCCAAGACAGGGATAAACGATGCAGTCAATATATGAAAGACACGGCAAATATCGTGGTAAAGGTAGCCTTTTAGGCTTTTCTTCCTAAATGGAGAACCTTTTAATCCAACACAATAAGCCCATGCGCCTTTCGTTATAATGCATACAAAGATAAAGATAACTATATCAAACTTAGTATGTCTGATTGAACATATCTTACATCCAACCGAACACACATCAACCGGCGGGGCAAAGCATCGTGGTAAATGATTTTAACCCCTCCAAATAGGGGACCTTTAATCCGACTTACTAAGCCCATGCGCTCGATCGCATCATACATACAAAAATAAAGACAATAACATCAAACTTAGTATGCCCGATTGAACATATCTTATATCCAACCGAACACACATCAACCGGCGCGGCAAAGCATCGTGGTAAAGGATTTTAACCCCTCCAAATAGGGGACCTTTAATCCGACTTACTAAGTACATGCGCTCGATTGTATCATTCATACAAAAATAAAGACAATCACATCAAACTTAGTATGCACGATTGAACATATCTTATATCCAACCGAACACACATCAACCGCCGCGGCAAAGCATCATGGTAAAGGATTTTAACCCCTCCAAATAGGGGACCTTTAATCCGACTTACTAAGCCCATGCGCTCAATTGTATCATACATACAAAAATAAAGACAATCACATCAAACTTAGTATGCGCGATTGAACATATCTTATATCCAACCGAACACACATCAACCGGCGCGGCAAAGCATCGTGGTAAAGGATTTTAACCCTTCCAAATAGAGGACCTTTAATCCGACTTACTAAGCCCATGCGCTCGATTGTATCATGCATACAAATAACGTGCGGAATTCAAATGACGAAAAGAAAGTGTCGTTTACTCAAGCGGTACGTGGAGTTGTATCCCGAGTGCAGATCATACTACCGTCCATTCAGAATCGACTATGAAATTTATGTCCAGGTTTCCATCCGATGTACAGCGAGAGTTGACACATCTTTAATTTTATTCCAAAGCCACAACATAGAATATCTCATAATCCATGCATATTTATCTACTCAAGGGCCACAACATGCATTTCAACATAACAATCATGCAAGCAATATTCAATAAATAATACAAATAAAACAGAAAACGAATGTGGAAAATACCCTCAGGTCTAACCTTTTATGTCGACTTTCGAACTCGCGTTTCACGGCCGTCGGAAGGGCTATCACTCCGTAACTTTTCTGGTTCACTGGTTCACTTTTTTCCTCGCTGTTTTCGCTGCTCGGACTGCTGTTTTCGTCCTGTTTTGCCACTATTTTGCTGCTGTTTAAGGGTGTTTTCTTGTCACTTTTTATGGGAAATAAGGGATTGTTTTGGTGATTTTTTGGGGTTGTTTGCTCACTGTTTTAGGGTGGGTTTTAGGGTTATTTCTTCACGTTGATTCAGTGACTTTGGGGACAGTTTAGGGGTTCTGGTTTCACGTTGGTTGAGGGTTTATTTTCTGTTTTGTTTTGTTAGTCAGTGAGGGTGCGTTTGTGGCTTTATTTGCTCATGGTTTATGGGGCTTTGGTCGGTTGGTGGATTTGAGTGAGGGCTAGGGGTCGGTCAGGGGGGTGGACTTTGGTGGCTGCTATGCGCGTTGGTTTTGGGCGTTATTTATGTAGGGTAATGGGTAGGGGCATGGACAATTGTGTGAGAGGCGTTGGTGAGCTTTGGTTTAACGTTAGGAGCTTATGTTTGTGAAGGCTATGGCTTGAGGCGTGAGTTTGTTTCGTGAGAGGCATGTGGCTACGTGTATGTTTCAGTCGGTGGTTGAAAGTCTGGTGCGTGAAGATTGGCTGGGCTGGCGAGTGGGTGATGGTGTTGAAGGGCGTAATAGGCTGCTGCGCTGCTGAGTCTTTTAGGTTTTTAGTGAGTGATGTGTGGCTTTTGTTTATTTTTTGTGAGAGTGTCTCGTGCACAGTGAGGATATGGAAGCCAAGCTTTAGGGTTTATTTGTTTTTAGTTTATTGTTTGTGTCGTGAGGGTGAAGTAGTTGGGGGAGGAATAGGGTAGCAATTTTGTGTTATATTTATAGTGAGAGGGTAGGGTTAGGGTTTGCATGGATTTAAGGAAATAAAATCAATTGATTAGGGAGGGATTTACTTAATTTATTTTAGGCAATAATATTTATATTTTAGGTGGGAATTTCTTTTAAATTGGTGAGTGATTTATTAAATTAGGAATGAATTTATTTTGATTTGATTTTAATTTGGAAGTGAATTATTTAATTTAAATTTAAATTTAATTTGTTTTATTTAATTTGAATTGGAATTAATTTAATTGGATTTAATTTGTGAATTTAATTTGATTAAGATTTAATTTAATTATCTTTTAATTAAATTCAATTGTATTTTAGTTTAGTTTTAATTCAATTGTATTTTAGTTTAATTTTAATTCCATTGTATTTAATTAGCTTTAATTAAATTTAATTTCACATTAATTCGTTTTAATTAAATTTGGTTTAATTTCATTTCAATTTAATTAGTTATTAAATTTTCAATGTTAATTAAATTAATTGGTTTCGTTTTAACTTTAATTTAATTTCAATTGGTTTTAATTAAAATTTGTGACATGTGTTTTAAATGTTTTAATTATTTTTAATTTGTGACATGTGTTTTAACACGGAGGTCCAACAAGCGAACCCAAAGCTAATCCAGCGAATAAGAACTAACAAAATGCCGATTCCCTTCCGACGATCGTTTCCCGCAACTTACTCGACTAAAAAAGTAGTTCCTCCAACTGAGACTCATCATCGGGTTTCACATGAAAAAATACAATGCATACAGTCGTCCCCACTTTGATGGGACTTGTGCAGTGTGTGACTTTGAACAATCCTATCAAAGTTTTGCAATGCATTTTTACTTACCTGGCTCGCTAGCTTTCACCTGACTTGCCTGCTACTCCGCCGAGCTGATGATGTAGTGGACCTCGATCTTGGGACGCATCCCAATAACTGCAACCGACAACGGGGGCCTCGACCCTGGGACGCATCCCAATACCGCTGACAAAATGGACCTCGGCCCGGGGACGCATCCCAAAATATGATGCAGTGGGTCCACGACCCTGGGACGCATCCCGATAACTACAACCGACAACGTGGCCTTCGGCCCTGGGACGCATCCCAATACCGCTGATAAAATGGGCCTCGGCCCGGGGACGCATCCCCAAACTGATGTTGTGGGTCCACAACCCTCGGACGCATCCCGATAACTGCAACCGACAATGGGCGCCTCGACCCTGGGACGCATCCCAATACCGCTGACAAAATGGGCCTCGGCCCGGGGACGCATCCCCAAAATATGATGCAGTGGGTCCACGACCCTGGGACGCATCCCAATAACTGTAACCGACAATGGGGGCCTCGATCCTGGGACGCATCCCAATACCGCTAACCAAATGGGCCTCGGCCCGGGGACGCATCCCCAAAATGGAATATACTTACGATGATGTGGGTCTCAACCCTATGATGCATCCCCAAACTTCTGAAGATGATGATATAGGCCTCGGCCTTGAGACCCATCTCGGAAACTGATGCTGATGGGGGCCTCGACCCTAGGACTCACCCCTACAACTGATACTGATGATGATGTGGGCCTCGGCCTTGGGACTCATCACCACAACTGATACTGATGTAGATGTGGGCCTCGCCCCAAACCGGTACTGATAAGGCCCTCGCCCGCAAAATGATACTGATTTAGGCCTCGCCCCCAGGCCGATACTGATACGATGCGGGTCTCGCCCCCAGAGTGCCATACCCGGCAAGACTGATAAAGATGTGGGTCTCGCCCCCAGAGTGCCATACTCGGCAAGACTGATTCTGAAAAAGATGTGGGCCTCGCCTCCGAACTGTTACTGATAGGGGCCTCTCTTCCAAAACTGATATTGATATGGGCCTCGCCCCCATGCTGAAACTGATATAGGCCTCGCCCCCATGCTGATACTGATATGGGCCTCGCCCCCATGCTAACACAGATGTGGGCCTCGCCCCAAACTTGATACTGATATGGGCCTCGCCCCAAACTGATACTGATGTGGACCTCGTCCCAAACTGCTACTGATGTGGGCCTCGCCTCTAAAACTGTTACTGATATGGGCCTCGCCCCTATGCTGATACTGATATGGGCCTCGCCCCCATGCTAACACATCTGTGGGCCTCGCCCCAAACTTGATACTGTTATAGGCCTCGCCCTAAACTGAAACTGATGTGGACCTTGTCCAAAACTGCTACTGATATGGGCCTCACCCCCAGAATACCATACCCGGCAGAACCACTGTTGTTCCATTCCAACATATTGTATTGTCTCTCGCGAGATAATCTTGATAGCTAGACATATATTCGTCCTCAACGAATGCTTCGCGTCAAAACTGGAGAATCTTCAAAGTACTTGATACGCTCAACTCCAATCGTCTGAATAAGTGGTCTGAACTAGACTCCTAGTGTGTGTGTGCAAAGGTTCTTTCACAGCATTTTCCTTAAGTTAGCCAACTTGATGATTTCGTTTCAGAGAATCGGATCGGTGGGTCTAACCAATCTAGATGTCTCGATCACACTCTGTGATTACTTCGTCATACTCAACATGATATGGTTTTCTTCTTTTTTCTTTCGTCTCTTTCTTTACATTCTTTCCTTTCTCTTTTTTTTTTCTTTTTTTTTTTGACACACATACCCTTTAAGGTAGCATTTCTCCTCATGGTGGTCCTAATACTCACCCATGGGTAGCTTCACGCTTATCGGTTATAGGCGGTATATTTTTCTTTTCTTTTCAGAGACTTTCTTTGTTCCTAACCATATCATATATCATAGCATAAGTAAACCAGGGTGGACATCCAGGCAAACGGTCATTTACCGATCCATCATCCCTTCGGCTAGTCGTCTTGCCAACCACTCAGGTTTCCACTGTTGAGATCCTGTAATCAAGTGCTCGCGAGTCCAGCTGAGATCAATCCATTCAGAATACCGGACGAGAGCACGTCTCGTACTTATCATTTCTAAAGCTTCTCCCTACAACAAACAATGTCATCACCGGACATATGTCTAACTATCAAAGATTTCTCTCTCTCATTTTTTTTTCACTCATTCCACAGAATTCTTTCGTCATCTTCTGATAATATGGGCTTCACCCTCTAAGATCCATTCCCAAAACTCAAACTCATGTGGGCCTCAACCCTGGGATTCCTCCTCAATACCCACATCAATGTGGGCCTCAACCCTCAAATTAATACTTGAATCTAACACCAATGCTGGCCTTAACCCTTAGATTATTACCCAAATCCGATACTGTGCTTTCGCTGTTTCTGAATGGCTTGTCTTTGTCACTTTCTCTTTTCTTCTTCAAAACCTGTGAACACAAAACAAAACAAACAGAAAAGGAATGAAAAATGGGTTACGTGTATGCATGCATGCATGTGTTTCTTATCCCGTCGGTTAGGTCTTCCGCCATTTCCCTTGGTGACTGCTCGGTCTTTTCTTCCTCAAGTAAAGTACTGTTTCAATCTGTCCACGTCGATCGGCTCGGTGAACTCATTCTCCTCTAAATCTGATAGTTTCACTATCCCGTTTCCCATTGCTGAATGGCCATCCTGTCTTTTCTGCTTGCTTCTTCCAAAAATTCACCGGGTTCGAAATATCGCTGAGTATCATAGTGCCAAGGTTGAATAATTTTGTCAAATATACTCATGTTGCAGAGACTCATGCAAGTTAACGAAATGAACATCTTTATTATCATTAAGAAAAGGTTCGAACAATTAAACAAAATCAATGTCTCTATTAATGAATACTGGATCACAACTGAATAAGATCTGGGAGACAAACATCTCCATAAATTGCAACTTTATTTTCCCTTGCTTTCTTATTTCCTTCAACCATCAATTTTTCCAGGTACAGTAGTTCTTCTTCCCATTCACTTTTCCTTTTTGCAACCCCCGTCTCATCACTGTCTGAGAAGTTTTCCCAAAGATCCTCCCTTTGCTTTATTTCACTTTTACCACTGTTGCCTCATATCCCCGTGCAAGAAGTTTGGTAGTTGTGGGTTGGGAAGACAAGATTGTCGGGTAGGCCGGAGTCAATAATGTGGGTAGGTGGAGGTTTTTTGTGTATGTTGGCTTGTTCTTTTTACGGGTTGGGTATTTTATGGGCATCAATAAGGTTTTGGATTTCATGCCTAAGGTGGATGCAGTTATTAGTTTCATGGCCCCTTTCTTGGTGGAAGTAACAATACTGATTTAGGTTGAGGTACGGTGGCACAGGGTTAGGAAGTGGTCTAGGTTTTAAGGGTTTTAGAAGTCCTTGCATCTTCAGTTTCTTAAACACCTTTGACAAAGGTCTACCAAGATTGGAGAATCGTCTGTTTCTGATAGAGGCGATATCGGAAGGAGGGAGTTTGGTCTCCGAAGGTTCCCCGATGGTCTTTCCATTCTGATTGTTCATCTCTCTGTTATCGGCTATACAGAGTGCGGTCAAACTGGCCACAACATTAGTCAGAGCTTGCAATATCTCAATAATTCATGTTATTTTGGTCTCCAATTGATCCAGGCGGGATCCCTCGTTGGCTGACTCATTCATATTGGCTGATGGTCTTCTGACAAGTCTTCCCCCAACCCAACGGGTATCTATGATGGCTTTTAACACAAAGGGGGTTAGCATGATGCGTGTATGCATGAGTGCATGTCATGTATGCGATGTATGGAATAAATAAGCTTATAAAATAATTGCACTAATTGGCCCATTATCATTTTAAAGTGTTCAATCATATTATTGCGCGGTGCAAACTTGTCCCAATTGAAATGGCCCAACAAGTTTACACTTCGCGATAACATAACCAAATAACTTCAGATGATAAAAGGCCAATACATAAAATGGCCCATCGGTATTTTAGAAGCCTTTGGCCCAACTGTCAAAGGACACGAACTCGTCCCAGTTTAAATGGCCCAACAAGTTCACATCTCTTGATAAAAGGTCCAACTGGATCCAAATAACGATGGTCCAAAACATAAACATAAAAGAAAGATAATGCAAACATAAAACAATAATTTCTACAGAATGGCCCATCAACATTTCAGAAGCTTTGGGCCCAATGGTCATAAGGTACAAACTCGCCCCAGTTTAAATGGCCCAGCAAGTCCGCATTTCTGACAATGATCCAACTGCATCCAAATGAGGATAGTCCACAAGCTCATACTCAAGGAAATAATTGTTACTTTAACCATACAATCCCGGTCTATGGGTGGGTTCGCAAGAGTGTAGACAAAGGCTCTCATCGGCGAAGGATGGCCCACAACTAGGTCTCCCCAATCAAGGGTTCGAGCAACCAAGTGAGCGCACCATTTTTTATACACTAAGGTACGTGCCAATGAGCTATGGTGTGTGACTGATTGTCAAATGGATTTCCCATTGTAGATTCCCCAGAGGGAAGGTGTAGCGGGGCTCACTTAAATACCCAAGCCTCTTAGGCTCTTATCGCTTGGTTCGGGAATAAACAACGAGTCCTCCAAATTAGTCCATCACAATAGGCTACGAGTAGATGGCTATATAGGTGCCTTCACAGCTTTTCCTTCTAGAAAGGTAGTGAATGAAGGAAGACACCAAACCATTACCTCGCCTGAAAATGCCTTTGATTAAACCCCCATTTTATCCACTTTAGACACGGTCAATTAAAACATAAATCCAAACATTACAAGACAATATTTCGGGGCCGATTCTCTATCCCCAGTGGAGTCGCCAGACTGTGGGGACACAGAAACTGGGCGACGCATGCTGTCCTAGGCGCGCGGCCTAGCTGGGAGTACGGAGTAGCCCACGGGGGACTAAACCAGAGAATAATGGAGTCGCCACCCGGTGTTAACCGGTAAAATGAGATTTAAGGCTGCACTCACCTCTCACAAGGGAAGACCTCAAACCGTTGGGTTCGAAATGGTCTCTTACTTATGTCACTTGTAATGAAAGGATTTATGTAATAATTTAATCAAGATTAAGTAACACTTAGTTCCAAGAGTATCATGCTTCTAAATTCACATGTACAAAATAAAACTTACACCTAAATTTACGTATATTTCACATCTAAGATTGCATGCTTGAAAGTACATCAAAGTAGCAACGAACATACAACTTCATTGGCATATTATATTCACGAAAACACAAGCACACATACTAACCACACAAGCACACATGTGAGCACTTTTCCAAGTGGTACGTGGAATTGTATCCCAAGTACAGACCGCACTACCGTCCATTCGAAATAGGCTACATAATTTATGTCATGGTTTCCATCCGATATACCACAAGAAATAATACTCAAATGTTATCATGACATAGGTATATGAATTGTAATACGTTAAGCCAAAACTAAGGTAAATGATGTAACTAATGGAATAAACATGCTTTTCATTATGATCCGTACAAAGATAAGAATAACCATGTGGGATTTCATGATACATGCATGAATGGTGTAGCTGGCCTTAGGTGCGGGCTGAGACTAATAGGTGGCGTTTAGGGTGCGGTTTCAGGCAGTGGATAGGTGACTAAACTTGGCAGTGAGAGGCGTAGAACTGGGCAGTGAGGGGTGTGTTACTGATTGCGTGTGGCAGTGTGGTCAATTCATGTGAGTTGTCTAGGCTATGTGGCGCTGATTATGCTTGGTGAAGCGGTGTGGCGTTGAAGGTTTGTGGAGTGTAGAGGCTATGACGTGAGGTGAGGCAGCTGTTGAGGGGTTGCAGCGGTGAGGTTCTTTATGAGGGCAGTGAGGGATGATGCTAGGGTGGCCGATAGGGATCTTACGTGAGAGTTGAGCTGCTGTGAAGGGGCTTATTTACCGTGAAGTCTAGGGGCTGTTTGCATGTATTCGGCGTGAAGGATGGGTGCAGTTTGACGTGAATGGCTTAAGGACGTGAGGGTTACATGTTGATACAAGAGTGCTACTTATGGTTGTTTTTGTGGTACGTGGCTGAATGAGTGGTTAGCGTGAAGGCAGGGGACTTTGTGCGTGTGCGCTAAGGGGCATCAAGGTGTGGTGGGCTGGGAGTACGGGTACACCAATGACAATAGGTCGAGCCAAGACAGGGATAAACGATGCAATCAATAGATGAAAGACACGGAAAATATCGTGGTAAAGGTAGCCTTTTAGGCATTTCTTCCTAAACGGAGAACCTTTTAATCCAACACAATAAGCCTATGCGCCTTTCGTTATAATGCATACAAAGATAAAGATAACTATATCAAACTTAGTATGTCCGATTGAACATATCTTACATCCAACCGAACACACATCAACCGGCGCGGCAAAGCATCGTGGTAAAGGATTTTAACCCCTCCAAATAGGGGATCTTTAATCCGACTTACTAAGCCCATGCACTCGATCGCATCATATATAACAAAATAAAGACAATCACATCAAACTTAGTATGCCCAATTGAACATATCTTATATCCAACCGAACACATATCAACCGGCGCGGGAAAGCATCGTGGTAAAGGATTTTAACCCCTCCAAATAGGGGACCTTTAATCCGACTTACTAAGCCCATGCGCTCGATTGTATCATACATACAAAAATAAAGACAATCACATCAAACTTAGTATGCCCGATTGAACATATCTTATATCCAACCGAACACACATCAACCGGCGCTGCAAAGCATCGTGGTAAAGGATTTTAACCCCTCCAAATAGGGGACCTTTAATCCGACTTACTAAGCCCATGCGCTCGATTGTATCATACATACAAAAATAAAGACAATCACATCAAACTTAGTATGCCCGATTGAACATATCTTATATCCAACCGAACACACATCAACCAGCACGGCAAAGCATCGTGGTAAAGGATTTTAACCCCTCCAAATAGGGGACCTTTAATCCGACATACTAAGCCCATGCGCTCGATCGCATCATACATACAAAAATAAAGACAATCACATCAAACTTAGTATGCCCGATTGAACATATCTTATATCCAACCGAACACACATCAACCAGCGTGGCAAAGCATCGTGGTAAGGATTTTAACCCCTCCAAAAAGGGGACCTTTAATCCGACTTACTAAGCCCATGCGCTCGATTGTATCATGTATACAAATAACGTGCGGAATTCAAATGACGAAAAATAAATAAATCAAAGCAATATAAAACAAAAGAAAGTGTCGTTTACTCAAGCGGTACGTGGAGTTGTATCCCGAGTACAGATCATACTACCATCCATTCGGAATCGGCTATGAAATTTATGTCCAGGTTTCCATCCGATGTACAGCGAGAGTTGACACATCCTTAATTTTATTCCAAAGCCACAACATACAATATCTCATAATCCATGCATATTTATCTACTCAAGGGCCACAACATGCATTTCAACATAACAATCATGCAAGCAATATTCAATAAATAATACAAATAAAGTAGAAAATGAATGTGGAAAATACCCCCAGGTCTAACCTTTTATGTCGACTTTCGAATTCGCGTTTCACGGCCGTCGGAAGGGCTATCACTCCGTAACTTTTCTGGTTCGCTGGTTCACTTTTTTCCTCGCTGTTTTCGCTGCTCGGACTGCTGTTTTCGCCCTATTTTGCCACTGTTTTGCTGCTGTTTAAGGGTGTTTTCTGGTCACTGTTTTATGGGAAATAAGGGACTATTTTGGTGATTTTTGGGGTTGTTTGCTCACTGTTTTAGGGTGGGTTTTAGGGTTATTTCTTCACGTTGATTTAGTGACTTTGGGGGCAGTTTAGGGGTTCTGGTTTCATGTTGGTTGAGGGTTGATTTTCTGGTTTGTTTTGTTAGTCAGTGAGGGTGCATTTGTGGCTTTATTTGCTCATGGTTTAGGGGGCTTTGGTCGGTTGGTGGCTTTGAGTGAGGGCTAGGTGTCGGTCAGGGGGGTGGACTTTGGTGGCTGTTGTGCGCGTTGGTTTTGGGCGTTATTTATGTAGGGTAATGGGCAGGGGCATGGACAATTGTGTGAGAGGCGTTGGTGAGCTTTGGTTTAACGTGAGGAGCTTATGTTTGTGAAGGCTATGGCTTGAGGCGTGAGTTTGTTTCGTGAGAGGCATGTGGCTACGTGTATGTTTCAGTCGGTGGTTGAAAGTCTGGTGCGTGAAGATTGGCTGGGCTGGCGAGTGGGTGATGGTGTTGAAGGGCGTAATAGGCTGCTGCGCTGCTGAGTCTTTTAGGTTTTTAGTGAGTGATGTGTGGCTTTTGTTTATTTTTTGTGAGAGTGTCTCGTGCACAGTGAGGATATGGAAGCCAAGCTTTAGGGTTTATTTGTTTTTATTTTATTGTTTGTGCCGTGAGGGTGAAGTAGTTGGGGGAGGAATAGGGTTGCAATTTTGTGTTATATTTATAGTGAGAGGGTAGGGTTAGGGTTTGCATGGATTTAAGGAAATAAAATCAATTAATTAGGGAGGGATTTACTTAATTTATTTTAGGCAATAATATTTATATTTTAGGTGGGAATTTCTTTTAAATTGGTGAGTGATTTATTAAATTAGGAATGAATTTATTTTGATTTGATTTTAATTCGGAAGTGAATTATTTAATTTAAATTTAAATTTAATTTGATTTATTTAATTTGAATTGGAATTATTTTAATTGGATTTAATTTGTGAATTTAATTTGATTAAGATTTAATTTAATTACGTTTTAATTAAATTCAATTGTATTTTAGTTTAGTTTTAATTCAATTGTATTTTAGTTTAATTTTAATTCCATTGTATTTAATTAGCTTTAATTAAATTTAATTTCACATTAATTCGTTTTAATTAAATTTGGTTTAATTTCATTTCAATTTAATTAGTTATTAAATTTTCAATGTTAATTAAATTAATTGGTTTCGTTTTAACTTTAATTTAATTTCAATTGGTTTTAATTAAAATTTGTGACATTTGTTTTAAATGTTTTAATTATTTTTAATTTGTGACATGTGTTTTAACACGGAGGTCCAACAAGCGAACCCAAAGCTAATCTAGCGAATAAGAACTAACAAAATGCCGATTCCCTTCCGACGATCGTTTCCCGCAACTTCCTCGACTAAAAAAGTAGTGCCTCCAACTGAGACTCATCATCGGGTTTCACATGCAAAAATACAATGCCTACATGAATCAAGTGCGGCCACAAATCACATCGTAAGTCACTCACATGTCACATCCACTTTTTGTGATGTGTGTCATGTCACTTTTTTGGTGATGGAGGTGGTTGAGAGCAATTAATGCTCTTTTCCCTCCAAATTGCTTTCGGAAAACATATACCAAAAAGGGTTTTGACTTTGAAAAAAACTTGGTAATTGTTTTAGAAACAACACAACTTCTCTTCTCTCTGTCCTCCTCATTCGACCTTGGAGCCATTTTTCTCTCTAAGTTATTGGCTTGGCCGAGAACAAGAAGAAGCCAAAAGGGAAGATTTGTGGCAAATTGTTCCAAGATGCTAGCACATCCAATGGGTCAAACAAAGGTGATAGGGAAACCCATTCATGAGCATGGAATCCATTATCAAAGCTTGGAGCTTGGAGCACACAAATGGGGTTGACCGAAACTTGGAGCACAAAAGAGGAGCTTGGCCGAGAGCTTCAATGGAGCAAGGAAAATCTTTTTGTTCATCGCATCTTAAATCCGATCAAAGTGAGTATTTCCACAACTTTACTTTGTTGTATTCGCACTTTTCATAGCTTAATATGATCTTGGGATGACCTAGAAAACCCAACAAAAGTCCATTCGAATTTTACTGGCACTAGCTGCACACTTTGATTTTGAGATTTGGCAGATGGATGTCAAAATAGCTTTCCTTATGGGAACCTCGTAGAGGAAGTATATATGACACAACCTGGGGGGTTTTCTTCTAAGGATGATCATAATAAAGTATGCAAGCTTAAACGATCGATTTATGGACTCAAGAAAGCCTCCGGAAGTTGGAATATACGATTTGATGAGACAATCAAAGAATTTGACTTCATCAAAAATGTAGACAAGCCTTCTGTTTACAGGAAAAGTGGTGATAGTGCTGTTATATTTCTTGTATTATATGTCGATGACATATTAATCATCGGGAATGATATTCCCATGGTGCAAGCCACCAAACAATGGTTATCTCAGAAGTTCTCCATGAAAGATTTGGGAGAAGCAGCCTACATCCTCGGCATTAAGATCTACCGTACTATATCTAAGAGGTTGTTAGGACTTTCTCAATCTACATACATAGATAAAGTTTTGAAAAGATTCAAAATGGAAGATTCCAAAAGAGGTAATTTACCTACTTGTCATGGAATCAAATTATCTAAGGAGCAATGTCCACATACTCCTTCAGATAAAGAGCGTATGAGTAGGATCCCTTATGCTTCAACAATATGATCGATCATGTACAACTAAGAGACTTGTTAGATACTCCCATTAGTCACGTATTAAATCTGATTTAATAAAGGACACAGTAAGACTATCTGTATGACAGTTAGTGTAACTATTTGACAGTTAACGTGTCTTTTATGTAAATAGTATTCATCTTTCGTAAAGGATGATTCCTTTGTCGAAAGATAGATTGATTGGAATGTCTAGTCAATCTTATGCATCATGGGATGATGGTGTAATGAATATTATATTATGTGTGATTACATATATAAATGTAATCGTAATTGTTACGAGTTTTTTTAACATATTATAGACCATATTATGAGTCTTGAACATGTTCTTTGTGATCGTTGAGATATTAAGAACGAGTTTCTTATCCATGGAGAATTTAGTCTGCAACCATAAGGTCGATTAGTTTTTATCCTAATTATGACATTAAATGGTCTATGTCATATAAAGTCAGAAAAGATGCAGTGGGAGTGTCACTGTTGATTTTGCTAAATCAGTGGAATCAGTTGCAACTTATTAAATATTGACTTTTGAAGTTGCGTAGTGACCTTATAGATTAGAAGTTTTCATATTAGTGTAGTGTTTGTCGTTGTCTTATAGTATTTGGATTTGATCTCTAAATACATAGACAACTTAGTAGCTATAGCACAATACTGATATAGCGTTTGAGTCATATTGATGTAGAATTTGGATTCTACAAAATATAAATGATGTTGGCTTAGGAAAACGGTTGGGTTTGTTGGACAGACTCGATTTGTTAAAGTAGGCTTACTTGTTGTTGCCTACCTCTTGAGGGCTGGTGAGCTCTTGAGGGCCATGAGTATGCGATACACATTAAGATGTGTATATGATACCATGGATTGACACTAGAGCAAGTAGGAGAAATTGTTAGGGTTGGAGCTCAGAGTGCCAATCCGGATCGTATTTATGTCCGATTCATAAATACGAGCAATTTCATTTTCCATAATATTACTTAATTTAATGGTAGCACCCTTGTCTTTTATACATTTATTCGATCTAATTACGATTAGGTATCTGATTATGAATAGATCGAAACTGAATATGGTTTAGTGATACGTGTATATTAGACAACGACCCTAGGATTTACAATATAGTGCACAGTTACAACGTAGTTTGTAATTGACATTGGGAAGCGTACTATTAGATGTATATCCTTAAATAAAGTTCATGGTCAAGATTTACTAACACGGGTCGGTTAGTAAAATCCGATGAGGCCAGTACATTATCGTATATCGTGACTTGGTCTGATGGTTTATCCCAGTGAACCATGAGTCTCGTGAGACTCGTATTGACATGTAGGTGTTTATTTGATAAGACACTGAACGACTCACTAAAGATTTCCTAATAGATGGTACACCACCGTCAATAGGAATCTTCTCGAGTTGAGCGAGCATAATGATCCTTCGACTTGAGATACCACAGTGGGATATATTAGTTATCCTCCACACTTAGATGGCAGTCACGTCACCAATCTATTCATGATCAGACCTCCGCCTGTTCGTTGGGTGTGGACTGATGCTTATGATATATAGTGCGTATCAAGATATGATCCGTCAGTCCTGTGTACAGGGCATAGGCTTCCTCACGTGTTTACGATCTAGTAAATCCATGGCCGTGGTATAACTTTGCAAATCAGTTCCGAGTGGTATTTAGAGATCGTAAATTGAAAGTAAACTTTATTATACCGAACAGATTTGACATTTTCATCTATATCCCAGGTATAATACGGATAGCCTGTGACGGATGGATTATATGTATGCAATGACCTCGGCATGCATAGTTTACCGAGATTATATGTGGTCGTCATAATCCATGAGTGAGTGGATTATGGACACGGAATTGGATTTCGTGACGGATAAACCTAAACTTAGAGAGTCCCACAATATGAAATGTACTCGTTGAGCACTTGGGCAACGTGATATGAATAATACAGATTATTTATAATACTTCTTCGGATTAAATGAGTTAATTCGAATCGTTAAATCGGTTAAACGATAACACATGCATTAGGTGATTTTGTCCGCTAATAATTATTGTGTATTTGTATTTGATACATAATACGATTAGATAGACATTAATTATTCGTCAAATGAGATGTTGACACATGCCATAAATATATGTATTTGTTATCTATTGTAAATAAAAATACATATATTGTTGTTATTTAATTATTTTATTGTAAATAATTAAAAATTAAATATTTATCCATTTGTCATATTAGTATGATAAATGGTGAAATATAATTGGAACACATGGCATGTCTTTATTAATCTTTACATATCCAAATTTGATTTGTTGATGTAAATTAAACCTTTTTTAATTTGATTAAAATTTGGTGAAGGATAAAATTGCCCTCATTGTTTCAGTCATGATGAAAAAAATTAAAAAAAATTGCTTCATCCTTATTTCAACTCCTACTTGATCAAATCCTTACCAATGAAAGTCCCTCTCAAATTGGTTTGATGATTCACCAAGAAAATGAAGAAAATCAAGAATAAAACATTAAGAAATTAGAGATTAAAGGTAATCTACTCTATCCTTAAGCTTGAAAGTTTTTTCATGTTCTTGGTTGAGCTAGATGGATTCTAGGTTTTCTTTTTTTTTCTTAGAATTTGGGGCTTTGTGATTTGGTGGATGAATTGGAAGAGATTGAAGCATGTGTGAAGTGTATTGGAAATAATTATTGTAATTATTTTCCAATTTGATCATTAGATGATGAGTTGCTATTCTTGAGTGTTATTACCACTCTTGTGGCACCTAGAATTATTCTTGGGTTGTTCATATTTGGTGACTTTTGTTGGTGTCTTGATTAATTTGATTAATCTTGAAAATTTGGATTTAAAGCATGAAAATTAGAATTTTTTGTTTCTGGATCAGATCCTGTAAAAATGGAAATTATGTGATGAATTTGATGTCATATGAATGTAATATATCTGTTTTGGGAGTTGGAACAATTGTCGGAAATTGTTTCCGAGTTGAAATAAGCGAAAACGGCCAAAAACGGTATTACCGGGTGACTTTTGAGCCAACCGGGTGACGGCTATCCAAACAGTGAGTTCGTCACTGTTCGGGCAGCCCATGAACTGTCTTGGAACTATTGGGTCTTACCTGGGCAGTCCCCATAAGTATCGGGTGGTCGGTTCGGTCAAAAACGTGTTTTGTGTCATTTTGTGGAAAAAACAATTTTCATAAAAGTTTCGCGACGTTTCAACCTTATTTATGTTGATATTTGATAACGAATAAATATGTTTAGGTGAAATATGATTAAATAATTCATATTAGATATTGAATAATTTATTGGATAATTTGAAAAGTCTTAAAATATGATTTCGCCCGAACCGCTCTTCTGCTGCGCCCATCTCCCAAAACCCTAACACACTCAACCCGAGAAGATTCTTATTGACGTTGGTGTACCATCCATTAAGAATCCTCGATGAGTCGTTCAATGTTTATCCACTATAAACACCTACACTTCTATACGAGTCTCCAAGACTCATGGTTCATTGAGAAACCATCGGAATCCAAGATTCCAATATACGACATGTACCAGTCTTAATGGGTTTACTTTACTGACCAAGTAGTGTAAACCTTGATCAGGAACTGTCTAAGAATGACAACATCATGATACAACTCAATATCAGTTGCTACGCTTTTATAACAGTATCATAACTAATCATTTTAAGGTCTGTTACGTCTTTATCATATAAAAGAGGATGTTGTATAATAGAAACTGTTTATTTTATTCATAATAAAATGTTACATTAGTATTTACAGGGAAATATATAATAAAATTGGCGTCAGAGCACCAACCCTAATATTAAATTCCTTCACTCACTTCTAATCTCCTCCATGCAAGCCTTAATGACAAAAAAAATATATTTCACATCCAATTACTATGCTACACATTATATCATATCCAAAAGAAAAAAAAATTACTTACGTGGCAGGCGCAAAAGTAATGATTCCTTAGTGAAAGTTTCCACAAAAATTGGTTTGGATGAGGAAAAATAGATCGCGATAGCAACAGACTATAGGATTGTTGTCAGATTTTGGTTAAGAAAATGGGTGTGAGAATAGAAAGAAGAAATCAAAGTATCTTAGAGCTATGGGTGAGCTATGGGAGTGTTGTGGTGTTGTGAGCTATGAACAGTCCCTTGTCTTTTTCTTTCCTCTTTTAAAACTGACAGCGATACATCGCGACACTAGAAGTGGCGTTGCGACGCATTGCTTTCTGGAAATTAAGTGCGATCTATGTAGTGACGTGTTGCAATGCCAGATGTGGTGTTGCTGTAACGACCGGTAACCTCAACTACTATTACACTGTGGGATGAGTATCACATAATATAAATCATGTTGAAAATATATATCCTCGAGAGATGACCATGGGAACAATCTCATTGTTCTTATCACTTTCTTAAACCTTTAAGATTTTCCAAAAAAAATAAAAATTTAGCATTTAATTCTATAACCAATTTCTCTCCTTGTCAATCACCAACACAAAATCCCTAACATGTCACTAACATCAACATATGCTTATATTATCAAGATTTCACAATTTCAAATTTGGGTCAAGTTGGTCTTACCTCTTCTTTTGTGTATTTCCTCATTTGAAGATGATATTGATGATGTTATATGATATTTATTAAAGTTATTTGCATGTGTGGAATATTTGGGGGAATAATTAAGCAAATTAAGTATGAGAGAATGAAGTCAATACCAGAATTTGGTCTTGCGTCGCGACGCAGAGAGCCCCACGTCGCGACGTGATATGGGAATTTCCCAGAAATGCTTCTAGTTTGATACACATCGCGACACACACGGAAAAAGTTTGGGTATGTTTCTGGTTGATGCGCGTCGCAAAGCGCAATGCCCTGCGTCGCGATGAGTGGTCAAAATATTACCCAAATCAGTTTCAAACCATCTGTTGGTTTCTAATTAGGTCTCAAGATCCATCAAATCAAGCAAGAAATTCGCATGAATACACAAAGGAGTAAGGCGGAATACATACTCACATTGATCGGTTTGATGCTACAAAGAACAAGCCACTTCTTCCTCCTTATTGAAGCTCGGCAGTGAGCATATAGAGCTGTGGGCTGCTCGGTTTCACTGGTTTTTGTCCCTCTAAAATTCGGCCATTGATGAACACCATGGAAGCTCCAAGCTCCAAAAATCGATTCCAAGCTCAAGTGTTCGTTTCCCTATCACCTTTGTATAACTCAATGTGTGCTAGCACTAAGTCTTCTTCCTTGCTTCTCCTTTTAATTCGGTCATACCAGAAAAATGGAGAAGAAATCGGCTCAAAGCCATGAGAAGAGAAGGAGGGAAAAGAGAGGAGAAGAAAAACGTGAGAGTCAAGTGGAGAGAGAAGGAAAATGTTTTACTTATATATTTATTTTTATTTTCCAAAAACAAAAACAAATACAAAAAGCATTTTCCATTTACCAAAAATCAAAAAGCAAAGTCAAAAAGCAAAAAAGCAATTAATTCTTTTCAACCACCACATCAATCACTCTAATCAATCAATCAAATTGTCACATCACTCAAGGTGACATGTGATTTGACGCTTGATGTGACTTGCGATTTGACGCTTGATTTGACTTACGTGCCGCACTCGAATTCGAAATGTGAATGCGCTCGCAAATAATCCCGGGCTCGGGTTCGCTAATTCCAAATTAACGGATTTTCCGTTGCGTCGTAATTAAATGATTACGCCCAGCGAAATCACTATTCACGTCACTAACGAAATAATTCTAAATTAATTCGTTCGCCCGAATTAAAATATAATTTCAATTCCGCGTCGAAATCCAATTTCGCATAATATATCGAATATATTATTTTATCGATTAATTCCAAATTAATCGTTCTCTCTCTTTAATTATTATTTTATCCCAGATAAAATATCTCCGTAATTAATCCCAGATTAATTTTCTCTCTCTTCTGATTAATCCCAAATTAATAAAGTGCGAGTCATACATCATCGGTG
Source organism: Zanthoxylum bungeanum (assembly GCA_019454045.1). Classification (NCBI taxonomy): domain Eukaryota; kingdom Viridiplantae; phylum Streptophyta; class Magnoliopsida; order Sapindales; family Rutaceae; genus Zanthoxylum; species Zanthoxylum bungeanum. The sequence continues at coordinate 29,368 of SKCR01024047.1, forward strand.
AATCTTCGGGAAGCGACCCATGAGATCCCCGGATATGTTGGCAGTAAATACGGTCGTCGGACTATCCGAACACGTAAGTACCTTGTACTACGTTTGTACTGATTTACAAGACAAGGTTGGCTTCTAGCAAAGCGTCATGCCTACCCAATTCTCTAGAAATAACCTTATAGGAATAGGTGATCTATATCAAGCGTAGTATACCGAAGTATTTCGTATTTCGATCCAGCATCGAATGATCAGGTGCTAGGCCTGGGGCTGGAATTGTGTCTGCCTCGTACGAAGCACATATCAGATGTCTGGAAACTAGTCTCTATAATCGGATATACATGACCTTGTCATAATATCCCGATTGCTCGAGCTTTAAGAGAACAAGTTCCGTATCCTATGTGACCATCATCTCCATATGACTGGAGTGATACTTCCGTCTTAACATCACACCCAACACACTACGATTCTCAATATACCCAGCATTGGCATACACAGAACCTGTTAAAGCCCTGGACGACCTCAACCAAAGTATATTGATTTTCATAAGTATTAGCGGTGCAAGTCTCAGGTTAAGACCAAATACACCTACCCTGATTTCGGACTTCCATAGACACATAGTCATACTACCAATGGAATTCCGAGGGGTTCAATCCAGAGCTAAGCTATTTCCCGTACCATCGGTAAAACACAACCTCCTATTACACTTGCATGAGTATCCTATACCCAAATATATTAGAACTATGTCGTTGTGCCCTCACAACACGCACAAGTGTAATACTAGTCTTTTACGTATTTATCGATGTCCAATCTCGATAATACTCTGACTATGGATATTTAATTATTTATCCTACATGGACTGATACTGTCTCATATCATTCTCCGTCCAGGAACAAATCATAAGGACCTCTCATCATTTATATATCTAGGTGATCTAATCACAAATGATAAGAGTGAAATCTTCTTTGTCACATAGTTAATTTGTACAACAACACCATGATCTGTACAAATAGTGATGCTATGGGTCATAATTGTCTAACAATCTCCCACTTGGCCTATAGCTAGTCACTCGAGTACTTGACACCCGAACTAAGTACTGTTGGCTCAAAATGCTGAGAAAAGGTTTTCGTCAGCGGATTTCTATGATTATTGTCTGATGCGATTTATTCGATCATCACATCACCACGATGTATGATCCGAATGAATCAGATGAATTTCGAAGTACTTATCTGGATCGTTGATGAGACCATTAATTCTTTAGCCTGTGCTGACGTCTAGCTCAGCTGCTAACAGAACTATATCTAATCTAATTAGATTTGTTATTGACCCAGACTGCTTCTATTGCTGCCTCAGCTACTGTAATTAACCCGCATTTGTTGTTTATTTGGCAACAGTATCTTGCTTGGACGATTTCCAGCTCACTGTACCGTTATTCAAACTGTATAGTACCATTTGCGACTTTTAGTCGTCTTTATCGGTTATAGGAAACTTGCTACAGTGATCCCAGTCACTTCAAGTTCTCCTTCCCCATAGACTAAGACATCATCCTTAGTTCTCTAAGATACTAACGGATGTTCTTAACATCAATCCAGTGACTATCACTCGGATTGCCCTGTTTGTGAATCCATATGCTCAAAGCCTATGAGACACCAAGTCACGTACATTTTTCAATGTACGGTTCCACGGAGAGTTTTCAAAAGCCAAGCTTTCGCCGATAGTTATTTTATGGGAATATCATTTCCAAGAAATGACATATTATTATTATTTTATAAGACAACCACTGTCAGTACGCTCCCACTAACCTTCTTATATACACAAGAATCATTTTCGTTTTGAATTAAATCATAAATCATTATGATTACATCAAAACGATAATTCCAAGAACCTAATGCTTGCTTCAATCCAATCATGGATCGAATAATAAGCATTATCCAAATGGATTTACCGTGACAACAGGTAAAAGGTTGAATCGTAATCAACACAATGTTGATAACGATACATTTCCTGTAAAAGCCTAGCTTTATACGTTGGTATGTTGCCATCCATGTAAGTCTTCCATGAAGACTTATAGTACCAGTAGGCACAATGCCTTGTGGTACATCAACTAGTATCCAAACATAGTTGATTTACATGGAATCCAATTCGGATTATATGGCACTTTGCCATAATAGGGAGTCGATACCTTGTATCACTTCCTCATATGTAGTCAGTTGGTATTCCTCAATAAGATGGACATCTTTATGAGGTGAGATCAGAAACCCATACCTCAGGTTGTTTTCTGACTCTCTCCGACATACGCGGTTCTTGTGTATACGAAGATTAATGGTATAGTTTCATCTTTGATGAACTATTTGTGTTCCATTAAAATTCAGTGCCTTGGACAGTATTACTCCAATTTTCATCGAGTTTTACTATCCTCCCACTTACCACTGCATATCGGTATTCCTCTTAGGAAAACCGCATGGTGAGCAACAATCTAATTGTTCTCTTGTGAGGTGTATAAGTACAATACTTATGGTATCCCTAGGATAACCTACATTTGACTTTTATCCAACTTGGGTTCTTGTTTGGTATCATCCAAACGTATGCCTAGCATACCCAAATTATCAGGAATGTGAAACCCGGTATCTTTCCCGTTCATATCTAATATGAAATCTCTCTAACAGATTTTTCATGGAACCTTATTAAAAATAAGTTCTGCACTATTTAGCGTATCCGTTGAAGGAAATGGTAGCTCAGAGCGACTCATGATTAACCTTATCATGTCTAACAAAATTCGGTTAATCCTGTCGGACACACCGTCAAATTGACGTGTTCTAGGAGGAGTCCTCATTTGAAAGAATACTATACTCTTTGAAGTATGCGAGAAACTTATTGCTTAAGTATTTTCCATTACGGTCTTACCGTGACGGTTTAATACTTTAGCCGATCTGTTTGTCTATTTCGTGTCGAAACTGTGAAAGTTTTCGATTTGTGTTTCAAAAGAAACGCACAACCATACGCGATGCCACATCCGTAAAGGTCACGAAATATTCATATCCACATCTAGCCTAGCTAGACATGGGCCCACTTTCTTCACTATGAACTAGGGCTAACAGATCGGTGGCACTGGCACTTTTACCAAGTAAAATGTGTTTTAGGCACTTTGCCCAATAAACTAGATTCGTAGACTTTATTTGATTGGAATCAAATCAGTCATAGTACCCACTCTTCGAAAGTGTGGATATACGATTCTTGTTTAACAGTGTCCCTGACAACTATGCCATAATTAGTTTCTCCCGATCAAATCAGTTTGAGCTATTTGTTTGTCATGTTATATATCTGAGATTTATTTATATTCAAAATATAAATGCTGTTATTCATATCTAATGCGTTTATCTCAATATCATCTTTATATAATAAAACACTTTAGTGTTCTATAATATAAAGGTACACCCGCAGCGGGTTATACGCGATATAGAGATAATGTTTCTAGTCAAACTAGTTACATTATAACAGTTTCCTAATTTAAGTACTAACCCGAAGGTAGTTCCTAAATTCAGGTATCTACGGTTAAAACAGCGACTTTCGTCCCGTTTCCAATTCGCAGATAAATCTCAATTGATGTCATTATCCTGCTCATAGCAGATTCTGAACATCAATACATATTTATGTACCACACTAAGTATCTAAAATCCAATTTTAATACTAGTAGTGAACATATTTATGACAAAAATATTTGAAGTCAAAGCCTTGCTCGTCTTCAATTCCTTCTTGGGATATGTCATTTTATCTTCCTAGAAGATTATAATGATTTTGCCTTTGCCCTTTTCCATATTCCAGAAGCCTTTGGCTAAGCCTCGGGTTTCTAGAATATCGAAGTAAGGTGCGCCTTGCGCTACTTGCCTAATTGCAATGTTTGACTTTGTCTCATTGAGAATAGTCATTAACTCTCCAAGAGTTTATTAATTGCAATTTTAGTACATCTAAAATCTAAGTATAGATTTATGAAGATCCTTCAATTTCAGTATCATACTTTAAGGATTAATCCTTAGTTCTGATTAAGAAATTAAGAAGTCTACTGCGACAAGCTTAATGGATTAAGCACTTAAGTTATCATTACATGAATATTCCAAATATCATGTTCCACTTATTTGCTTAACTCCAGGCTTAGGCCTTATATGTTATTTTATCAAATAAAGTAACTTATTATTAGTTTCCAGGACCATCCTGAAACTTTATTCCCAATTTGAAAAATATAGTCGTCTAAATACATTTTCACCCAGGATTATGTTTTAAACACTAATCTTTCAATTTATCTTGATTCCTAATAGTCCAACTATTTAATCAACGATTTGTGGTTCTATGTATTATATTGATTATTATATTCCAACTATACAATCAAATATAATTTAAATTAATTAACCTCAATTACATTGATTACTATAGTCCAACTATAAAATCAACTGTAAATTGAAATTAATTAATTCAAATATATTGATTACTATAATCCAATTATATAATCAACTATAATACAGTCCAACTGCTTATTAAAACAACAATTTAAATATTAGTCCAACTAACGTTTAATTTAATGACGAAATAATTTGAATGAGCGCGTATGGCAAGTAATTAAACGAATATTGCAAATTCAATTCTTACCTCCCACTATTTTTCGGCGAGCCTCTAACCCTCTGTCGAGTACTCGGGAAACCGCGTTTCCTAGTGGGCTAGGATCCCGTTAAATATCACACAATCTTGACTTTGGCCAACAAATTGTATGATAATTAACTAGGTAGATCTCTAAGATCAATTGGATCTAATCCAATTCCTAGATCCGGTAGGGGGACATCCAAGTCCGAAACATATATCTTATATATGCAAATACATCCAATGTATTACCTAACCTGTTTCCTCTGAATCAACTAAGCCTTGGCTTTGGCACAACAAACTTAGTGATCCCAGTCAAGCGCGACCCATTGACTATGGAAAGCTTCGTAATCAATGTCGATGGACAAGAAGTGGTCATGACTTTGGCCAACAAACCACAACTTGGACAAGACACTGATATGGAACAAAGCCTTCGTGATTCAAACACATATTCGACAGAAAAAAGCCTTGACTTTGGCCAACAAACCAATGCCGTCTAGGATCTTCAGTGAGAATCACTCAATGGAAGGAAAGACGTTTGATATTGAACGAGGGTTTTTCGCGTGCAAATTGGCAACCAATTTATTATCTTTGTTAAGGTCTCATCATCATACACCCTTAAACATGCATTCTAAATGTTGGTTTTTATTAAGGTCCCAAGATCCAACAAGCAATGAAATATAAGTGCGAATACATCAACGAAGGTAGCGGAATACTTACATTGATCGGTTGAGTCGATTTGAAAACGTTTCAAGCCATGAAAGCTCACTGCCTTGTGCGCATGAACTGAGCAGTTTGCTCACTGGAATGAGCTGATTCGAGCCTCATTTCGGAGCTCCAAACTTCGACGGATGAGTCCCGCCTCATGGGTGAACCTCCCTAACACCTTCGCAATAGACACAAGTGTGCTAGCACTTGATTTCATCGAATGAAAATCACTCATTGCCTCCCTATTAACCACGCCAAAACTGGTATGAAACCAGTGAAGAAATGCTTCAAATGGCGTGAGGAGAAGAAGAGAAATGGTGAGAGAGAAAGGTGGAAAAAGTGTCAAGACTTGTAATGTATTTACCAAAATAATGCCTTATATATTTTCCTAGAAAATATATTAAAACCAATTACCAAAACATTTAATAAAATAAAGTAAATGGTAAAAGTCTTTCACAAGTCACTATTCCACCCACTTGCATCACTATTCACATGTCACTTTAAAAAAGTGATGTGATGCAAGTCAATCAATCAATCTTTCCATCAATCAATCAATCACTCAAAGTGACTTTTGATTTGAAGCTTGATGTGACGATTGATTTGACGCTTGATGTGACTTGCGTCGCCGCACTCGAATTCGAAATACGAATGCGCTCGCAATCACACTCAGGCTCGGGTTCGCTAATTCTAAATTAACAATTTTTCCGTCGCATCGTAATTAAATGATTACGCCTAGCGAATTCACTATTCACATCGCTAACGAATTAATTCTAAATTAATTCGTTCGCCCGAATTAAAATCTAACTTTAATTCCGCGTCGAAATCTAATTTCGTTTAATATATCGAATATATTAATTCATTGATTAATTCCAAATTAATCGTTATCTCTCTCTAGATGATATTTTATCCGAGATAAAATATCTCCGTAATTAATCCCAGATTAATTTTCTCTTTCTTCTATATAATCCCAGATTATTAATGAGTGCGAGTTATGCGTCATCGGTGCATTATCGGGAAGCGACCCATGAGATCCCCGGATAATTTAGCGGTAAATACGGTCGTCGGTGTGCCCGAATCACGTACGTACCAAGTACTACGTTCTACCGATTTACGAGACAAGGTCGGCTCCTAGCAAAGCACGATGTCTACCAAATTCTCCGGTCATATTCATCTTAGAATATTAAGATCTATATCAAGCGTAATATACCATTGTATTGTGCATATCGGTCCAGTATCGGATAATCACGTACTAGGCCTGGGGCTGGATAAGTGTCTACCCCGTCCGAAGCACATATCGGATGTCTGGTAACATAGTCTCGATAATCGGATATACATGACCTGGTCATAATATCCCGATTGGTTGCGCAACACTCAAGAGCACTAGTACCGTATCCTGCGTGACATCAACTCCAATATGACTGAAGTGACACTTCCGTCTTGACATCACACCCAATACTCTACGACTCTCTGATAAACCCAGAAGTGGTGTACTCAGAACCTGTTTAAAGTCCCCTACCACAAAAACCAAAGTTTATCGATTATCGTAAGTATTAGCGATGCAAGTCTCAGGTTAAGACTATACACACCTACCTTGATTTCGGCCTCCCATAGACACATAGTCATAATACCAATGGGATTCCGAGGGGTCTATCCAGAGCGAAGCTGTTTCCCGTACCATCGGTGAAACACGACCTCCTATCGCACTTGCATAAGTATCCAATACTTATATATATGAGAACTATGCCGTTGTGCCCTCCCAACGCACACAAGTGCAGTACTAGCCTATTCCGCATTATCGATGTCCAGTCTCGATAATACTACGGCTAGGGATATTTAATGATTAATCCTTCATGGACTGATACTGTCTCATATCATCTCAATCCAGGAACTAATCATAGGGACCTCTCTTCATTTATATATCTATGGTGATCTAATCACAAATGATGAGAGTGCAATTTCCTTATTACATAGTTAATTTGCTACAACAACACAATGATCTGTGCAAATAGTGACGCTATGGGTCATATTATCCAACACTAAACAAATAATAAAGCGTATATGAAATAAAATAATAATGATATGCAGATGGATACTTTACATTGATCCTAGATCAAGTCTCTCATTTTCACTCTCCAAGCTAGCACATGTATTTACTTCTACCGTTACACTACACTTCTAAAGAAACCTCATTTACATTGAGGGGAATAGGTGAGAAGATAATACAAAGAGTATAGAGGTGATAAGGCTGGACACGCAGGTCCAATTAATAAATCAAATTTATTACAATTTCCAAAATTGTCCCACCCGACTAATATCCATCTGATATACATTATTCATGCATCGCAACCATGTATTCACACAAGCATATTATCAATCAATCTAATCCAATTAATTAATCTGATAATTAGTGATCATCCAATGTTCAAAAAACGATTTGATATTTTTGCGCGAGTCAAACTCGTTTTGCGAATAAGTACTCAAAGTACGAATTCTTGAATTAAACTAAACTACATCATTAAATCCAATTTAATATGCATTCAATTATAATTCGCATATTTAATTCCAAATTAAATATTACACTTTATTAACGAACATTTACGACTTAAATTCCAAATTTAATCGTAACGGGTCTCAAAGCCCGATTAACATCTAATGTTTATTTAATTAAAGTCCAATGGGCTTTTAATTAATTTCTTTAAGGCGTGGACTTTTGGTCAACTCGGGTCAAACCGAATAACCAAAATCCAATCCGGGATTAACCCATAAGCCCAGAAATCAATTTTGGCCCATTAGGCCCAATTAAATAATTAAGGTCCATTAAGTCATAATTGGACTTTATGGATGCGGTTTTGGGCCCAATTGGATCCAACCAAATTGGCCTAAACCTAACTTGGTACAACCAAGCCCAAAAGCCTAATTACAACCTTTAAGGTCCTATTTCCAAAATAAGCCCAAATTAATTAACTTATAAAATTCCAAATTCCATAATTAATTAACCTAAATGTAATACACAATTAATCACCCAATAATATTTCTAAAATATCAATTAGCCTAATTAATCATGCACTTTAACAACACATAGTGTCCAACACATTTTTATCAAAATCAAACCCATTTCCATGCTTATTTATTCTCGGCAATTAGGGGTTTTTCCAATCCGATTCGGTTTCAATCCAATTGAATCCATAATCATTATTTCCCAAGTCAATTCAACTCATCCAATGAATCAAAAACAAAAATCACAATGAATTTCATGTTACATTGAATTCGGCCAAGCCTACTTTTAAAGGGAAAATTGTTCCAAATCAAAATTCAATCCAATTGAACTTCAAAACAACATTACCCTATTGTTTTAAGTCATCCAATGCTCAAAAAACAAAATTATGCCAAGACATTAGGGCTTACAATTTTCGGCCATGCCCAAAAATTTGGGGAAAAATGGATCCAATCCAATTTCATGAAATTGATCATGCACAACTTCAATTAATCAACATACAAGCATACTTAATCAATCAATTTAACCAAATCATGCTTCAATTGATTTTACCCAATTTAAAACCCTAACTTTTTCATGCTTGATCAAAGCTCATAGATACCATTGTTGGTTTCTAATTAGGTCCCAAGATCCATCAAATCAAGCAAGAAATTCGCATGAATACACAAAGGAGTAAGGTGGAATATATACTCACATTGATCAGTTTGATGCTACGAAGAACAAGCCACTTCTTCCTCCTTGTTGAAGCTCGGAAGTGAGCATATGGAGCAGTGGGCTGCTCGGTTTCACTGGTTTTTATCCCTCCAAAATTCGGCCGTTGATGAACACCATGGAAGCTCCAAGCTCCAAAAATCGATTCCAAGCTCAAGTGTTCGTTTCCCTATCACCTTTGTATAACTCAAGGTGTAATAGCACTAAGTCTTCTTCCTTGCTTCTCCTTTTACCAGAAAAATAGAGAAGAAATCGGCTCAAAGCCGTGAGAAGAGAAGGAGGGAAAAGAGAGGGAGAAGAAAAACGTGAGAGTCAAGTGGAGAGAGAAGGAAAATGTTTTACTTATATATTTATTTTTATTTTCCAAAAACAAAAACAAATACAAAAAGCATTTTCCATTTACCAAAAATCAAAAAGCAAAAGTCAAAAAGCAAAAAGCAATTAATGTTTTTCAACCACAACATCAATCACTCAAATCAATCAATCAAATTGTCACATAACTGAAAATGACATGTGATTTGACGCTTGATGTGACTTGTGATTTGACGCTTGATTTGACTTGCGTGCCGCAGTCGAATTCGAATTACGAATGCACTCGCAAATAATCCCGGGCTCAGGTTCGCTAATTCCAAATTAACGAATTTTATGTTGCGTCGTAATTAAATGATTACTCCTAGTGAAATCACTATTCACATCCTAACGAATTAATTCTAAATTAATTCGTTCGCCCGAATTAAAATCTAATTTCAATTCCGCGTCGAAATCCAATTTCGCATAATATATCGAATATATTATTTTATCGATTAATTCCAAATTAATCGTTCTCTCTCTTTAATTAATATTTTATCCCAGATAAAATATCTCCGTAATTAATCCCAAATTAATAAAGTGCGAGTCATACATCATCGGTGAATCTTCGGAAAGCAACCCATGAGATCCCCGGATATGTTGGCAGTAAATACGGTCATCGGACTATCCGAACACGTAAGTACCTCGTACTACGTTTGTACTGATTTACAAGACAAGGTTGGCTTCTAGCAAAGCGACATGCCTACCCAATTCTCCAGAAATATCCTTATAGGAATATGTGATCTATATCAAGCGTAGTATACCGAAATATTGCGTATTTCGATCCAGCATCGAATGATCATGTGCTAGGCCTGGGGCTGGAATTGTGTCTGCCCCGTACGAAGCACATATCAGATGTCTGGTAACTAGTCTCTATAATCGGATATACATGACCTTGTCATATTATCCCGGTAGCTCGAGCATTTAAGAGAACAAGTTCCGTATCTTATGTGACCATCATCTCCATATGACTGGAGTGATACTTCCGTCTTAACATCACACCCAACACACTATGATTCTCAATATACCCAGCATTGGCGTACACATAACCTATTAAAGCCCTGGACGACCTCAACCAAAGTATATTGATTTTCGTAAGTATTAGCGGTGCAAGTCTCAGGTTAAGACCAAATACACCTACCCTGATTTCAGACTTCCATAGACACATAGTCATACTACCAATGGAATTCCGAGGGGCTCAATCCAGAGCGTAGCTATTTCCCGTACCATCGGTAAAACACAACCTCCTATTACACTTGCATGAGTATCAAATACCCAAATATATGAGAACTATGTCGTTGTGCCCTCACAACACGCACAAGTGTAATACTAGTCTTTTACGTATTTATCGATGTCCAATCTCGATAATACTCTGACTAGGGATATTTAATGATTTATCCTACGTGGACTGATACTGTCTCATATCATTCTCCGTCCAGGAACAAATCATAAGGACCTCTCATCATTTATATATCTAGGTGATCTAATCACAAATGATAAGAGTGCAATCTCCTTTGTCACATAGTTAATTTGTACAACAACACCATGATCTGTACAAATTGTGACGCTATGGGTCATAATTGTCCAACACCATCTCAGTTTCGCCTGAACACGTTAGGGGCTACCCATAAGTCTCGTATCAACTTGTATGTACTTGTTACATCATGATAAGAGTGTGATACCCTCAGAGTGATAACGCTTACTAGAATAAGCTAAATTTAGCCTGATTCTATTGTACATTTCTTAGTCCATTTCTAATCTAGTTTATCAAATGTAGATCATCGCAGAAACTAGAATTTTCTCAGCAAGCGAGTAATGCTTGCCAGATTCCAACCAGTGAGTGGACACTCTCATTTTTAATTGACTATCATTTTGTTGTTTTTCGTAACAGACTTATTTTTACGCTTTAGGGCGCTAGACGATTTTTATTTCAGTTATCACATGAATGCTTTTTGTTTTAAGTTATGCTTGAGATAGAAACATTTTCAAAGCATGATTTCATGATTTTCGAGGCATGAGGGAAAAACCCACCTCAGTATGTAACTTCATTCAGTTATGGAATTGACGGACAGTACATGTGCACATATGGAGGACTAGGGGGATGACGATACGTAATGCCTCCAGATCCTAGTTCAGGACTAAGGATGACAGATGCCCCTAGATCCTAGTTTCAGAGCTTGGAGGGTAGCATAGATCTGCACCCCCAGTTCTAGTTCAGTGTCTTGGGGGATGGCGATACGTAACGCCCCAAGACCACTAGTTTCAGGGACAGTAGTGGTATGCTTTGGGGGACGTCGATACGTAATGCCATAAAGTCATAGATTTGCACTCCTCGCTCTAGTTAGGCGTATGGGGGGACAACGATGCGTAATGCCTCCATACGTCAAGATTTTCAGAGACATATCAATTTTCAGATAACAGGTTTTCAGAAAATAGTTTTCAGAGATCAGATTTTAGAAACAGTTTTTAGAAAACAGACGTTTCAAAAATAGTTTTCAGAATAGATCTTTCATATACAAGTTTATAAAACCAGACTTTCTAAAGCAGATTTCAGAAAGATAAGTTTATAAAAGAGATTTCAGTCAAGGTTCTTCATAAAAGAGTTTTTGTATAAGACTATTTTTTTTTTGAATTCTGGTTTGGAATCCAAATATTTATATAACAGTATTTCAGTTTTCGTCCACTCACTTAGATTGTAAAATTTTCTAACCCCCCACTCCCAGCTTTCTATTTTTGCAGGGTTTCTCAGAGGATGAGCTCGGGAGAATGGATATTGATGCAGTCACTAGGTTATGAAGTCCACCAGATCAAGTCAAGTACTAAGTTCAGTACAGTCAGAGTAAGAAAGTGTCTTGTAACATATTTATTAAACAGTAATTGTCATACTTTCATTGCATTTTAGAAGTTATTACTATTTTTGAAATGTGTATTGAAATCAGAGTACTTAATAGTAAGAGTATTATGCATACATGGTCGATGAATTAGGCTATGGTCCCTTACATTAGTATATATATATATATATATGTGTGTGTGTGTGTGTGTGTAAGATAAGAATAGCATTTTTCAGAGTCAGAGGCTCAGGGGGATAGTACGGCCAATTCCATATCGGTAGTGATGGTTTCTATTAAGGTCCCAAGGTTGAAATCAAGCATAAAACACAAGTGAATACATAACAAAGTATGGCGGAATCATACTCACATCGAACGGATTGGATGCTACGAAGAACAAAAATTTCTGCCCTCCTACATGAAGCTCGGCAGTGGGCTGATTCTGTCTTCAAAATTTCTGCCATGGACTCCATGAAATCTTCAAGCTCCAAGCTTCCAAAATGGATTCCAAGCTCACGAAATCACTACCCTATCACCTTGGTATGTCTCCTAGAGTGTGCTAGCACTTTGATGATTTGCCACAAATCATCATTTTCTTCCTCTTTGCTCACGGTTTGAGTTGAAACCGGTTAGGAAAAATAGAAGCCCTTTTGGGCGTAAATGGAAGAGAATAGAGAGATAAGAGAGGTGTGGTTTTTGGCTCCCAAAAACCGTATATCAAGAGAGAGAAAATGAAATGTGTAATTGTTAATTAATTTCCAAAAATCAATTAACATATACCATTTTTCAATTTTCAAAAGTCAAAGGTACAAGCCTTTTAACTTTCCATCCACCTCCATCACAATTCACATCAACTCACATCACTCAATCAAGTGACAACTTGTCACATCACTCAAAGTGACATTTGATTTGACGCTTGATGTGACTAATGATTTGGCACTTGATTTGACTTGCGTACCGCACTCGAATTCGAAATGCGAATCCGCTCGCAAACAATCTCGGGCTCGGGTTCGCTAATTCCAAATTAACGAATTTTTCGTTGCGACGTAATTAAATGATTATGCCTAGCAAAATCACTATTCACGTCGCTAACGAATTAATTCTAAATTAACTCGTTCGCCCGAATTAAAATCTAATTTTAATTCCGTGTCGAAATCCAATTTCTAATAATATATCAAATATATTATTTAATCGATTAATTCCAAATTAATCGTTATCTCTCTTTAAATGATATTTTATCCCAGATAAAATATCTCTGCAATTAATCCCAGATTAATTTTCTCTCTCATTTAATTAATCCCAGATTAATAAAGTGCGAGTCATACATCATCGGTGAATCTTCAGGAAGTGACCAATGAGATCCCCGGATATGTTGGCAGTAAATTCGGTCGTCGGACTATCCGAACACGTAAGTACCTCGTACTACGTTTTACCGATTTACAAGACAAGGTTGGCTTATAGCAAAGCGCCATGCCTACCCAATTCTCCAGAAACATGCTTACAGGTATAAGCGATCTATATCAGGCGTAGTATACGTAGTATTGCATATGTTGATCCAGTATCGGATCGTCACATGCTAGGCCTGGGGCTGGAATTGTGTCTACCCCGTACGAAGCACATGTCGGATGTCTGGTAACTAGTCTTTATAATCGGATAAACCTGACCTTGTCATTTTATCCCGATAGTTGCAGAATTTAAGAGAACCAGTCCCGTATCCTTCGTGACCATCATCTCCACTATGACTGGAGTGATACTTCCTTCTTGACATCACACCCAACACACTAAGATTCTCAATATACCCAGCATTGGCGTACACAGAACCTGTTAAAGTCCTGGACGACCGCAACCAAAGTATATTGATTGTCGTAAGTATTAGCGGTGCAAGTCTCAGGTTAAGACCAAATACACCTACCCTGATTTCAGACTTCCATCGATACATAGTCATACTACGAATGGAATTCCGAGGGGGGTCTATCCAGAGCGAAGCTGTTTCCCGTACCATCGGTAAAACACAACCTCCTATTACACTTGCATGAGTATCCTATACCCAAATATATGAGAACTATGCCGTTGTGCCCTCACAACGCGTACAAGTGTAATACTAGTCTTTTACGTATTTATCGATATCCAATCTCGATAATACTCTGACTAGGGATATTTAATGATTTATCCTTCGTGGACTGATACTGTCTCATATCATTCTCCATCCAGGAACAAATCATAGGGACCTCATATCATTTATATATCTAGGTGATCTAATCACAAATGATAAGAGTGCAATCTCTTTTGTCACATAGTTAATTTGTACAACAACACCATGATCTGTACAAATAGTGACGCTATGTGTCATAATTGTCCAACATGTAGCATTCCCCAAATTGGGGATGTGACAAAGATGGTATCAGAGCATGGTCGAGGGAGTCTGTGACTGCAGTGGGCAGAGTGTTAAGGTCTGGTATACGCAGTATGTCTAGGATACTCATATGGGAGGCACTACCTCTCCAGTATCCGATTCTCGAGTACGTCCTCAAGTTCCACAGACAAGTTAGAAAGCTTTCCTATGTCATTCGGGCCGTAACGTTTTTATTTTCTCTCAAATCTTTCTCACAACAATTGTGTGAATGTTTGCAAAATGTTAACCTTTTGAAGTGAGAGAAATGGTAGAGATTATATTCTCTTACCCAAGCCAACTGACCTTGTCTTTAAGCATCTAATACTTTCTTGCAATGGCCAACACAAAAATGTGAATGCCATACCAAAGCATAAGAAATGATAAGTTAAAGACAGACTTTGTCATTAAGCATCCAATGCTTTCTTTCAATGGAAAACACATAAATGTGGAGGCCATACCAAAGCATAAAAATGGATTAGCTAATGAGAAAAAAATTAGGTGTATACAAGCCACCTAATAGACATAATAAATTGGAGAGCATAGCAAGCCATATGCCTTTTGTCTCCAAGGTAAATAAAAATCATTATCTCAATAATGATTAAATTACCTTCAATTATATTGTATTAATTATCTCATAATTATTATTAACTTGATTATCTCATAATCAAAGAATTCTAGAAAACATCAAGTTAAACTAATTTAACATAGTTTTCATTTGTGACAATAAATATTATTAATCTCATTAATAATATATAAATATAATGTGAGCATATTATTAGACAATCTAATTATATTAGGTTTGCTACAGTTAATCGAGCTAGCACGGGGACCAAATGGACCTACGGTTCCGAGCTCCAATAATTCTGAAATATTAATTAATCTCTTTAATCAAATATTACGAATTATTAACTCCGCGTTATTCCACTAAAAACTCGAAGTTAAACTCATGTTATCGTATATGGATAAAATAAAACCGAACAACTTCAGTGTCCATTGATATAGTCATTACATATGGATATAGCCCTTCACGAATATCTCAAAAATAGAGCAGGGTTATAAGTCCGTTAAACCCCTCGAAATATTTTGTCTCTTATGCACCATTGATTCTATAATGAACAATTAATTCATAAAAATTATGAATATAAAACTTTCTATTCATAAACGAAAAGTTGAGCGCTCAAATTGTTCAAGTCCTGAATCAACTCTTAAAAACGATATTCTTCTGCTTCTCGTAAGAAGAAGTAAATTCCATATTTATGTAAAACGTTCCCTGCTACACACCAAACCATATCCCCAAAAACGTAGTTATTGGCCGGGAATGCAACACCAACCTCACCATAGTAAATCAAAGGACATAGCCTATCATGCAGGAGTTCGTAGTACACTCAGGATTAAGATCGAATCCATATATGACCATCTATTGGATAAAATGAATTTCTTCGGTTAACGGATATTAAAAGAAATTCTTATTTATCTGAGTCCAGTCCTATATGATCATATGATACAAGGTGCCTTCATTCCCATGTACTAAATGAACGATCCCGGATCAAGGTCTTCATACAAGTATAGAATAGACCGCAACTATAGATAAACCACAAACAAAATACCCTCTTTGTTTCTCTCTACCGACTATTTAGATTACTAAATTCTGACATAAACCCTCTTGTGCATCAAACATACACTAAGTCTGAAGGTACAATACTAATCAAGGTAAACAAGACAATTGGAAAATATGCGATATAAATCAAACAACTATGATCAAATGAATAATGCATTTATTATTATTACAATAATCAATTCCGTTTTACAATACATGAAGCTTTAAGACATAAATCCCAACAATCTCCCACTTGGACTAGAGCAAATGGGACATGTCATGTAATTCTAAACCCTTTAGGTGACCTTCAAACACTTTAGCCGATAAGGTCTTTGTAAACGGATCAGCCAGGTTATCTACGGATATAATCTGCGTGATAGCGACATCACCTCTCTGCACTATCTCCCTAATGAGTTGATATTTCCTCTCAATATGCTTACCCCTCTTATGGCTTCTTGGTTCTTTGGAGTTCGCTACTGCACCACTATTATCACAATAAAGTGTGAGCGGTTTATCCATATTTGGAATAACTTCTAAATCTGCCAAGAACTTAGGAAGCCAGATTGCTTCCTTAGTTGCTTCACAAGCTGCTACATATTCGGCCTACTTTGTGGAGTCAGCAATACAAGATTACTTTATGCTCCTCCATACTATAGGCCCACCACCTAGGGTGAACACTGATCCAGATGTTGATTTCCTAGAATCGACATCCATCTGAAAATCAGAGTCTGTATATCCTCTCATAATCATATCCTGACTTGTATATACAAGTATATAATTTCCCGTTCTCCTAAGATACTTGAGAATATGTTTCACCGCTACCCAATGATCTAATCATGGTTGGATTGAAACCTACTGACCACTCCCGCTGCAAAATAGATGTCCGGTCTCGTGCATAACATAGCATATATAAGACTTCCAACTACTGAAGCATATGGTATATGTCTCATCTCCTCAACTCCTTGAGGTGTCTTAGGAGATTGTTCCTTAGACAAATGAATTCCATGCCTGAAAGGTAAATTACCTTTCTTGGAATTCTGCATACCAAATCATAAAAGAAATTTGTCTATATAGGTTGTTTGAGACATTGCTGACAGTCATTTCTTACGATCCAAAATGATCTGGATCCCAAGTACATGAATTGCCTCTCCTAAATCTTTCATTTGGAATTGGTTAGCTAGCCAGATTTTCACGTCTGATAATATCTTTACACCATTCCCAATGAGTAAAATATCATCAACGTATAACACAATGAAAATCACTTTCCCATCAATGATGCGCTTGTAGACACAAGGCTCATCGATGTTCTTTTCAAAGTTATAAGACTTGATCGTAGTATCAAACCTTATGTTCTAAGATCTAGATGCTTGCTTAAGTCCATAAATGGACCTTTGTAACTTGCAAACTTTTTACTCTTGAACTTGGGTAATGAACCCCTCTGGTTGTACCATATAGATACTTTCATCAAGATTGCCATTCAAGAATGAATTATTGACATCCATTTTCCAAATCTCATAGTCATAATATGCGGCAATGGAAAGAATAATCCTTATGGATTTAAGCATGGCTACTGGCGAGAAAGTTTCTTCATAGTCAACTCCCTCTTTCATGGGTATAACCCTTTTTCCACTAGCTTAGCTTTGAAAGTCTGTACTTTCCTATTTATTCCTCTTGTTCTCTTGTAGATCCACTTGCAACCTATGGGTTTTACCCCATCAGGTTGGTCTACAAGTTCCCAAATTGAGTTAGAGTACATAGACTCCATCTTGAGGTTCATGGCTTTGAGCCATTCCTCTTTATTAGTATCTTCCATTGCACTACGATAGGTCAATGGATCATATATACCATCACAAGATGCAACAAATTGTACCTCACAATTTCCTAGATAGCGTTCAGGTTGTCTCACAACTCTCCCACTACGTCTAAGTGGTATGGTATCCTGATAAACTTGCATCTGAATTTCAGATGTAAAAGGTGTTATGTCTTTGTCAACATTTGACAATGGTGTACTGGTCGTACCAGCAAGTAACTCATTAAGTAACACTTTACTTCGAGGTTTGAACTCTCTCATATAGTCCTCATCAAGAAATGTAGCATTTGTCGACAAAAATACTTTATTATCTTCTGGACTATAAAAGAATTCACCCCTAGTTTCCTTAGGATAGCCTACAAATAGGCACACTTGTGAACGTGGTTCCAACTTAGTAGTCTTGTTCTTTAGCACATGTGCCAGACACCCCCATATGCGGAAATGTCACAAACTAGCTTTACGACCATTCCATAACTCTAAGGGAGTCTTAGAAACAAACTTAGAAGGAACTACATTTAGGATATACATTGCAGTTTGTAATGCATATCCCTATAATGAACTAGGTAGAGTACTATAACTAAACATTGATCTCATCATGTTTAGTAGGGTGCGATTTCTCCTTTCTGCAACACCATTTTATTATGGTGTTCCAGGTGCTATGAGCTGTGAAACAATTCCATGCTCAACTAAGAATTCCTCGAAATCTCTATCAAGGTATTCTCTTCCACGATCTGATCGTAGAATTTTGATGCTTTTACCTAACTGGTTGTCAACCTTAGCACGATATCTTTGAACTTTTCAATGTATCTGACTTGTGCTACATTAGGTAAACAAAACCATATCTAGAATAATCGTCAATGAAAGTGATGAAGTATTCATAACTACCTCGGGTTTTTTACATTCATTGGTCCGCAAACGTCCAAATGTATTAGCTTCAAGTGTTTTTTTGCTCTTATCCATTTTCCAGTTAAAAGGTCTCTTGGTCATTTTTCCTTCTAGACAGGATTGTAGACAGGTAAATACAAGTAATGAGTTTTAAATGATTCATTTAAAAAACTTAGTTCTTAAATTAGTTTATCTATCTGGTCAAGGTAATGTGACCACAGTCTAAGGTGCCAAAAATAAGTATCATCATTGTTGGTTTATTCTAAGGTCCCAAGATCAAACAAGACATGAAATTATGTGCGTGAACACATCAACGGAGGTTAGCGGAAACTCACATTGATCGTGTAGAGTCGATTTGGAGACGAATCAAGCCCAAAAACGCACTGCCTTGATTCTCACCAGCCCTGCAACAGTCCACTGTCCTACAAAACAGAAAATTGAGGAAAGAAACGGAGCTCGAGCTTCGTCCAATGGATCCCGGCTCATGGGTGAACCTCCCTACCACCTTCGCAAGACTCGTAGTGTGCTAGCACTTGCGGTTTTCACCATGAAAACCCAACTCTTGGCTTCCCTTGCTCACGGTTTGGCTTCCAAAACCAGAGTAACATATTTCAGTTTGGGCGTGAGGTGAGAGAGAGAGAATTGAGAGAGTTTGAATTGTGTATTGTCTAAAAATGATTTACCAAAAATCAATTATATTTATGCCATAATTTTCATAAAATTAATAATAAAATTATGACACAAACATGCAATGGCTTAGAGTGTCAAACACTCAAACCCATGCAATGACATTGAGTGCAATCTACACTATCAACATGCATGCATTATCAATAAAATAATACATACAATGACATGTGTCATGTGGGCCCCACACGTTTCCAAATGAAAGTGGGCCCACGTGCACTCACGCGTTCGGGTTCGATATTTCCGAAATACCGAGCTTACGTCGCGACGTTAATTCAATCGAATTTAAATAAATAATTGCGCCTGGCGAAATTATTATTTACGTCGCTAACGAATTAATTCTAAATTAACTCGTTTGCCCGAATTAAAATCTAATTTTAATTCCGCGTCGAAATCTAATTTCGTTAATATATCGAATATATTAATCATCGATTAATTCCAAATTAATCGTTCTCTCTCTTTAGACGACATTTTATCCCGGATAAAATATCTCCGTTATTAATCCTAGATTAATTTTCTCTCTCTTCTTTATAATCCCAGATTATTCAAGAGTGCGAGTTGTGCGTCATCGGTGGATTATCGGGAAGCGACCCATGAGATCCCCGGATAATCTGGTGGTAGTAAATACGGTCGTCGGAGTGTCCGAATCACGTACGTACCAAGTACTACGTTCTACCGATTTACGAGACAAGGTCGACTCCTAGCAAAGCACCAAGTCTTCCCAAGTTCTCCGGACATATTCATCAAAGAATATCTAGATCTGTATCAAGCGTAGTATATAATTGTATGTGCGTATCGGCCCAGTATCGGATAATCACGTGCTAGGGCTGGGGTGGATAAGTGTCTGCCCCGTCCGAAACACATATCGGATGTCTGGTAACTAGTCTCTATAATCGGATATTCATGACCTGGCATAATATCACGATTGGATGCGCATCACTTTAAGAGCACTAATACCGTATCCTGCGTGACATCATCTCCATTACGACTGGAGTGACACTTCCGTCTTGACATCACATCCAATACACTACGATTCTCTGATAAACCAGAAGAGGTGAACACAGAACCAGTTAAGATCCCCCACCACCAAAACCAAAGTTTACCGATTGTCGTAAGTATTAGCGATGTAAGTCTCAGGTTAAGACTATACACACCTACCTTGATTTCGGCCTCCCATAGACACCTAGTCATAATACCAATGGGATTCCGAAGGGTCTATCCAGAGCGAAGCTGTTTCCCGTACCATCGTTGAAACACGACCTCCTATCGCACTTGCACAAGTATCCAATACTTATATATATGAGAACTATGCCGTTGTGCCCTCACAACGCGCACAAGTGCAATACTAGCCTATTCCGCATTATCGATGTCCAGTCTCGATAATACTACGGCTAGGGATATTTAATGATTAATCCTTCGTGGACTGATACTGTCTCATATCATCTCAATCCAGGAACTAATCATAGGGACCTCTCTTCATTTATATATCTATGGTGATCTAATCACAAACATGATGAGAGTGCAATTTCCTTATTACATAGTTAATTTGCTACAACAACACAATGATCTGTGCAAATAGTGACGCTATGGGTCATATTATCCAACAATCTCCCACTTGGCACGTAGCGAGTCACTCAAGTGTCCTACACTCGAACTATGTACAATTCGCTCAAATTGCTGAGGAAAGGTTTTCGTCAGCGGATTTGCTTAATTATCGTCTGACGCGATTTACACGATCATCACATCGCCACGATGTATGATCCGAACGAATCAGATGATACAGAAGTATATATCTGGATCGTCGATGAGACCTTTAATTCCTTAGCCTATGCTGACGCCTAGCTCAGCTGCTAACAGAACTTTATCTAATCTATTAGATTTATTTTCGACCCAGATGGTCTTCTATTGCTGCCTCAGCTGCAGCAATGATCCGCATTGTTGTTTATTCGGCAACAGTTATCTTGCTAGGAAGATTTCCAGCTCACTGTCCCGTTATTCAAACTTTATAGTACCGCAGTAGTATTACCGGTTTGGAAACTTGCAGCAGTGATCCCAGTCACTTCAAGTTCTCCATCTCCATAGTTTAAGACAACATCTTTAGTTCTCTCAGATACTAACAGATGTTCTTAATCTTCAATCCAGTGACTGTCACTTGGATTGACCCGATTGTGACTCCATATGCTCGAAGCGTATGAGACACCAATACAAGTACATTTTAAATGTACAATTTCCCAGAGAGTGTTAACAACTCCAAATCTATCCCAGTAGATCTTTATTCCCGAATAAAGGTTGTTACTCCCCAGAATTCTACGGAGTTCTATTGAAAGAATATCTATGAAAGCCAAGCTTTCACCAATTGCTTTATGGGAATTTCACTGTCAGTGCGCTCTCCCACTAACCTCCTTATATACACAAGAATTATTTCGTTTTGAGTCAAATCATAAACCATTATGATTATTTCAAAACGACAGTTCCAAGAACCTTATGCTTGCATCAATCCAAACATGGATCGAATAACCCGCAAACCTGGTTGTCGGTTATACAAAATCGTCAGGATGTTGTAAACATCCTCCAAAAGGTTTCCTTTTCAGGAAAGCGATTTTGATTGTAACTGACAAATTTCATAAATGAAATATACAGTTATCAACAAGCATCTTCAAAATGGATTTATCATGGCAACAGGTAAAAGGTTGAACCGTTATTAACATAATGTTGATAACGATACCTTTCCGTCAAAACCTTAGGTTTGCACGTTGGTATGTTGCCTTCCATGTATGTCTTCCTTGAAGACGTTTAATGTACCATAGGCACAACGCCTTGTGGTACAACAACTAGTATCCAAACATAGTTGTTATACATGGAATCCATTTCGGACTCATGGCACTTTGCCATAACAGGGAGTCGATACCTCGTATCACTTCCTCAAAACGTAGTCGGATGGTACCCACCATAAGATTGACATCTTTATGAGGTTAGATCAGAAACCCATACCCTAGGTTGTTTTCTGACTCTATCCGATCTACTAGTTTCTTGTGTATTTGAAGATTAATGGTATAGTTTCATCATAGATGAACTGTTTGTGTTCCATTACGGACTTCGTGCCTAGATCAGTATTACTCCGATTTTCATCGAGTATCACTATCCTCCCACTGACCACTGCATATCTGTATTCCTCTCAGGAAAACCGCATGGTGAGCAACAATTATATTGTTCTCATGTGGGATTTACAAGTACTATATTTAAGGTTTCCCTTAAGATAACCTATATTGGCACTTTATCCAATTTGGGTCCTTAGTTTGGTATCATCCAAACGTCATGCCTGGCATACCCAAATTATCAGGAATGAGAAACCTCGTTTCTTCCCTGTTCATATCCTATATGATATCTGTCAAACAGATTTATATGGAACCTTATTCTAAATAAGTTTTGCACTGTTAATACATATCCTGTTGAAGGAAATTGTAGCTCAGAGCGACTCGTGATAAACCTTATCATGTCCAACAAAAATTCGGTTTTTGGTTCGACACACCGTCTAACTGACGTGTCTCGGGAGGAGTCCTCATATGAAAAGAATACCGTACTCTTTCATTTATATGAAACTTACTGCTTAAGTATTTTCCATTACGGTTTTACCGTGGCGGAATAATACTATAGCCGATCTGTTTGTCTACTTCGTGTCGAAACTCTAAAGTTTCCGATCTGTGTTCTTCAAAGAAACACATAACCATAACGTGATGTCACATCCGTTAAGGTCACGAAATATTCATGTTCACATCTAGCCTAGCTAGATATGGGCCCACTTACTTCACCATGAATAGGGCTAACAGATCGGTGGCCCTTTTACTATTACCAAGTAAATAGTATTTTAGGTATTTTACCTAATAAACTAGATTCGCAGACCTTATTTGAATAGTCAAATCAGTCCTAGTTACCCACTCTACAAAAGTGTGGATATACGAGTCTTGTTTAATAAACTAGATTCGTAGACCTTATTTGAATAGTCAAATCAGTCCTAGTACCCACTCTTCAAAAGTGTGGATTACGAGTCTTGTTTAATTGTGTCCCAGACAACAATGCCACAAATAAGTCTCCATTGATCAAATCAATTTGAGCTATTTATTTGTCATTTTATATGTTTGAGATTTTATTTATATTCAAAAATATAAATTCTGTTATTTACATCCAATGTATTTATCTCAGTATCATCTTTATATATTGAAACACTTTAGTGTTCTAGAATATAAAGGTTTTATCCGCAATGGATTAAACACTGATATAGAGATAATGACTCTAGATAAACTAGTTACATTATGACAGTTCCTAATTTAAATACATACCCAAAGGGTAGTTTCTAAACTTAGGTATCTACGGTCGAAACAGCGACTTTCGTCCGTTTCCGATTCGCAGAGAAATCTCGGCTTGAAGCCAGTATCCAGCTCACAGCGGATTCTGAACGTCAATACATATATTTATGTACCACACTAAGTATTTAAAATCCAATTTTAATACTACTAGTGAACATAACTTTGACAAATATTTTAAAGTTAGAGCCTCGCCCTTTCTTTAATTCCTTCGTGTCTTCCATATCCAAATGGTAGTCACTTTGGGATATGTCAATTACCTTTTCAATATTTCACAAACCTTTGGCAAGCCTTGGGTTTAGAATATCGAAATGATGTGCACCTTGTGCAACATGCCCAATTGCAAACTTTGACTTTTCTCCACTAGAATAGTCAATTAATTCTCCAAGAATTATTAATTGCAACTTTAATACTTTTAAATCTAAAGATAGATTTATTATAAGTATATTAATTAAGCACTAAAGTCATCATCACATAAATCTTCCAAAGACTTTATGCTCTACTATTTGCTTAATTATGGGCTTAGTAATAATAAGTTATTTTATCAAATAAATTAACCTATTATTAATTCCCAATTGAAAATTAAATCATTTAAAACATTAATCCAATGATTATATATTTTAAATATTCAACCTTTCAATTCTTTACTTGATTTTAATAGTCCAACTATTTAATCAAATTATTAAGGTACTATTTATTATAATGATTACAATAATCCAATTATTTAATCAACTATAATTTTAATATTGATACTATAATCCCATTATAAAATCAACTATCATTTAATTCAATTATATTGATTACTATAATCCAATTAAAAAATCAACTATATATTGAATGAGTTTGTATATAGTCCAACTATATATATCTTTTAAACAACATAAAATATTAGTCCAACTAATACTTTTAATAAATATGACGAGTAAAATAAAATGAGCGTGTTTAGCGAGTATTCGAACGAATGTTGCAAATCAATTCAATACTTGCCTCCCCATATTTTCGTCGAGCCTCTAACCCTCTGTCGAGTACTCGGGAAACCGGGTTTCCTAGTGGGCTAGGATCCCGTTAAATATCACACAATCTTGACTTTGGCCAACAAATTGTATGATATTAACTAGGTAGATCTCTAAGATCAATTGGATCTCATCCAATTCCTAGATCCGGTTAGGTGGACATCCAAGTCCTAAACATATATCTTATATATGCCTATATATCCAATATATATACCCTAACCTTTTTCCTCTGAATCAACTAGGCCTTGGCTTTGGCACAACAAACCTGATGATCCCAGTCAAGCGCGGACCCATTGACCATGGAGGCTTCGTAATCAATGTCAATGGACAAGAAGTGGTCTTGACTTTGGGCAACAAACCACAACTTGGACACGACACCGATATAGAACAAAGCCTCGTGATTAAAACACATCTTTGATGGACAAGGGCTTGACTTTGGCCAACAACCCCTGCCAATCTCGGATCTTGAGTAAGAATCACTCAATGGAAGGAAAAAACGCATGATATTTAATGAGGGTTTTTCGCGTGCAATTGGCTACCAATTTAATTATCTTATTAAGGTCTCATCATCATACACCCTTAAGCATGCATTCTAAAACACATATAAAGCGAGTATGAAATAAAATAATAATGATATGCGGAATGGATACTTACATTGATCCTAGATCAAATCTCTCACTTTCTCTCTCAAGCTAGCACTTGTACTACTTCTACCCGTTACACTACACTTCTAAAGAAACCTCATATACATAGAGGGGAATAGGTGAGAAGAGAATACAAAGAGAATAGAGGTGATAGGCTGGACACGCAGGTCCAATTTAATAAATCGAATTTATTACAACAATTTCTAAAATTGCCCACCCGACTAATATCCATCCGATATACATTATTCATTCAACACAACCACGTATTCACACACATAAGCATGTTATCAATCAATCTAATCAAATTAATTAATCTGATAATTAAGTGATCATCCAATGTTCAAACAACGATTTGATTTTGTTCGAGTCAAACTCGTTTTTGCGAATAAGTACTCAAAGTACGAATTCATGAATTAAATTAAACTCATCATAAATCTAATTTAACATGTATTTAATACTAATTCACTATTCAATTCAAAATTATATTACACTTTTATTTAATAAACCTTTTACGATTTAAATTCCAAATCTAATCGTAACGCGTCTCAAAGACCGATTAACGTCCAACGTCAATTCAATTAAAGTCCAATGGGCTTTTGATTGATTTCTTAAGGCGTGGACTCTTGGTCAACTCGGGTCAAACCGATAACCAAAGTCCAATCCGGGATTTACCCCATAAGCCCATAAATCAATCTTGGCCCATTAGGCCCAATTGAACATAAAAGGTTCATTAGCCGCAATTGGGCTTTATGGTTAAGGTTTTGGGCCCAATTGGATCCAATCCACTTGGCCTAAACCAAACTTGATAAATCAAGCCCAATAGGCCCAATTACAATTTTAAATTCTAATTTCCAAAATTAGGCCCAATTAATTAAATTCAAAAATCCAATTTTCACAATTTAATTACCAAAAGTGCATTATATGATTAATCAACTAAATCAACATTTTAAAACACCAAATTAGTCTTATTAATCAATTCAATTCATATCACATGTCAAAAACACATAATGAAAAATCAAATCCATTTACATGCTTCAATGCTCTCGGCCAAGGAGGGATTTTGTGTCCGATTTGGTTTCGATCCAATCGAACCTACAATCGACATCAAATCACCATCCGATTTGATTTCATACACATCCAATGTCACAAAACCAAAAACACCAAGACATTAGGGCATTATAGATTCGGCCAACATAAGGAATTTAGGGTTTGTACAATTTAAATTAAATCCAATTCAATCTTAAATTAACATCATCCTTTATCATTATAACTCATCCAATGAATTAAAATGAAAAAAAAAATTCCAAGTTTCCAAAACACATCACACAGTCGGCCAACACTTCCAATTTGGGCAAAATTGATCCAATCACATTTTGTTGAAATTGATCAAATCAATCTTCAATTAAAGATCATTTAAACATGCTCAATTAATCAATTTAACCAATCATGCTTAAAATCAAAATACCCAATATTGGTCACATATTCGGCCAAGATGCAAAATTTGGGGAAAATAATTCCAAATCATTTTTCATCAAATTAGTCCAACCAAAATGAATTTTAAACATGTTATAAACATACTCAAACATTCAATTCATTCAAATCATGCTCAAAACAAGTTTACCCAAATTTTAAACCCTACAAATTTCATGCTTGCAACATTAGCTCATGATGCCATTGTTGGTTTATTCTAAGGTCCCAAGATCAAACAAGACATGAAATTATGTGTGAACACATCAACGGAGGTAGCGGAATACTCACATTGATCGGTAGAGTCGATTTGGAGACGATTCAAGCCCAAAAACGCACTGCCTTGATGCACCACTGCAACAGTCCACTGTCCTACAAAACAGAAAATTGAGTGAAGAAACGGAGCTCCGAGCTTCGTCCAATGGATCCCGGCTCATGGGTGAACCTCCCTACCACCTTCGCAAGACTCGTAGTGTGCTAGCACTTGCGGTTTTCACCATGAAAACCCAACTCTTGGCTTCCCTTGCTCACGGTTTTGGCTTCCAAAACCAGTAACATGTTTCAGTTTGGGCGTGAGGTGAGAGAAGAGAGAATGAGAGAGTTTGAATTGTGTATTGTCTTAAAAATGATTTACCAAAAATCAATTTATATTTATGCCATAATTTTCATTAAATAATAATAAAATATGACACATAACATGCAAGGCTTAGAGTGTCAAACACTCAAACCCATGCAATGACATTGAGTGCAATCTACACTATCAACATGCAATGCATTATCAATAAAATAATACATACAATGACATTGTCATGTGGGCCCCACACGTTTCCAATGAAAGTGGGCCCACGTGCACTCACGCGTTGGGTTCGATATTCCGAAATACGAGCTTACGTCGCGACGTTAATTCAATCGAATTTAAATAAATAATTGCGCCTGGCGAAATTATTATTTACGTCGCACGAATTAATTCTAAATTAACTCGTTTGCCCGAATTAAAATCTAATTTTAATTCCGCGTCGAAATCTAATTTCATTTAATAATCACACGTTTCCAAATGAAAGTGGGCCCACGTGCACTCACGCGTTCGGGTTCGATATTTCCGAAATACCGAGCTTACGTCGCGACGTTAATTCAATCGAATTTAAATAAATAATTGCGCCTGGCGAAATTATTATTTACGTCGCTAACGAATTAATTCTAAATTAACTCGTTTGCCCGAATTAAAATCTAATTTTAATTCCGCGTCGAAATCTAATTTCATTTAATATATCGAATATATTATTCATCGATTAATTCCAAATTAATCGTTCTCTCTCTTAGACGACATTTTATCCCGGATAAAATCTCCGTTATTAATCCTAGATTAATTTTCTCTCTCTCTTCTTTATAATCCCAGATTATTCAAGAGTGCGAGTTGTGCGTCATCGGTGGATTATCGGGAAGCGACCCATGAGATCCCCGGATAATCTGGCAGTAAATACGGTTGTCGGAGTGTCCGAATCACGTACGTACCAAGTACTACGTTCTACCGATTTACGAGACAAGGTCGACTCCTAGCAAAGCACCAAGTCTTCCCAAGTTCTCCGGACATATTCATCAAAGAATATCTAGATCTGTATCAAGCGTAGTATACTAATTGTATTGTGCGTATCGGCCCAGTATCGGATAATCACGTGCTAGGGCTGGGGCTGGATAAGTGTCTGCCCCGTCCGAAACACATATCGGATGTCTGGTAACTAGTCTCTATAATCGGATATTCATGACCTGGCCATAATATCACGATTGGATGCGCATCACTTTAAGAGCACTAATACCGTATCCTGCGTGACATCATCTCCATTACGACTGGAGTGACACTTCCGTCTTGGACATCACATCCAATACACTACGATTCTCTGATAAACCAGAAGAGGTGAACACAGAACCAGTTAAGATCCCCCACCACCAAAACCAAAGTTTACCGATTGTCGTAAGTATTAGCGATGCAAGTCTCAGGTTAAGACTATACACACCTACCTTGATTTCGGCCTCCCATAGACACCTAGTCATAATACCAATGGGATTCCGAAGGGTCTATCCAGAGCGAAGCTGTTTCCCGTACCATCGTTGAAACACGACCTCCTATCGCACTTGCACAAGTATCCAATACTATATATATGAGAACTATGCCGTTGTGCCCTCACAACGCGCACAAGTGCAATACTAGCCTATTCCGCATTATCGATGGTCCAGTCCGATGATAATACTAGGCTAGGGATATTTAATGATTAATCCTTCGTGGACTGATACTGTCTCATATCATCTCAATCCAGGAACTAATCATAGGGACCTCTCTTCATTTATATATATGGTGATCTAATCACAAACGATGAGAGTGCAATTTCCTTATTACATAGTTAATTTGCTACAACAACACAATGATCTGTGCAAATAGTGACGCTATGGGTCATATTATCCAACAATCATGAGAAATTTTTGTCATTTAGTTTTAGATCATTCAATCTTAAAACATTTTAGTATTAAACAGTGATTAATGCATTAACGACCGTAATACATATAGATTATTTTCGGAGTTTCCCGGGTATATATTTAATCCATTTTATACTAATAATAACTGACATTATTATATATGAAATAGAAAAACACATTCCATAAGCTTTTTACAGAAATCATATTCCTGCGAAAACCAAAAATATATAACACACCATTCAAACATAAATAACTCTTATTAAAATTTAAATTTGAAACTCCCACTACTTTTGCTGAAACAACATCCATGTCCCAACTCTCATGGTAAAGCTACCTTCAGCAAGGTCCCTTCATGAGTGAGTAGCTGCAAAGAACAACAAACATGGTTAGTGGCACCAGAATCAACAATCCAAATTGATTATCATCCTCCACCAAAGAGACTCAATGACAAGTAAATCATATTTACATGTATTCTTCTTCTCTTTAAGCTTAAAAAGGTATTTCAAGACAATTCATTTTCCAATGCCCTTGTTGTTCACAAACAGAATATTTTCTTTAGCATTGGTTCCTTTAGAGCCTCTGTTGTTCTTATTTTTTCATTGGTTTTTCCTTTGCCTTCCAATTTCCTTTCTTCTTATTCTTTGCAGATTTAGAAGATTAAGCAACATTTGCCTCGGCATTGGACCTACGAGGACCCTTCATAATGGACTCGTAATTGGTGAGCTCATTTAGCAGTTCACTCAATGTAAAAGTCAACTTATTCATAGAACAATTACTTTTAAACTGCAGGAAACTCTTCGGAAGGGTTTCCATGATCATTGTCACCTGGCTTTGCACATTAATAAGTGAACCATGGGTTTCAACCATATTAAGATGAGATATCATCCTTAACACATGGTCTCGGACTGATGTTCCTTCCTTCATTCTAGCAGTCAATACATAGACTATTGCCTCATGTTGTTGACGGTCTGAAGGTTGCCCAAACATGTTATGTAATGACTGCATAATCAATGATGTTGTCGCCATAGGTTCATGTTGTGCAGCAAGAACTCAGACATGGATGCTATCAAATAGCTATGGGCTTTCTCATCAGCTTTAATCCAATTATTATAGGCATTACGTGCAGCTCTGCCAGCATTTGGTGGTGGCTCCGGAGGACATTCCTCCATTAGGACAAATTTAAGGTCTTCGTAGACTAATATAACATTCATGTCACTTTTCCATTTAACATAATTATCCCCGGTTAATTTTTCTTGTTGATGAGAATTGAGATGATTGTAGATGCCATGGCTGAAAAAATAATAAACGCGCATTCAACATTCATTCATCGCATAGTAAAATTGTCAAACATTTAGGCATAAAATTAAACGTGATGCATGATCAATGTATAATGAATTACAAACCTAAAAGAATTACTATGCAACAATTATCTATCATCCCATAAATAAGTGCCGCCATAGTGTAGGTCAAGTATTCGCATGATAGACTGAGACATTCTCAATTGATTAATATATCTGAAATAAATATTATTCCTATATTAATCAACTACAGTTATTTTGATCAAGGAAGATTTGATTAACAACTTAATCATTCCTTTATGAGTGTGACCCATTATTTCAGAATCCTTGGACTTAACTAGTGAAGTTGCGTCGTAGGATAGGTCAAATCACAATAAACATCTAGAGTCTCTATCCTTTCGGAATTCAAACTTGATATTGACCCAAAAATGGTACCATTTGTAGGGGGACGAAAGCAAAGCCGTCTCGAGGTGCCTATTGAATCTCACATTTCTGGATAACAATGGAGATCGCGGGATATATTGTGGTATACCCCTCTCCCACTCACTATTTTGAAGTGTAATATTTTTATCTCACTAGTATCTTATGAATCTAAGATTATGCTCGGCTAAAGCCATAACCTTCTTAATACTAGTTGATAATTTAGTGATCTAACCAATTTTAACTCGTAAAATTTTATTCACTAATACCGATTAGTCTCTACTAACCAATTAACTTAATTAAACTAATTTAATCAAGTTGTATAGTGATCTAATCAATTTAACTCTTAAATTATTAATCCACTAATATGTTTTAAAATTTAGAATTCAACGAACGGATCAAACGTCATTAAACCATTTAATCGATAAAAGCACATTATTTATTCCAAAGGTACATGGTATTGTATCCCGAGTGCAGACCATATTAACGTCCATCCGAAATCGGCTATGGAATTTACGTCTGAGTTTCCATCTGATATACCAAGGAAAATAATGTACCATAAGGTCCATTTATTTCTAAAACTTGAATTCGTAATTTTTTAAACTTTAAACCAATTAATCTTATTAATTCGTTTGCATGCATCTCATATTCTTATTTAACATTTAAATTACATAAAAATCAATATTTTATTACTAGAATATCATGCATATCTACATGTTATTGTTAGGGATATGCCCTATACCCAACTTGTGGATGGGCTATATGTACATGTATTTGTAATATTTTCATTAATTAATAAAATGGAAATCTTTATTATACGTGTCTTACATAACTTATACGAATCATCAACACTGTAATAAAGCCTTAGAGTAATAAGATGATGGATTCCATGCCTTATGAGAATCATACTCTTAAATGTTCCTAGTCATAGTTTTTTGAATAATTTGGGCGATCACAAAGCGGAGAAACTAGCATGATGATATGATCCGCCCTTAAGTAGGGTAGCCGATCTCATAGGCTACTAGCGGAGATCCGTCCGCTTGGTGTATCACATGGATGCATGAGTTGCTCGTGTCCATCGAACTAACCACTGAAAGTTTTCATATGGAGTGTTTATCCCATGTGTCTGTGAGAACTTTCATGTATCAATTATATGACTAGTCCTTAGACTTGAGGTCTTTACAATATTATGTGTGGATCAAATAATATTAACATTCTCCTTCCCCGGTTCAAAAGATCCGGTCATAAGGGTATGATTGGGTAATTTGTTGAAACACATGAAGTTTGTATAGATACAACAGAGAATCGCCACTCCCTCGGATAATATTTTCTTGTAAGAGTATTATTCCAGTTCGCGGGTTGATATGTGTGATTAGTGCTTGAGACTATGGCCACAATGGAAGAATCATGTGAGATTCTTTGGTTAGCACGATTCATGACATTATCAACATCATACATTTGACCATATGGGTAGACACTTTCCATACCCTAGGTCAATAGGTGGGGATATAGTGAGGCGAGAGACTGTATCATATGTAAATTGCATACAGAATGGGTATATATATCTTTCCTTCTCATTTGGGGGCCTTGGCATGTTACGAGATGTCAACCTTGGCCATTGAAATCGAACGACCATCTAATCGGAGGATAATTTATGTTCGATTAAATTATCACGATTCATTTCATGTCCAACTTGAGGAAAACCCAAAAGGTCACATATAACAAAGTCGAAATCAATGGTTAACAGTGCACAATACAATTATAACAGCATATATGATTACTGTAGTAATTGTTCATAAATGGTTTAATGTGTTTAATTATTGAACAGATCATTTATGAGATTCCATAGTGGCTTAGGATTGGTGAATGACGATAGGGGTACTTTGGGAATTGAAATAAGAAAATAAAAAAAAAATTACTATTCACGTGAATATAAAAAAAAAATTTGTTATTTGTTTTGAATTCCAATTCGGCCCAAACTCTTATTAGGGTTTTATAATCTCATTAAACCACTAAATTAAGATCCAATGGCTAAGATTAAATTAGCTTTTATCCCGCATCGGATTCTAAATTAATTTTGTTGTCTTTAGAGCACTATATAAACCCAAAGAATTCTTCACAATTTTTTTACACCAAACCTTTTATATCTTGGGTTTTATAAGTGAGCAACTCTAAAGTTTAAGAGTAAGCACTGATTTTGAGGATCCTTAAGTCTAATTGACTAGAGGAACCTCGAGTTAAAAGTTTTGAGGTATTTGCCTAGGCTAGCACCAAGGGCAAAATACATGTGCACTAAAGGCGTAGTCTTGCCGTTGAGTTTTGGCTTTGGTGTGTGCATCTTTGGAGGCCACACACTTGGGTGGCTCTTTGGAACATGGAAGAGCTTGCTGAGTTCGAGAAAAGCTTGTAGATTGGAGGGAGGACTGGAGGAGTCTTCGGTTCAAGTAAATCTTTTTCTTTCTTTATTTTAATTAGAGTTCTTATGATAGTTAACATGTTTATGTTTATGTCTTTGCATGTTTTATGAGTTTTATGCTTAGAATATATAGTAACATGTCTAGGATTGTAGAATAATCAAAATAAATGGGTATTGGTGTAGGCATTGTATTTGCATATAAGTCCCGATGATGAGCCTGGTATGGAGGCACTACCCTTTGAGTTGTGAAAGTCGCGGGAAACGGATGTCGGAAGGGAAAGATCAATACCTTGTTGGATTTAATTCGTTTGCTTAACTTCGAGTTCGCTCGTTGGATCTCTGTTTTAAAATTCATCCTTAGCCCAAAACCCCCCGCAACCTACACTAAACCACACACCCAAGCCCACACACCACCAACCACACGCCCAAGCCCACCAATGATCCATCCCCACACGCCCACAGCCTCCAAACCCATCCAAAAAATATCCAACACAATAAACACATGTCAAAATCTAAACAAATCACCTTCCCAAATTAAATAAATCAAATCCAATCACATGCCTAAATTAAAGAAATCAAATCAAATCCCATAAATCTCTTTCCTAAACTAAAACAAATCACCTTCCTAATTGAATGGATCTTTTCCTTATCACAAACTAATTAAAAGATATCCCCCATAATTGCATGATTTATTTCCTTCCCGTACAAGGACAACCCTAACTCTCTCCTATAAAAAGAGACATAAACCAAACCTTAATAACTCACCATTCACGGCCACCATAGCATTTCTCTAACCTCTCTCCTCACTCGATAACAAACCCTAAGACAGCCCCCACCAAGACACCACACGGCATTTCATCAATCACACAAATAAAAATAAACCCTAAACGGCCTTCTCCACATTCTCTCTCCCTAAATGTACAATCACCACCAATTCCATCTCCTCTCTCTGGACGCTTCACAGAAACCCTAACCTGAACCTACGCAGCCATGCTACTCACTGGCCACACTCCCTTCACTCTCAGATACAACAAGCCACACAGCTTGCACACATGAAGCAAATGCATAGCTGACACCTTACACGACCCAACTTTACGCATAAGTAGCCCATGCAATAAACCACCATCACGTACTTTACCACTCTCGGTAGCCCCCCTAAAAAAAGACAATCGGCGTGAGTAAACAAAAGCCACGCCTCTCATCTCATTCAGCCATAAGACACCACCGACAAATCCTTAATATAAAACAAAAACCTAGCACAGCCCACTAACCGAACCCATAAGCCGATCACACCACACTCAAAGACAGCCACCTTGCCACTAACCATTCTCTCTCCATTCACCAACTTTTCACCTCACGCCCTCTCATCAAACACACTTGGCAGCCCTAACAAACTCCCTTTAAACACTGCCATCAAACGCACACAAAACACTAATAATAAAGCCCTTCAACAACCACATTAATAGGACCCAAGCAGCCCACTAACCACTCACGCACAGAAGCCTTGAAACACACAGCAGTCCCACGAAACCAAACATAAACTGCTTAACCCAGCCAGCCCTCACCGAATACACTGTGAACCAAGTGAAAAAATCGATCCAAAACAGTCCCTAAAAATCCCTGAAAACAGTCCCCCAAACACCCCCTAAAACTACCAAAAAATAGTCCCTAAAACACCTCATGCATTACCGCACAAACAGTCCACTAAAACAGTCCCTAAACCGCAAAAAATAGTCACCCAAAACAGCCCAAATACCGCAAACAGTGACCAAAAATAACGACCAGAAAATAGCAGCAAAACAGAGAAAACAGCAGCCCAAGACAGCGAGGCGATGAAGGAAAACATTTAACCGGTGAACCGGAGGAGTTACGGAGCATTCACCATTCCGACGGCCGTGTAACGCACTTCCAAGAGGCGGCTCAAAAGGTAAAACCTAAGGGCACCCTTTTATTTATTCCCGTTCATTTTTTATTATTTATTAGTAATTCTTCGCATGCGTATTGTTGATTTATGTATGTTATGGCCATGAGATGAATGATTTTGTGCTATCTCTTGTGGTATATCGGATGGAAACCCATACGTAAATTCCGTAGCCGAATCCGAATGGACAGTAGTACGGTCTGAATTGGGATACAATTCCACGTACTGCTTGAGAAATGCACATATTTCGTTTAATATTAATCTTGTGTGTATTCATTGTTGATTAGAAATAGTATGTTATTTTTATGCATGATTTAGTTGTTTCTTTCGCACTATGAGCTTAATCATATCTCTTCAATGTTTATGTTTGTTGGGGTTGGTGCTCAGAGCGCCAATCCGCTCCATATTTATGTCTGATTCATGAATACGAACAATCCTTTTTCCATAGTATTACTTATTTATGGTTGCACCTCTTGTTTTTATATACGTATTTGATCTGATTACCATTAGATTGAAACTAAATGTGGTATAGTGATATGTATATATTAGACAAAGGCCCGATAATATATAATGCAGTACAAAGTTACAAAGTTAGTTTGTAATTGACATTGGGAAGTGTCACTGCTAAATGTATATTATCAAATATAGTTCCTGGTCAAGATTTACTAACACGGGTCGGTTAGTCAAATCCGTTGAGACCAGTACATGTTGTATATCGAGACTTAGTCCGATGGTTTATCCTAATGAACCATGAGTCTGGAGAGACTCGTATAGACGTGTAGGTGTTTATAGTAGATAAACATTGAACAACTCACCGAAGATTCTTAATGGATGGTACACCAACGTCAATAAGAATCTTCTCGGGTTGAGTAGCATAGTGGTCATTCGACTTGAGATACCACTGTGGATGTATGAGACATCCTCCACACTTAAATGGCAGTCACATCACCGATCTATTTAGATCAGACCTCCGCATGTTCGTTGGGTGTGGACCGATCCTTAGGATATCCTTTGTGTATCAAGATAAGATCCGTCAGTTCTGTGTACAGAGCATAGGTAGTCCATATGTGATTAGCAGTCTGTTAAATCTATGGCCACAGTAAACTTCGGAAGTAAGTTCCGAATGTTATTTAAGATTGCTAATAGAAACGTCGACAGGATAATACCTATAGAGATTTGACGTTTACATCTATATCTCTGGATTATCTGAATACCTGTGACGGAGGGATTATACGTATGCAATGACCTTGACCTGTATGATTCAGCTAGTTTATCTGTGGTCGTCATATTTATTGGTGGGTAAATTATGGACACGAAATTAAATTTTGTGACGGATATACCTGAATCTAGAGAGTCTCACTAATGAAATATACTCGTAGAGCACTAGGGCGACTTTTATAAATAATGATGATATTTATAAATCAATTAAACATTAAACGAAAAATACATGCAAACGGGCCGAATTGTCATTCCTAATTAATGTATATTTGTATTTAATATATGATATTATTAAATACACAATAATAAATTGTCAAATAAAGGTATTTGACATATATCATTAATATATGTATTTGAGATAATTAAGTAAATATAATACATATATTTGAGATATTTGTATTTAATTAATTATTTAATTATTTAATTGTTAAATAATTAATATAATTAAAATATAAATATCTTATAAAATGATAAAGTTAGGAAATGATTATAAGTGTATATTGTTGACTTATCATTAAAGGAAAAGGTTGTCAAAATAGTTTTTGACTACTTGGATATTTGTTTTAATAAGTTAAAATTGAAAATATCCTTATCCTTTTTCTTACCAAATTTCGGCCAAGACCTTAAATAAATATAAGTGTTATATTTTAAGTTGCTTTTGTTCACTTGTTTGAATTTTCATTTAAAGTTGTAATGATCAAATTGCAAGTTGATTAAAGTAAGCTTTAAATGAAACAAAAAATTAAATATCTAGATATCTTCATTCACTAAATTCGGCCAAGGGCATTTGTGTGAGGTATATATTGTTTTGTTTCATCTTTTAGGGTTTAAGGAGTTCATTAGATACCAGATAAAACATAAAAGAAGATGAGAGAAAAGCTTGAAGGCCTAAAGAAGAAGCTTGGAAAATTCATATTTTTGTAGTTTTTCCTCAAAGTCTTCAACATGAAAATTATTTCTAACATACTTAGCATCATTTTGTGTTGCTTTGGTGTTGTCTCTCTTCTTATAGTTTTGTGTTTATTTTGGTTGTGAACTTTGATGAAAGATTGATGCATGTAAGTAAGCTTGAAATGGTTTCAAAGCTTTACTTTTGATTTTTGGAAAATCAAGTTGCCATTCTAGAGTTGGCAAGCCACTCCTTGGTGACCTAGAATTGTTCTCGAGTTGTTTCAAAGTGGTGAGGCTAGATTGGTGAAGTATTGAATGGATTAAAGTGTTGGATTTTGTAAATTTGGTGAAATTGGACAATTTGATGAAATTGAAAAATTAGGGTTCTTAACCCACTCCAAATTTTGTGGCTTTTCATATATGTGATGTATTATGGTATGTATGATGCATGTAAAATTTTAGGTGGCTCACGCATTAGACTAAAAATTGGGGATTTGTGTGAAATCTGATTTTGATGTATTAGATGTGTTGAAAAATTTTTTAGAAATTATTTAGAATCATCCAAAATTATATTTGATAATTTTTGGGCTAAAATACTCAATTTACAAAGTTTTGTGGCAATTCGGTAATTACCAATAAATTTGATCTCTTGTGTAATTTTTCAGAATTTGATAATTGGATAATTAAATAAATAAGTTTATTTAATTGATCCAAGAAAAAATTTCGAAATCGGAAAATTTTGATTTTCCACTATTCCACTGCGTTACCGATATTCCCCTTAAAACCCCTACAATGTTTAGACAATAGAATATTTATTTATGTTTCCATATTTATTAATTTAATGTGTCCATGAGATTGCGTGCTTGCTGTTATTTCGACTTACTTTTATGCATGCAAACTTAGATATAGGTTATATGCAAACTTAAATTAGGTTATATGCAAACTTAGATATAGGTTGTATGCGAACTTAGATGTAGTTTATTCTTGCGTATGTATGTTGGCGTAGACTCGGTTATATTATCATATAAATCCGTTCATTACAAGTGGCATAAGTAAGGGACCATTCCGAACCCAACGGTTTGAGGTCTTCCCTTACGAGGGGTGAGTGCGGCCTTAAATCATTTCCCAGTTCACACTGGGTGGCGACTCCATTTTATTTTTCTGATTTAGTCCCCACGGGCTACTCCGTACTCCCACTAGGCCGCGAGACTGGAACAGCGTCGCCGATTTCTGTGTCCTACAGTCTGGCGACTCCACTGGGATAGAGAATCGGCCCCGAAATAATGCCTTGTAATGCTTGTGATTTGTGCTTTAGTTAACCGGTCTACAGTGGGTTGAAGGGATTTAATCAAAGGTATATTAAAGCTAGGTAATGGTTTGGTGTCTTCCTTCATTCACTACCTTTCTATGGCTGAGAGGAAAAGCTGTGAAGGCACTTAGACAATCATTTACCCGAAGCTTACCGTGATGGACTAATTTGGAGGACCCTTGGTTTTATTCCTGTCACCAAGCGATAAGAGCCTAAGAGACTTGGGTATTTAAGAGAGTTCGCTACACCCTCCCTCTGGGAATCTTCAATAGGAAATCAATTTGACAGTCCTTCATGTATCATCACTCATTGGCACGTACCTTAGGGTATAAAAAAGGTGCGCTCACTTGGTCGCTCGAACCCTTGAGTGGGGAAACCTAGTTGTGGGCAATCCTTCACCGACGAGAGCCTTTGTCTACACTCCTATAAAACCACATGTGACCCATAGTTGTATGACCTATAGAAGCCACCCTTTTATGCTTGTGTTTGGGCCCCCTATCATTTGAAGTTGTTTAGGCCATGTTTATTACGAAAGTGTAAACCTGTTGGGCCTATTTCAACTGGACAAGTTGCACCTCGCAATAGTATGATTGAATGCTTTGAAATGATGATGGGCCAACTTGTATTAAAACCTTAGTACTTAGAAGATCCAAACGTGATCCAAATATGTTAGAAGCATGAGTCTGATATCTGTTTTGATAACCACATGCATATTATACCTCATACATCGCACGCATCTCATGCATCTCATGCATACACGTATCATGTTAACCCATGTGTCTTAAAAGTCATCAGAGATATATGTTGGGTTAGGGATAAAAAAAGACTTGTCAAGAAGAGTTTAGCAAACCTAGATGTCGGGGAAAAAAGAAACCGAGGAACAGAAAACTTTACGGCAAGGATAGAAAGACCATTATGAAAAAAAAAGAAAAAAAAAGAGAAAAAATGGAAAAAAATAGAGAAAATAAAAGAAGAGAGAGAAAAAAAATTTGTTCTTAGTCCCTAATAGTTAGGCATAAGTCCAATGATAAAAATATTTGCTTTATGATGAAATCTTAGAAACGATAAACTGTTGATGTGCTTGTATTTGATACTTTGAGTAATTGGTCTATGTTAGACTCGTAAGCACTTGATTATAGTTCTTAGCAGTGAAAACCTGAGTAGTTAGTAAAGTGACTAGTTTAAGAAATGGTAGGTCGGTGAATGACCGTTCGCCTAAATGTCTATCCTGATTTGCTTGTGTTATGATGTGTGTTATGGTTGAAAATAAAGAAAAGTCTCTAAGGAAAGAATTAAACCACCTATAACCGATAAGCGTGAAGCTACCCATGGCGAGTATTAGACCACCATGAGGATAAATGCTACCTTAAAGGTATTTGTGTTGAAAAGAAAAAAAAAAAAGAAAAGAAAAGAAAAAAGAAAAAAAAAGAAGACAAAAGAGAAAGAAAGCCATACCACATTGAGCACAGAAAAGCAACTGCAGGGCATAATTGTGACATCTAGGTTAGTTTGACCCATCGATCCTAATTTTTTGACGAAATCATTGAGTTGGCTTACCTGGGGATGAATCTGCAAAGGAACCTTTGCACACACACTTTAAGTCTAGCTTAGATCATTTATTCAAAGACTTGGATTTGAGTTCCGTTGAATGTTTTGAAGGTTCTCTGGTTTCAATAATGGGCATTCTTTGAGGGCAACAATATGTATAACTATTGGGACTATTTCGTAAGAGGCAGTATAATATGTTGGTATGGAACATCACATCACATGATCCACATTGACCTAGTACAAACAATAGAGAGCAGAAAGCTAAACCAAGACTGGGGGCGACCAGTCTACCACCCCGGGAATAAGGGACACAACAAGAACTTGAGCAAATGAGACAAAAAAGAACTTAGCGATCACCAGAAAAGAACCGGCAGAAGGAAATTATAAGCAGACCCAGGGGGCGACCAGAGACATTTGTAGGCAAATGGCACCAAGGAGGACACGGAAGGCCTAACCCATCAGAATAGGAAATACATCCATACATACATGCATACACGGCACATGCACGCTTGTTTGTTTTGTTTTTTGTTCGCAGCTTTTGAAGAAAAGGAAAAAGCGGCAAACGTCAACATTTTGGGGAATGAATCCAGGTTCGAGGCCCATATTATAAGCATTTCGGGAAAGAATCCCAGGGTCGAGACATATTATCAGTAGCATCGGGAATATCCCAGGATCGAGGCCCACATTATTAGCATTTTCGGGAATAAATCCCGGGTTGAGGCCCATACTATCAGCAGTTTCGGGAAGGAACCCGGGGGAATTATCCGCAGGGCTGAGGCCCATACTATCAGAAGTTTCGGGAATGAATCCCAGGGGAATGAATCCAAGGGTCGAGGCCCACATTGTCATTGATTTCGGGAATGAATCTCTGGGTCGAGGCTCAACGTTGTCAGCAATTAGTGAATGACATCCCATGGGTCGAGGTGTTGGTTTATTCTAATTCTAAGTCCCAAGATCAAATCAAGACATGAAATAATGCATGAACACACCAACGAGGTAGCGGAATACTCACATTGATCGGTTATGTCGATTTGAAGATGAATCATGCCAAAAACACTGCCCTTCATGCCAAACTGCTGCAGTCCACTGTCCCTGCAAACAGATTTCGGGTCTCAAAACGAAGCTCCAAACTCCGTCGGATGAGTCCCGCCTCATGGTCGAACCTCCCTACCACCTTCGCAAGACTTGTAAGTGTGCTAGCACTTGATTTCTCTCACATGAGAAACCACTCTATGCTTCCCTTTGCTCACGCCCAAACTGGTTCAAAACCAGTGAGCAAAGTTCATTTGGGCGTGAGAGAGAGAGAATTTGAGAGAGAAGAAGTGTTGTGTAATAAGTTAAAATGATTTACCAAAAATCAATTTATATTTATGCCATAATATTTATTAAATAAATAATAAAATTATGACACAAAACATGCAATGGCTTAGAGTGTCAAACACTCAATTTCCATGCAATACATTGAGTGCATTCTACACTATCAACATGCAATGCATTATCAATAAAATAATACATACAATGACATGTGTCATGTGGGCCCCACACGTTTCCAAATGAAAGTGGGCCCACGTGCACTCACGCGTTCGGGTTCGATATTTCCGAAATACCGAGCTTACGTCGCGACGTTAATTCAATCGAATTTAAATAAATAATTGCGCCTGGCGAAATTATTATTTACGTCGCTAACGAATTAATTCTAATTAACTCGTTTGCCCGAATTAAAATCTAATTTTAATTCCGCGTCGAAATCTAATTTCGTCTAATATATCGAATATATTAATACATCGATTAATTCCGAATTAATCGTTCTCTCTCTTTTTAGACGACATTTTATCCCGGATAAAACATCTCCGTTATTAATCCTAGATTAATTCTCTCTCTTCTTCTTTATAATCCCAGATTATTCAAGAGTGCAAGTTGTGCGTCATCGGTGGATTATCGGGAAGCGACCCATGAGATCCCCGGATAAGTTGGCAGTAAATACGGTCGTCGGAGTGCCCGAATCACGTACGTA
Source organism: Zanthoxylum bungeanum (assembly GCA_019454045.1). Taxonomy (NCBI): domain Eukaryota; kingdom Viridiplantae; phylum Streptophyta; class Magnoliopsida; order Sapindales; family Rutaceae; genus Zanthoxylum; species Zanthoxylum bungeanum. Next base: position 71,929 of record SKCR01024047.1, read on the forward strand.
CCAAGTACTACGTTCTACCGATTTACGAGACAAGGTCGACTCCTAGCAAAGCACCAAGTCTTCCCAAGTTCTCCGGACATATTCATCAAGGAATATCTAGATCTGTATCAAGCGTAGTATACAATTGTATAGTGCATATCGGCCCAGTATCGGATAATCACGTGCTAGGGCTGGGGCTGGATAAGTGTCTGCCCCGTCCGAAACACATATCGGATGTCTGGTAACTAGTCTCTATAATCGGATATTCATGACCTGACCTGGTCATAATATCACGATTGGATGCGCATCACTTTAAGAGCACTAATACCGTATCCTGCGTGACATCATCTCCATTATGACTGGAGTGACACTTCCGTCTTGACATCACATCCAATACACTACGATTCTCTGATAAACCCAGAAGAGGTGAACACAGAACCAGTTAAGATCCCCCACCACCAAAACCAAAGTTTACCGATTGTCGTAAGTATTAGCGATGTAAGTCTCAGGTTAAGACTATACACACCTACCTTGATTTCGGCCTCCCATAGACACCTAGTCATAATACCAATGGGATTCCGAAGGGTCTATCCAGAGCGAAGCTGTTTCCCGTACCATCGGTGAAACACGACCTCCTATCGCACTTGCACAAGTATCCAATACTTATATATATGAGAACTATGCCGTTGTGCCCTCACAACGCGCACAAGTGCAATACTAGCCTATTCCGCATTATCGATGTCCAGTCTCGATAATACTACGGCTAGGGATATTAATGATTAATCCTTCGTGGACTGATACTGTCTCATATCATCTCAATCCAGGAACTAATCATAGGGACCTCTCTTCATTTATATATCTATGGTGATCTAATCACAAATGATGAGAGTGCAATTTCCTTATTACATAGTTAATTTGCTACAACAACACAATGATCTGTGCAAATAGTGACGCTATGGGTCATATTATCCAACAATCTCCCACTTGGCACATAGCCAGTCACTCGAGTGTCTACACCCGAACTATGTACAATTCGCTCAAATTGCTGAGGAAAGGTTTTCGTCAGCGGATTTGCTTAATTATCGTCTGACGCGATTTACACGATCATCACATCGCCACGATGTATGATCCGAACGAATCAGATGATATAGAAGTATATATCTGGATCGTCGATGAGACCTTTAATTCCTTAGCCTATGCTGACGCCTAGCTCAGCTGCTAACAGAACTTTATCTAATCTTATTAGATTTATTTTCGACCCAGATGGTCTTCTATTGCTGCCTCAGCTGCAGCAATAATCCGCATTTGTTGTTTATATGGCAACAGTTATCTTGCTTGGAAGATTTCCAGCTCACTGTCCCGTTATTCAAACTTTATAGTACCGTAGTATTATTTAATTGTTTGGAAACTTGCAGTAGTGATCCCAGTCACTTCAAGTTCTCCATCTCCATAGTTTAAGACAACATCTTTAGTTCTCTCAGATACTAACAGATGTTCTTAATCTTCAATCCAGTGACTATCACTTGGATTGACCCAATTGTGACTCCATATGCTCGAAGCGTATGAGACACCAATACAAGTACATTTTAAATGTACAATTTCCCAGAGAGTGTTAACAACTCCAAATCTATCCCAGTAGATCTTTATTCCTTGAATAAAGGTTGTTACTCCCCAGAATTCTACGGAGAATTTCTTATGAAGAATATCTATGAAAGCCAAGCTTTCACCAATTGCTTTATGGGAATTTCACTGTCAGTGCGCTCTCCCACTAACCTCCTTATATACACAAGAATTATTTCGTTTTGAGTCAAATCATAAACCATTATGATTATTTCAAAACGTCAGTTCCAAGAACCTTATGCTTGCATCAATCCAAACATGGATCGAATAACCCGCAAACCTTGTTTGTCGGTTATATAAAATCGTCAGGATGTTGTAATATCCTCCAAAAGGTTTCCTTTTCAGGAAAGCGATTTTGATCTGTAACTGACAAATTTCATAAATGAAATACGCAGTTATCAACAAGCATTTTCAAAATGGATTTACCATGGCAACAGGTAAAAAGTTGAACCGTTATTAACACAATGTTGATAACGATACCTTTCCGTCAAAACCTTAGGTTTGCACGTTGGTATGTTGCCTTCCATGTATGTCTTCCTTGAAGACGTTTAATGTACCATAGGCACAACGCCTTGTGGTACAACAACTAGTATCCAAAATAGTTGTTAAAAATGGAATCCATTTCGGACTCATGGCACTTTGCCATAACAGGGAGTCGATACCTCGTATCACTTCCTCAAAACGTAGTCGGATGGTACACCTCCATAAGATTGACATCTTTATGAGGTTAGATCAGAAACCCATACCCTAGGTTGTTTTCTGACTCTATCCGATCTACTAGTTTCTTGTGTATTTGAAGATTAATGGTATAGATTTCATTCATAGATGAACTATTTGTGTTCCATTAAGGACTTCGTGCCTTGAACAGTATTACTCCGATTTTCATCGAGTATCACTATCCTCCCACTGACCACTGCATATCGGTATTCCTCTCAGGAAAAACGCATGGTGAGCAACAATCACATTGTTCTCATGTGGGATTTATAAGTACTATACTTAAGGTTTCCCTTAGGATAACCTATATTGGCACTTATCCAATTTGGGTCCTTAGTTTGGTATCATCCAAACGCTATGCCTGGCATACCCAAATTATCAGGAATGAGAAACCTCGTTTCTTCCCTGTTCATATCCTATATGATATCTGTCAAACAGATTTATATGGAACCTTATTCTAAATAAGTTTTGCACTGTTAATACATATCCTGTTGAAGGATAGTAGCTCAGAGCGACTCGTGATAAACCTTATCATGTCCAACAAAAATTCGGTTTTTGGTTCGGACACACCGTCTAACTGACGTGTCTCGGGAGGAGTCCTCATATGAAAGAATACCGTACTCTTTCATTTATATATGAAACTTACTGCTTAAGTATTTTCCATTTCGGTCTTACCGTGGCGGAATAACACTATAGCCGATCTGTTTGTCTACTTCGTGTCGAAACTCTAAAGTTTCCGATCTGTGTTCTTCAAAAGAAACACATAACCACAACGTGATGTCACATCCGTTAAGGTCACGAAATATTCATGTTCACATCTAGCCTAGCTAGATATGGGCCCACTTACTTCACCATGAATAGGGCTAACAGATCGGTGGCCCTTTTACTATTACCAAGTAAATAGTATTTTAGGTATTTAACCTAATAAACTAGATTCGTAGACCTTATTTGAATAGTCAAATCAGTCCTAGTATCCACTCTTCAAAAGTGTGGATATACGAGTCTTGTTTAATAAACTAGATTCGTAGACCTTATTTGAATAGTCAAATCAGTCCTAGTACCCACTCTTCAAAAGTGTGGATATACGAGTCTTGTTTAATTGTGTCCCAGACAACAATGCCACAAATAAGTCTCTATTGATCAAATCAATTTGAGCTATTTATTTGTCATTTTATATGTTTGAGATTTTATTTATATTCAAAATATAAATTCTGTTATTTACATCTAATGTATTTATCTCAGTATCATCTTTATATAATGAAACACTTTAGTGTTTTAGAATATAAAGGTTTTATCCGCATCGATTAAACACTGATATAGAGATAATGTCTCTAGTCTAACTAGTTACATTATAACATTTCCTAATTTAAGTACATACCCAAAGGGTAGTTCCTAAACTTAGGTTTATCGGTCGAAACACAGCGACTTTCGTCCCGTTTTCCGATTTGCAGAGAAATCTCGGCTTGAAGCCAGTATCCAGCTCACAGCGGATTCTGAACGTCAATACATATATTTTATGTACCACACTAAGTATTTAAAATCCAATTTTAATACTAGTAGTGAACATAACTTTGACAAATATTTAAAGTTAGAGCCTCGCCCTTTCTTTAATTCCTTCGTGTCTTCCATATCCAAATGGTAGTCACTTTGGGATATGTCAATTATCCTTTTCAATATTTCACAAACCTTTGGCCAAGCCTTGGGTTTTCGGAATATCGAAACGATGTGCACCTTGTGCTACATGCCCAATTGCAAACTTTGACTTTTCTCCACTAGAATAGTCAATTAATTCTCCAAGAATTATTAATTGCAATTTTAATACTTTTAAATCTAAAGATAGATTTATTGTAAGTATATTAATTAAGCACTAAAGTCATCATCACATAAATCTTCCAAAGACTTTATGCTCTACTATTTGCTTAATTATGGGCTTAGTAATAATAAGTTATTTTATCAAATAAATTAACCTATTATTAATTCCCAATTGAAAATTAAATCATTTAAAACATTTAATCCAAGGATTATATATTTTAAATATTCAACCTTTTCAATTCTTTACTTGATTTTAATAGTCCAACTATTTAATCAATTATTAAGGTACTATTTATTATAATGATTACAATAATCCAATTATTTAATCAACTATAATTTTAATATTGATTACTATAATCCCATTATAAAATCAACTATCATTTAATTCAATTATATTGATTACTATAATCCAATTACAAAATCAACTATATATTGAATGAGTTTGTATATAGTCCAACTATATATATTTTTTAAAACAACATAAAATATTAGTCCAACGACTAATACTTTTGATAATATGACGAGTAAATATAAATGAGCGTGTTTAGCGAGTATTCGAACGAATGTTGCAAATTCAATACTTGCCTCCCACTATTTTTCGTCGAGCCTCTAACCCTCTGTGGAGTACTCGGGAAACCGCGTTTCCTAGTGGGCTAGGATCCTATTAAATAACACACAACCACGACTTTGGTCAATAAAAAGCTGTATGCTATTTAACTAGGTAGATCTCACAGATCAATTGGATCTCATCCAATTCCTAGATCCGGTTAGGTGGACATCCAAGTCCGAAACATATGTATAATGTCAATGTATCCAATACATTTTCCTAACCATATCCTCCGAATCATCTAGGCCATGGCTTTGGCCAAAAACAAACCTAATGATTCCAGTTAAGCAGGACCCATTGACGAGGAAAGTTTCGTAATCAATGTCATTGGACAAAAAGTGATCTGACTTTGGCCAATAAAAATCACGATTTGGACAAGACACCGATATGCAACAAAACTCTCATGATTCAAGTACATCCTTGATTGACAAAGGTCTTGACTTTGGTCAAAAACAAACCAATGCCAACTTCGGATCTTGAACAAGAATCATTCAATGGAAGGATATTTGCTTAATATAGATTGAGGGATTTTCGCGTACAAATTGGCTACCAATTTAATTATCTTTGTTAAGGTCTCATCATCATACACCCTTAAACATGCATTCTAAATACATAATAAAGCGAGTATGAAATAAAATAATAATGATATGCGGATGGATACTTAACACATTGATCCTAGATCAAATCTCTCCCTTTCTCACTCAAGCTAGCACTTGTACTACTTCTCACCCGTTACACTACACTTCTAAAGAAACCTCATATACATAGAGGGGAATAGGTGAGAAGAGAATACAAAGAGAAAGAAGGTGATAAGGCTGGACACGCAGGTCCAATTTAATAAATCGAATTTATTACAACAATTTCTAAAATTGCCCACCCATCTAATATCCATCCGATATACATTATTCATTCAACACAACCACGTATTCACACACATATATATACAAACAAGACATGCTTTTACAACCAATCTAATCCAATTAATTAGTCTTTATTTAAAGTGATCATCCAATGTTCAAACAACGGTTTGATTTTGCACGAGTCCAACTCGATTGAGAATAAGTACATAAGGTACGAATTCACGAATTATATCGAACTACTACTTATTAAATCTAATTTAATTCGTATTCAATACTAATTCAATTATTTAATTCCAAATTAAATGTTTACACTTTTAATATGCTTTAAAGACTTAGATTCTAAATCTAATCCTATTGGGTCTCAAAGCCCAACTAACATCCAATGTTAAATTCAATTCAAGTCAAATGGGCTTTCAATTGGTTTATTAAGGCTTGGGCTTTGGTCAATGTGGGTCAAACCCAATTACCAAGCCCAAATAAGGAATCACCCTTAAGTGCCATAAAACCAATTTTAAGCCCATAAGGCCCAATTAAATTTTTTTTAAAGCCCATTAATTAAATTTTAATATTCCAAACATTAAAGTCCAATTAATTAAAGTGTAATACCAAGATTAATATATTAAACCAAATATTTCAAAAATACCCATTTAATTTATTAATCATCTATTTTTCAAAATAAATGTCCAACATTAATTTTAACAAAAAATCAACTCCTTTACATGTCCATTATGTATTCGGCCAAGGTGAGTTTTTTGTGCCGATTTGTTTTTCAATCCGATTGAATTACTAATCTACGTCCCGTACACGTTCTAAGTCATCCAATGATCTTAAACACAAAAAATTCCAATCCACTCCAAGTAGCAACACATTCGGCCAAGGCATGAATTTGGGGAAAAATCATCCAATGCATTTTTCATAAAATTGATTCAATATAACATCATGCTATATACATGTAAGCATTCTTATTAATCAAATTTCATAAGAACATGCTTCAATCAATTTCATCATACCATTCGGCCAAGGTTGGATTTTTGGGGAAAAAATCCAATGCATTTTTCATAAAATTGATTCCATGTAACATCATTCTATATACATGCAAGCATACTTATTCATCAATTTCACAAGAACATGCTTCAATCAATTTCATTACACCCATTCGGCCAAGGTTAAATTTTGGGGAAAAATCATCCAATGCATTTTTCATAAAATTGATTCCATGTAACATCATTCTATATACATGCAAGCATACTTATTCATCAAATTTCACAAGAACATGCTTCAATCAATTTTACCAAATTTTAACCTAAAATTTCATGCTTGCAACATTAGCTCATGATGCCATTGTTGGTTTATTCTAAGGTCCCAAGATCAAATCAAGACATGAAATAATGCGTGAATACACCAACGGAGGTAGCGGAATACTCACATTGATCGTTATGTCGATTTGAAGATGAATCATGCCCAAAAACGCACTGCCCTTCATGCCAAACTGCTGCAGTCCACTGTCCCTGCAAACAGAATTCGGGTCTCAAAACGAAGCTCCAACTCCGTCGGATGGTCCCGCCTCATGGTCGAACCTCCCTACCACCTTCGCAAGACTTGTAAGTGTGCTAGCACTTGATTTCTCACCATGAGAAACCACTCTAGCTTCCCTATGTTCACGCCCAAACTGGTTCAAAACCAGTGAGCATTGTGCCATTTTGGCGTGAGTTAGAAGAGAGAAATTTGAGAGAGAGAAGTTTTGTGTTAAGTTAAAATGATTTACCAAAAATCAATTTATATTTATGCCATAATATTTATTAAATAAATAATAAAATTATGACACAAAACATGCAATGGCTTAGAGTGTCAAACACTCAATTTCCATGCAATAACATTGAGTGCATTCTACACTATCAACATGCAATGCATTATCAATAATAATACATACAATGACATGTGTCATGTGGGCCCCACACGTTTCCAAATGAAAGTGGGCCCACGTGCACTCACGCGTTCGGGTTCGATATTTCCGAAATACCGAGCTTACGTCGCGACGTTAATTCAATCGAATTTAAATAAATAATTGCGCCTGGCGAAATTATTATTTACGTCGCTAACGAATTAATTCTAAATTAACTCGTTTGCCCGAATTAAAATCTAATTTTAATTCCGCGTCGAAATCTAATTTCGTCTAATATATCGAATATATTAATACATCGATTAATTCCGAATTAATCGTTCTCTCTCTTTAGACGACATTTTATCCCGGATAAAACATCTCCGTTATTAATCCTAGATTAATTCTCTCTCTCTCTTCTTTATAATCCCAGATTATTCAAGAGTGCGAGTTGTGCGTCATCGGTGGATTATCGGGAAGCGACCCATGAGATCCCCGGATAAGTTGGCAGTAAATACGGTCGTCGGAGTTCCCGAATCACGTACGTACCAAGTACTACGTTCTACCGATTTACGAGACAAGGTCGACTCCTAGCAAAGCACCAAATCTTCCCAAGTTCTCCGGACATATTCATCAAAGAATATCTAGATCTGTATCAAGCGTAGTATACAATTGTATTGTGCGTATCGGCCCAGTATCGGATAATCACGTGCTAGGGCTGGGGCTGGATAAGTGTCTGCCCCGTCCGAAACACATATCGGATGTCTGGTAACTAGTCTCTATAATCGGATATTCATGACCTGGTCATAATATCACGATTGGATGCGCATCACTTTAAGAGCACTAATACCGTATCCTGCGTGACATCATCTCCATTATGACTGGAGTGACACTTCCGTCTTGACATCACATCCAATACACTACGATTCTCTGATAAACCCAGAAGAGGTGAACACAGAACCAGTTAAGATCCCCCACCACCAAAACCAAAGTTTACCGATTGTCGTAAGTATTAGCGATGTAAGTCTCAGGTTAAGACTATACACACACTACCTTGATTTCGGCCTCCCATAGACACCTAGTCATAATACCAATGGGATTCCGAAGGGTCTATCCAGAGCGAAGCTGTTTCCCGTACCATCGGTGAAACACGACCTCCTATCGCACTTGCACAAGTATCCAATACTTATATATATGAGAACTATGCCGTTGTGCCCTCACAACGCGCACAAGTGCAATACTAGCCTATTCCGCATTATCGATGTCCAGTCTCGATAATACTACGGCTAGGGATATTTAATGATTAATCCTTCGTGGACTGATACTGTCTCATATCATCTCAATCCAGGAACTAATCATAGGGACCTCTCTTCATTTATATATCTATGGTGATCTAATCACAAATGATGAGAGTGCAATTTCCTTATTACATAGTTAATTTGCTACAACAAACAATGATCTGTGCAAATAGTGACGCTATGGGTCATATTATCCAACACGAGGCCCACATTTCAGCTGTTTCAGGAATGGAATCCAGGGTCGAGGCCCACGTTGTCAGCAGTCTTCGGGAATGAAATCCTAGGGTCGAGGCCCAACACAATCAATAGTTTTTCGGGAATGAATCCCTAGGGTCAGGCCATGTTGTCAGTCAGTTTTGGGAATGAATCCCGGGTTCGAGGCCCCTACGTTGTATAGCAGCGGTTTCAGGAATGAATCCCAGGGTCGAGATCCATGTTGTCATCAGTTTCGGGAATTAATTCCCAAGGTCTGAGGCCCACTTTATCAGTAGTTTTGGGAATGAATACCAAGGTCGAGGCCTACTTCATCAGCAGTTTCGGGAATGAATACCAGGGTCGAGGCCCACTTCATCAGCAGTTTCGGGAATGAATCCCAGGGTCGAGGCCCACACTACCAGCAGTTTCAGGAATGAATCCCAAGGCCGAGGCCTACCTTATTAGTAGCTCGGGAAGAAAGCCCACAGTCAGCTTAATTCGGGAACAAAGCCCACATGTGGTTCGGGAACAAAGCCCAAGGGTCAAAAGCACCTCGCCATCACATTCAGTAACGGTTCAGAAATGGACCACCTCACCACTAACGGTTCAGAAATAGACCATCACATCAGTGACGCCTCGGAAATGAGGTTTCGCATGCCGGAAATGGCACTCCGAAAATAGAGCAACGGTTCGGAAATAGACCATCCATCACATCAGCGACGCCTCCAGAAATGAGGTTTAGCATGCCAGAAATGGCAACTAAATCTTCCAAGCCAAAATGGATCACTGTTCGATAATGGATCCACATTCTCAAACATCAGTACGTTCGGGAATGGACCACTTTAAAGTAACGGTTCGGAATGGACCACCCTCAACAGTAAAGGTTCGGGAATGGACCACCTTCACAGTAACGGTTCGGGAATGGACCACACTCACAGTAATGGTTCGAGAATGGACCACCTCACAGTAACGGTTCGGGAATGGACCACCACACAATAACAGTTCGGGAACAAAGACCACAGATGGTTCGGGAACAAAGCCCAGAGGTCGAAAGCACCTCGCCATCACATTCAGCACAGTTCGGGAATAATGCCCAGAGAATAAAAGCCCACATTCTGTTGTTAGGGAACAAAGCCCAGGGGTCGAAGTACCTCGCCACCATATCAGCTCAGTTCGGTAGTGATTCCTAGAGATCGCAGTATCTTGTAGGGATGAACCTTGGGGTCGAAGCACCTCACCACCTCTTATCAGCTCAGTTATGTAGTGATTCCTAGAGATCGCAGTATCTTACAGGGATGAACCTCAGGGGTCGCGACACCTCACCACCAGATCAATTCAGTTCGAAGCAACATGCAAGGCAGACAGCAGCTAGCGAGCCAGGTAAGTAAAAATGCATTGCATAACTTTGATAGGATTATCATTGTCACACATTGCACAGTCCCATCAAAGTGGAGGCGACTGTAGGCATTGCATTTTTGCATATAAGTTCCGATGATGAGCCTCGTATAGAGGCACTACCCTTTGAGTTGCGGAAGTCGTGGGAAATGGATGTCGAAAGGGAAAGATCAATACCTTGTTGGATTTAATTCGTTTGCTTAGCTTCAGGTTCGTTCGTTGGATCTCTGTTTTAAAATTCATCCTTAGCCCAAAACCCCAGCAACCTACACTAAGCCACACACTCAAGCCCACACACCACCAACCTCACGCCCAAGCCCACCAAAGAGCCATCCCCACACGCCCACAAGCCTCCAAACCCGTCCAAAAAATATCCAACACATTAAACACATGTTAAAATCTAAACAAATCACATTCCCAAATTAAAAAAATCAAATCAAATTACATGTCTAAATTAAAGAAATCAAATCAAATCCCATAAATCTCTTTCCTAAACTAAAACAAATGACCTTCTAAATTGAATGGATCTTTTCCTTATCACACACTAATTAAAAGATATCCCCCATAATTGCATGATTTATTTCCTTCCCGTACAAGGACAACCCTAACTCTCTCCTATAAAAAGAGACATAAACCAAAGCTTAAGAGATCACCATTCACGGACATCATAGCATTTCTCTAACCTCTCTCCTCACTCGATAACAAACCCTAAGCCATCCCCCACCAAAACAACCACACGGTATTTCATCAATCACATAAATAAAAATAAACCCTAAACGGCCTTCTCCACATTCTCTCTCCCTAAACGCACAATCACCACCAACTTCATCTCCTCTCTCTGGACGCTTTACAGAAACCATAACTTGAACCTACGCAGCCATGCCACTCACTGGCCACACTCTATTCACGCTCAGATACAGCAAGCCACACAGCTTGCACACATGAAGCAAAGGCATAGCTGACACCTTACACGACCCAGCTTCACGTATAAGTAGCCCATTCAATAAACCACCATCACGTACTTTACCACTCTCGGCAGCCCCCCTAAAAAAAAAACAATCGGCGTGAGTAAACAAAAGCCACGCCTCTCATCTCATTCAGCCATAAGACACCCACCGACAAACCCTTAATATAAAACAAAAACCTAGCACAGCCCACTAACCGAACCCATAAGCCGAGCACACCACACTCAAAGATAGCCACCTTTCTACTAACCACCCTCTCTCCACTCACCAACTTGCCACCTCATGCCTTCTCATCAAAAACACTCGGCGGCCCTAACAAACTCCCTTTAAACACTTCCATCAATTGCGCACAAACCACTAATAAAACCCTTCAACAGCCACATTAATAGGACCCAAGCAGCCCACTAACCACTCACGCACAGAAGCCTTGAAACACACAGTAGTCCCACGAAACCAAACATAAACTGCTTAACCCCGCAGCCCTCACCGAATACACAGTGAACCAAGTGAAAAATCGATCTAAAATAGTCCCTAAAAATCCCAGAAAATAGTCCCCAAACACCCCTAAAACTACCAAAAAACAGTCCCTAAAACACCTCATGCATTACCGCACAAACAGTCCACTAAAATAGTCCCTAAACCGTAAAAATAGTCACCCAAAACTGCCCAAATACCGCAAACAATGACCAAAAACAATGACCAGAAAATAGCAGCAAAACAGAGAAAACAGCAGTCCAAGACAGCGAGGCGACGAAGGAAGACATTGAACCAGTGAACCGGAGGAGTTGCGGAGCATTCACCCTTCCGACGGCCGTGTAACGCACTTCCAAGAGGCGGCTCAAAAGGTAAGACCTGAGGGCACCCTTTTATTTATTCCCGTTCATTTTTTTATTATTTATTATTAATTCTTTGCTTGCGTATTATTGATTTATGTATGTTATGGCCATGGGATGAATGATTTTGTGCTATCTCTCGTGGTATATCGGATGGAAACCCAGACGTAAATTCCGTAGTGCGGTCTGAACTTGGGATACAATTCCACGTACCGCTTAAGAAACGTACATATTTCGTTTCATATTAATCTTGTGTGTATTCATTGTCTATTAGAAATAATATGTTATTTTTATGCATGATTTAGTCGTTTCTTTCTCACGATGAGCTTAATCATATATCTTCAATTTTTATGATTAGACAACAGATTATTTATTTATGTTTCCATATTTATTAATTTAATGTGTCCAGGAGATTGCGTGATTGCCGTTATTTCGACTTACTTTTATGCATGCAAACTTAGATATAGGTTATATGCAAACTTAGATATAGGTTCTATGCGAACTTAGATGTAGGTTATTCTTGCGTATGTATGTTGCGTAGACTCGGTTATATTATCACATAAATCTGTTCATTACAAGTGGCATAAGTAAGAGACCATTCTGAACCCAACGGTTTGAGGTCTTCCCTTGCGAGGGGTGAGTGCAGCCTTAAATCATTTCCCAGTTCACACTGGGTGGCGACTCCATTTTATTTCTCCGGTTTAGTCCCCCACGGGCTTCTCCAAACTCCCAACCAGGCCGCGAGCCTGGAACAGCATCGCCGATTTCTATGTCCTATAATTGGGCAAAAGGAAAGCGGCATAATAATTTTGATTTTCCGCTGCGCACTCGTTGCCGCTTCCCAACAGTGGTATCAGCGTGCCGTTTTTGTTTTGATTACTTATCACTCATTTGAACTCGAAATTGGGTGTTTAAAAGCTCTTTGAAAAGCTAACACCATGGACTTAATTTTAGGCACAAGTTTTACATGATTTGGTTAAGAGTTGAATTGTGAAATTGCATTTAAAGTTCACGCGTCTATAGAAAAATGTAAATAGTAAATTTATTTGAATAAAATAAAATGCAATATCATAATTTAATATTAATCAAAGTTATTTAATGCCTAAAATAATTCCAACATATTAAAACTCATATGCTTGATGATTCTATGTATGATTAGAATTGGCATGATTATTTTAGGGTGCAAGCATCTAGAGACTTTCTAAGAAATAGAGAGTGTATTGCTTATCCCTTAGCTATGTAATTATTTCATGATGAACTTAGAGATTTATTACCTTTAAGGCTAATAAATATAAATCACTTGTTTATAATAAAAGACATTATAAAAGATACAACTGGGTTGGGACCAAGGGATTAATAAAACTTTCCAAACTAAAGTTAATTTAACCAAAGGTATTACTAGAGTTAGATAATGATTTGGTGTCTTCCTTCACTCACTACCTTTTTATAGCCAAAAGGAAAAGTTGTGAAGACATCTAGATAATCATTTACTCAAGGCTTACCTTAAAGCATATTTAAAGTGTTGGACTAATTTGGAGGATCTATTGTTTATTCCTGTCACCAAGGCAATAAGAGCCTAAGAGCTAAGGGTATTTAAGAGAGTTCGCTCCACCCTCCCTCTGGGGAATTTTCAATGGAGGAATCTATTTGACAGTTATTCACTTAAACTTGCTAAAATCCTCAATAATAATTTAAGTCTAAAATTTGCCTCCCATTGTAAAGTATAGACCCAAAGGGCTTAAACCGTATTGGCAGGACTAGGCTTTACCAGACTGACCAATACCAATTTGTCCCTAAATCGTACTATTGACAATGGTTTGACTTTTCTGAGTCATAAGACGGAGCGACCCTTAGGGGTGGTCTTATAACATAGTGGCAAAGATTGGGTGTCCATAAGGACTAGCATAAGCTATGGCATGTTTGATTGCCCAACCCAATGATCAAGGAATTGTGATTTATATCATAAATTGGTTAGGAACCTACCTAATTATCATATTTTATAACGACCGGCCCTAGTCGGAGTTATGAAATGATGAAAATGGGAACCTTGCCCACAAAAATTCCATCATATTGGGGTTGATGCGATTTGCTTAAAATTTTAAAAGAATGGAGTGGGAGCAACTTTATAATATTAAAAGCCCATGTTATTATGAAACATTAATGAAAACATATTCCTAATTTTAACATTTTCTCTTAACAGGTAGGTTAAAATATTTCACAAACATTCAAATGGCAAACATAGTATCACTTCGTTCCATCCTTGATGAGCATAAGCTCAAAGGGGACAACTACAATGACTGGTTTAGAAACCTTAAAATTGTCTTACGACAAGAAAAGATTTTCTATGTTCTTGAAAGACCATTTCCCCCTGAACCCGCAGAAGATGTTGACCAAGATACATTTGATGCTTGGAAGAAACACGTCGATGATGATGAGCAAGAAGTTTGCATAATGCTTGGCTCTATGTCGGATGAACTTCAGAAAGCTAACGAAGATATGGATGCTCAAACCATCATCTTTCACTTGAATGAGTTGTATGCAAATTCTGTTCATAGCGTGAGATTCCAAGTGTCATGTGTTTTATTCCAAACAAGGTATAAGGAAGGATCTGTTAGTGGACATGTGCTTAAGATGATTGGCCACATTGAAAAATTGGCCAACCTTTGGTTCATCATGGATCATGAGAAAGGTCACGATCTAATTCTTCAGTCCTCACCAAAAGAATTCTCTAACTTTATAATGCAGTTTCATTTGTCTGATAAAGAAGCTACTTTAGCAGAATTGCACAATCTGATAAAGATAGCAGAGAAGGACTTGAAACCGGAGCTTAAAACCTCCATCATGCTTACGAGTACGGACCTGAAGCCACGAGGCCCAAAGAAAATTAAGGGCAATGCCAAGGCTCCAGATCACCTAAAGCCCAATGGTAAGGTGGAGAACAAAAAGGGAAAGGGGAAATGTTTCTTCTGTGGAAAGAAGGGTCATTGGAGAAAGACTGCAGATCCTTGAAAGCCAAGGAAGCTAGGGAAGCCCAAGAGGCCAAATAGCCCAATGCTTCATGTATGTTGTATATGATTGAACTATATTCTCAAAACTCTGAACCTTCTACTTGGGTGCTTGACACCGGTTGTGGGACTCACTTGTGTAACAATGTGCAGGGCCTGAGAAACAATAGGAGACTCCGTGATGGGGAGGTTGACATACGCATGGGTAATAAAGCAAAACTGGCTGCATTGTGCGTGGGGACTTATTCATTAGTTTTACAGAATGGTTTAGTTTTAGTTTTAAACTTAGAAGATTGTGTTTATGTACCTTCTCTAGTAAAGAACATCATTTCAATTTCTTCTTTATGTAATAAAGGCTTTTCATGCCTAATAAGTTGTAATGAATGTTCTATTTATTTCAATGAAATAAAATATAGAGTTGGTATTTTGAATAATGGTATCTATGTCTTACAAACTAACAAAGAAAGTTCAACCTAACTCGAATAATCTCAATAAATCACTTCTATGGCACAGTCGCTTAAGTCATATCAATGAAACAAGATTAACTAAGCTACTTAAGGATGAGTATTTCAAACCCTTCAAATATAAACCTTATGGAACTTGTGAGTCTTGTTTACTTGGTAAAATGACCAAATTACCCTTCAAAGGTAAATGACAGCGTGCAGCGGAGACATTAGAACTCATACACTCTGATGTATGCGGACCAATGTCAGTCTAGAGGTGGATTCTCCTAATTCATTACCTTTATCGATGATCATTTGCGATATGGTATGTGTACCTTATGCGGTACAAATCTGAAGCCTTTGAGAAATTCAAAGACTTCAAGGCTGAAGTAGAAAACCAGCTTAATAAAAGTATTAAGTCACTAAGGTCTGACCGAGGTGGTGAATACTTAAGCAACGAATTTCAAGATTACTTGAGAGAAAATGGCATTGTTTCCCAGTGGACTCCTCTGGGAACTCCACAGTATAATGGGGTCTCTGAAAGGAGAAATCGGACATTATTAGATATGGTCCGATCAATGATGCCAGGCACGAATATTCCTCTTTCATTTTGGGGTCTTGCTTTAGAAACTGCAACACTACTACTAAACCAAGTTCCTTTCATGACTGTTAGTCAAACACCATATGAGTTATGGTCTGGGAAACGTCCTAGTCTTAGTTATCTAAGAATTTGGGGATGTGACACATATGTCAAGCTCACACAAACTAACAAATTGGATGATAGGGCAGTTAAATGTAAGTTTGTAGGATATGCCTTGAACTCAAGAGCATACGTGTTCTACGCCCCAAATGAACAAAGAACATTTTTCGCACGAAATGGTAAATTTCTAGAGAATGAATTCCTTCTCAAGAAATATAGTGGGAGTAGACTTGACCTCGATGAGGTACAAGAAGAACAAACTAACATATATCTGAACCCCAGGCCCCTCAAAAGGGCAGCGTCGGAACAACCACAAGGTTATGAACTCAGAAGGTCTAGTAGGGAAAGACATGAGCCTGAAAGATATGATTTTCATATTGATGAGGAACATGATCAGGTCATTGATAATGATGATCCCACCAATTATGACGAAGCAATGTGTGACATTGATTCAGTCAAGTGGCTTGAGGCCATGAAATCTGAAATAGACTCTATGTATCAGAATCAAGTTTGGGACTTGGTAGATGCACCTGAAGGGATAAAACCCATAGGCTGCAAGTGGATTTACAAGCGTAAACCTGATATAGAAGGCAACATCCAAACTTACAAGGCTAGGTTGGTGGCGAAAGGTTATAGACAAATCCAAGGAATTGACTATGATGAAACCTTCTCACATGTTGCAATGATAAAGTCCATTCGAATTTTACTGGCACTAGCTGCACACTTTGATTATAAGATTTGGCAGATAGATGTCAAAACAGCTTTCCTTAATGGGAACCTCATAGAGGAAGTCTATATGACCTAACCTGAGAGGTTTGCATCTAAGGATGATCATAATAAAGTATGCAAGCTTAAACGATCCATTTATGGACTCAAGCAAGCCTCCAAAAGTTGGAATATACGATTTGATAAGACAATCAAAGAATTTTACTTCATCAAAAATATAGACGAGCCTTGTGTTTACAGGAAAAGTTGTGGGAGTGCTGTTGTATTTCTTGTATTATATGTCGATGACATATGATATTCCCATGATGCAAGCCACCAAGCAATGGTTATCTCATAATTTCTCCATGAAATATTTGGGAGAAGCAGCCTACATCCTTGGCATTAAGATCTACCATAATAGATCTAAGAGGTTGTTAGGACTTTCTCAATCTACGTACATAGATAAATTGAAAAGGTTCAAAATGGAAGATTCCAAAAGAGGTAATTTACCTACTTGCCATGGAATCAAATTATCTAAGGAGCAATGTCCACATACTCCTTCAAATAGAGAGCGTATGAGTAGGACCCCTTATGCTTCAGCAATACGATCGATCATGTACGCCATGCTATGTACAAGACCTGATGTCTCTTATACTCTTAGCATAACGAGCAGGTATCAGTCAAATCTTGGTGAGCAATATTGGGCAGCTGTCAAAACAATCCTCAAGTATATGAGAAGAACTAATTATGTGTTTTTGACATACGGAGATTGTTCTGAGATGAAAGTCATTGGTTACTGTGATGCGAGCTTCCAGACCGATGGGGATGACACCATATCACAAACAGGATTTCTGTTTACTTTAAATGGTGGTGCTGTAAGTTGGAAAAGCTTAAAGCAGTCAACTACAGCGGACTCCACCACTGAAACCGAGTATATTGCAGCTTCTGAGGCAGCTAAAGAAGCAGTCTGGATAAAGAAGTTCATCAATGAGCTGGAAGTGATTCCCGTGATAAAGAATGACATCACGATATACTGTGACAACACGGGCGCCATTGCTCAATCAAAGGAACCAAGGTCCCACCAGAAATCCAAGCATGTACTCAGACAATTTCATCTCATCAGGGAGATTTTTGAGAGAAAAGAAGTTATTATAGAGAAAATACCCACAGAAGATAATCTTGCAGATTCTCTGACTAAAGGGCTGACTCAGCAAAAGCATGATAGGCACACCCAAGAGTATAGTGTCCAGATTTATACTAGTTGGCTATAGTGCAAGTGGGAGATTGTTAGGGATATGTCTTATACCCAACTTGTGGATGGGCTATATGTACATGTATTTGTAATATTTTCATTAATTAATAAAATGGCAATCTTTATTATACGTGTCTTACATAACTTATATGAATCATCAACACTGTAATAAAGCCATAGGCATAATAAGACGATAGCTTCCACGCCCTATGAGAATCATTACTCTTAAATGTTCATAGTCATAGTTTTATGAATAATTTGGGCGTTCACAAAGCGGAGAGACTAGCATGATGATATGATCCGCCCTTAAGTGGGGTAGCCGATCTCATAGGCTACTAGTGGAGATCCGTCTGCTTGGTGTATCACATGGATGCATGAGTTGCTCGTGTCCATCGAACCGACCGCCGAAAGTTTTCATATGGAGTGTTTATCCCATGTGTCTGTGAGAACTTTCATGTATCGATTATATGACTAGTCCTTAGACTTGAGGTCTTTACAATCTTATGTGTTGATCAAATAACTTTGACATTCTCCTTCCCCGATTCAAAAGATCTGGTTGTAAGGGTATGATTGGGTCATTTGTTGAAACACATGAAGTTTGTAAAGATACAACAGATAATCGCCACTCTCTTGGATAATATTTTCTTATAAGAGTAGTATTCCAGTTCGCGGGTTGATATGTGTGATCAGTACTTGAGACTGTGGCCACAGCGGAAGAATCATGTGAGATTCTTGGGTTAGCACGATTCATGACACTATTAACATCATACCTTTGACCATATGGGTACACACTTTCCGTACCCTAGGTCAATAGGTGGGGATATAGTGAGGCGAGGGACCGTATCATATGTAAATCGCATACAGAATTGGTATATATATATTTCCTTCTCATTTGAGGGCCTTGGAATGTTGCTAGATGTCAACCTTGGTCATTGAAATCGAACGACCATCTGATCGGAGGATAATTTATGTTCGATTAAATTATCACGATTCATTTCATGTCCAACTTGAGGGGAACCCAAAAGGTCACACACAACAAAGTCGAAATCAATGGTTAACAGTGCATAATACAAATATAACAGCATATATGATTGCTGTAGGAATTGATCATAAATGGTTCAATGTGTTTAATTATTGAATAGATCATTTATGAGATTCCATAGTGCTTAGGGATTTGTGAATGACGATAGGGGCACTTTAAGAATTGGAATAAAAAAAATAAAAAATAAATAAATTACTATTTATGTGAATAGTAAATTTTTTTGTTCTTTGTTTTGAATTCCAATTCGGCTCAAACTCTTATTAGGGTTTTATAATCTCATTAAACCACTAAATTAAGATCCAATGGCTAAGATTAAATTAGCTTTTATCCCACATCGGATTCTTAATTAATTTTGTTTTCTTTGAAGAACTATATAAACCCAGAGAATTCTTCACAAATTTTTTACACCAAAACTTTCATATCTTGGGTTTATATAAGTGAGCAACTCTAAAGTTTAAGAGTAAGCCACTGATTTTGAGGATCCTTAAGTCTAATTGACTAGAGGAACCTCGAGTTAAAAATTTTGAGGTATTTGCCTAGGCGCTACCAATGGCAAAATACCCGTGCACTCAAGGCGTAGTCTTGCCGTTGAGTTTTGGCTTTGGTGTGTGCATCTTTGGAGGCCACACACTTGGGTGGCTCTTTGGAACGTGGAAGAGCTTGCTGAGTTCGAGAAAAACTTGTAAATTTGAGGGAGGACTGGAGGAGTATTCGGTTCAAGTAAGTCTTTTTCCTTCTTTATTTTAATTAGAGTTCTTTTGATAGTTAGCATGTTTAGGTTTATGTTATTTGCATGTTTTATGAGTTTTATGCTTAGAATATATAGTAACGTGCCTAGGCTTGTAGAATAATCAAAACAAATGGGTCTTGGGCAAAGGGAAAGTGGCATAATAATTTTGATTTTCCGCTGCGCACTCGCGGCCGCTTCCCAACAGTTATGGCATGTGAAAATACAAGAGTAGGCACCGTAGGCTATATGAAATGTTAATAAAAAATTTAAACATTCATATTAACCTAGATCTGGGCGTCGCGACACGAACTGGTGGGAGTCACGACACCCAGAAGACCAGAACCTGAAATTGCTTCAGTTGGGTTTTACATCGCGACGTAAATAAGGCAGTAGCCTCTTATTTGTTTTGCTGGTCACGTCGCGATGCGTTAAGGTTTGTGTCGCGACGCAACCCAGTTTCTAGGGGCTGGAATTGTAGAAAACATACACATATCAAATTGCGCTGACCGGGCTCTTATTTTTCTATACTAATCTAATTAGTACAATAAATCTAAGGCATCCATTGGTCTTCATATCTTATTCCATGGAGTGTTGTTGAGTTCTCCACGGAATTTCTCTATCAAAAGTCCTTCGCGGCATTGGCTCCTCCAAGTTACAAATAGGGTTACGTAAATGACTTATTACAAAAGAAATGAACTTACAACACTTGAAAGAATAAGACCTTATGGTCTTACATTTCCAATGCTAAAAGCAAGAGACGGAAAAAATAACAATCAATGCAATACATTCATCACATGAATCAAAAGAAAACATTCATCACATGAACATTAAAACCATTCATCTCATGAATCTAATTGTGCTTACTCATCACAACATGCATTTTTAATAATCTATATCTCATATAAATTATTAAAACTAAAATGAGAAGGGTTAAGATAACTTTTCAACCTTAAGCTCTGATACCAATTGTAGGAAACGACTTTCCTTAGCGCGGTAGAAGTTGCTTGTGGTGGCACCGGGTCCGGTATGGATCTTTAAAATTTTCTTTGCCTTCTCCATTTGTTGTAGTAGCTGAAATCAATCCTTTGTTGTCCAACACTTGGATCAACCACTCGATCTTCCGAACTATAACTCGAAACCAACAAATCGAAGTGTGGGCTTCACTCACAAAGATTGAACTCTAAACGATTTAGAGAATCAAGATGTCACAATTGGTGTTTGGCTTTAGGAATTTCAAACACTCTCACAACACTTGTGAATGTTTGAACTATCTTTATTTTCTCTTGAATATTTCTCACAATAATTGTGTGAATGTTTGTAAAATGTTAACCTTTTAAAGTGAGAGAAATGGTAGAGATTATATTCTCTTACCCAAGCCAACTGACCTTGTCATTAAACATCTAATACTTTCTTGCAATGGCCAACACAAAAATGTGAATGCCATACCAAAGTATAAGAAATGATAAGTTAAAGATAAAGACTTTGTCATTAAGCTTCCAATGTTTTCTTTCAATGGCAAACACATAAATGTGGAGGCCATACCAAAGCATGAAAATGGATTAGCTAATGATAAAAAAATTATGTGTATACAAACCACCTAATAGACATAATAAATTGGAG
The DNA here is from genome assembly GCA_019454045.1 of Zanthoxylum bungeanum. Classification (NCBI taxonomy): domain Eukaryota; kingdom Viridiplantae; phylum Streptophyta; class Magnoliopsida; order Sapindales; family Rutaceae; genus Zanthoxylum; species Zanthoxylum bungeanum. The sequence continues at coordinate 93,583 of SKCR01024047.1, forward strand.
AGCATGGAAAGCCATATGACTTTGTCTCCAAGGTAAATAAAAATCACTATCTCAATAATGATTAAATTACCTTCAATTATATTATAGTAATTATCTCATAATTATTACTAACTTGATTATCTTATAATCAAGACTTGATTATCTCATAATCAAAGAATTCTAGAAAATATTAAGTTAAACTAATTGAACATGGTTTTCATTTGTGACAATAAATATTATTAATCTCATTAATAATATATAAATATAATGTGAGCATATTATTAGACAATCTAATTATATTAGGTTTGCTACAGTTAATTGAGCTAGCATGGGGACCAAATGGACCTACGGTTCCGAGCTCCAATAATTCTGAAATATTAATTAAACTCTTTAATCAAATATTACGAATTATTAACTCCGTGTTATTCCACTAAAAACTCGAAGTTGAACTCTTGTTACCGTAGATGGATAAAATAAAATCGAACAACTTCGGTGTCCATCGATATAGTCATTACATATGGATATAGCCCTTCACAAATATCTCATAAATAGAACCGGGTCATAAGTCTGTTAAACCCCTCTAAATATTTTGTCTCTTAAGCACCATTGATTATATATTGAACAATTAATTCATAACAATTATGAATATAAAACTTTCTATTCTTAATAAAAAAAAAGTTTAGCGCTCAAATTGTTCAAGTCCCAAATCAACTCTTAAAAAAGATATTCTTCTGCTTCTCGTATTGAGTAAATTCCATATCTATGTAAAATGTTCCTAGCTACACACCAAATCAAATCCCCAAAATACGTAGTTATTGGTCGGGAATGCAACACCAACCTCACCATAGTAAATCAAAAGACATAGCCTGTCATGCAGGAGTTCGTAGTACACTCAGGATTAAGATCGAATCCATATAAGAACATCTATTGGATAAAATGAATTTCTTCGGTTAATGGATATTAAAAAAAATTCGTATTTATCTGAGTCCAGTCCTATATGATCTCATCATACAAGGTGCCTTCATTCCCAAGTCATTATATGAACGATCCCGGATAAAGGTCGTCATACAAGTATAGAATGGACCGCAGTTATAGATAAACCACAAACAAAGTACCCTCTTTGTTTGCTCTCTATGGACTATTTAGATTACTAACTTCAGACATAAAACCTATTGTGCATCAAACATACACTAAGTCTGAAGGTACAATAGTAATCAAGGTAAACAAGACAATTGGACAATATGCGATATAAATCAAACAACTTTGATAAAATGAATAATTCATTTATTATTATTACAATAATCAATTTCGTTTTACAATACATGAAGCTTTAGGACATAAATCCCAACACCTATAATATGTGTTAAGATAGAAAGCTTCCAAGGAAGTGAGGACATAGGAGACTCAAGAAACCGAGATAAGAAGGAGAGTAAAATAACAGAGCGAAACTTAGAAAGGAGTAATAATGGGAGTATGGTAGGAATTTGAGAGAGCATGGGCCTTATGAAGGTTCTCAGTAAGAATTAGTATGATTAATAGCCAGAGGTAAATTATTAATAAGTTGAAGGGGATAATTCAGGTGGTTTTTAGTAGAAGAACATAAGTCTCGGAGTTAATACCAGGTATGCAGATATTAGAGTCCTAAGCTCGTGGATAAGTAGTACGTGCAACCACAGTATGGGTAATTGGTGAGAAAACTGCAATCAGAAACTCCAAGATAAACACCACACTTTCAGCCCTCGTTAGATAACAACAACAAAGATTGACCTCGATGTTTGCCTCGAGATACTCCAAGAAACAAGTATATGTGTAGTGAAATGAGATCAAAACATAAAGCCTTTGAATATAATATAAGAATAGAATGAAAGAGGAAAATAGTCCTAAATGAGATATTTAAAAGAAAAGTTATTTAGATGAAGCAATGAAGAAATAAAGTACTAGTTCAGTAGTGACGGGGACATAAAAGAATAGCATTAGAGATGGCTAGAGACATGTAGAGATGACATCCTTCTAGTAAGGAATCAGAGACAAAGACCATGAAACTTCAGGGTATATAAGGGGATCAGAAGAGAAGTCAATAAGGTCAATGAGTCAAAGTTTAGAAGAGGAGTTGTCGAGGTTTGATGACTATAGGAGAGAATATTGAGTAAGCAATCACAGAAGTGTTGGACAATTATGACCCATAGCATCACTATTTGTACAGAACATGGTGTTGTTGTACAAATTAACTATGTGACAAAGGAAATTGCTCTTTTATCATCTGTAATTGGATTACCAAGATATATAAATGATAAAAGGTCCTTATGATTAGTTCCGAATTGAGATGATATGAGACAGTATCAATCCACGAAGGTTTAATCATTAAATAATCCCTAGTCGTAGTATTATCGAGATTGGACATCGATAATGCGGACTAGTATTACACTTGTGCGCGTTGTGGGAGCATAACAGCATAGTTCTCGTATATTTAAGTATTGGATACTTATGCAAGTGTAATAGGAGGTTGTGTTTACCGATGGTACAGAAACAGCTTCGCTTTGGATAGACCCCTCGGAATTCCATTGGTAGTATGACTATGTGTCTATGGAAGTCCGAATCAGGGTAGGTGTATTTGGTCTTAACTTGAGACTTGCACCGCTAATACTTGCGACAATCAATATACTTTGGTTTTGGTCGTCCAGGGCTTTAACCGGTTCTGTGTACGCCTCTTCTAGGTATATTGAGAATCGTAGTGTATTGGGTGTGATGTCAAGATGGAAGTATCACTCCAGTCATAGTAGAGATGATGATCACGTAGGATACGAAAATGGGTGCTCTTATATGCTGCAGCTATCGGGATATTATGACTAGGTCATATTTATCCAATTATATAGACTAGTTACCAGAGATCCGATATGTGCTTCGTACGGGGCAGACACAATTCCAGTCTCAGGCTTAGCACGTGACATCTGATACTGGATCACAATACGCAATACTTTGTATACTACACCTGATACAGATTACATATTCCTTTAAGAATATTTTTGGAGAATTGGGTAGGCACGGTGCTTTGCTAGAAGCCAACCATGTCTTGTAAATCGGTAAAAACGTAGTACTAGGTACGTACGTGTTTGACCGGCGTAAACACATACGTATAACGCAAGCGCACGTATCGTTCAAGTAGTATAAAAATATCGATCTCACGAGGACTTAATTCATACTGTTGTTATTAATTGTTGATACTATTTATTTACAAATATCTAATTGAGGGAGAAGTGAATTGATTGCTTGAAATGATTTGCTTTGTAGATTTGCTAAATAAATAAATAAATAAAAAGACAAAAGAAAATACTAAGGAAAATAAAAGACTCAAAGATCTAGGGTTGTGAATCTTTCTAATATCTTTAAAAAGATGAAGTGATTATTTTATATTTGTGTAATAAATCAGTTTACTAACCTGGAACACGAATTTATGCGAAACCATCTGTCGATGGTCAGACACAAATACCCAGTTTAATCCAATTGAATCATATGTCTATGTCAATTAAATTATCTGAATTCATTAAGTTTAAGTTCCAATTATGGTTACCCCCGCCCGACAGGTATATGTCTATCCTGTAAGGAAATCTATTAAAGGTTATCTATCCTCAAAGAAGATCGTGGGCTATTAAGTCTAAGGTTGAAACCTAAAATCCCTATGTCTAGTTCATTTTAGATTTACCACATCAATCTTATTGGTGATCAAACAACAAGAAGCATTAAGCTTAAGACTTAATAAGTTAACCTTTAAATTACTCAAATTATAAAATAACCTCTTATAACCCGGTGATATTAGATTTCATCACAACCCTAGAAAACTAACTTAGTTACAATACATAGTTAGGACAAGTAAAAATACATAAAAATTAATAAAAAGTAAATGCGGAAAAATAAATAAAATGCTAAGGTAAAAGGAATTAGCTTCTACTATTTACTATTTAGATATCTCCCATAATATAATATATATCCTTGTGATATTTTAAACCAACCCTCCAGTATGGCGGTATCCTCATTAAGTCAAATTAAAATAAACCAGCCATAAAGGCGGAACAAAAATTAAACCAACCGTCCAGTATGGCGGTATCCTCATTAAGTCAGGTTTAAAATAGTTTATATATTATATTTTAAGGGAGATTAATCTAAATAGCAAAAGTAAAAGTATTACCTTATTACCTCAGCATAGAGAAGTTACCCCCTCATAGATGGATAAAATTACTACTACAAAACGTAAATAAAACTGAATATAAGAAGAAAATAAGAAGAACTCTCTTTTATTTATAAGGATTTCAGAGGATGAGGTACATTTGAAACTAAAAATTCAAAATCTATTTATAGGCAAAAAAAATCCAATTTTTTATTATTATTTTTCTGAATTTTTTTTTTATTATTTTATTATTTTATTAATTTTTTTTTGGATAGCTGAATTTTCGACACGTGGCATGGTGGCTAAAAAAAATGGCTCGTTGAATTTTTGACACGTGGCATGCGGTGCAATTACCAAAATACCCTCGATGTCGGGACGCCCAAAATTACCAAAATATATTTTTTGCCAAATTTCACAGTTTTGCTCCAAATCACCTCCAGAATGTCCTGAAACTTTATTTTGGTGTCGGGATGCCCAAAATTACCAAAATACCCTTTGTGTCGGGATGCCCAAAATTACCAAAATACCATTTTTGCCAAATTTCACCAAATTTCACAGTTTTACTCCAAATCACCTCCAGAATTTCCTGAAACTTTATTTATCTACAAAATAACACAAAACATATCAAAATATTCACAAAACTCAAGAAACTATACAAAATATTAAGTTAAACGAGTGGGAAATAATGATACATTTATCACTCATCAGTGTTCGGATAGTCCGACGACCGGATTTACTGCCAACATATCTGGGGATCTCATTGGTCGCTTCCCGAAGATTCACCGATGACGTATGACTCACACATTATTAATCTAGGATTAATTAATAAAGAGAGAAAATTAATCTGGGATTAATTACGAAGATATTTTATTTGGGATACAATATTATTTAAAAATAGAGATAACGATTAATCTGGAATTAATCGATAAAATGATATATTCAATATATTATAAGAAATTAGATTTCGACGCGAAATTAAAATTAGATTTTAATTCGGGCGAACGAGTTAATTTTGAATTAATTCGCTAGCGACGTGAATAGTAATTTTGATAGGCATAATTATTTAATTAAATTTGATTTGATTTAATTACGTCCCAACTGAAAATTCATTAATTCAGAATTAGCGAACCCGAGCCCGGGAGTGTTTGCGGGTCCACTCGCATTTCGGATTCAAGTACGGCCCACAAATCACATCAAGCGTCACATCATTAGTCATTTCAAGTGATAGATCTCTTGTCACTTTGAGTGATGTGATGTTAGTCACTTGTGATTGATGGGGGTGGTTGGAAGGCTTAAAAGTCAACACAACTCAATTCTCTCCCTCTCTCTCTCCAATTCGGCATTAAGCCATTTTCTTTCTTTCTCTCTTCTATTTTCCGAGAGCAATAGAAGTGTTGAGATGAAAATTTGTTGCAAATTTTCAAGTGCTAGCACACATTAGGGGTCATACAAAGGTGATAGGGAAACCCATTCATGAGCATGGAATCCACACACAAAGCTTGGAGCTTGAAGATTCAACAAGGAGCACAAATTGGAGCCATGGCCGAGAGCTTCATGTTGGACAAAATGACCCATAGCGTCACTATTTGCACAGATCATTGTGTTGTTGTAGCAAATTAACTATGTGACAAGGAAATTGCACTCTCATCATTTGTGATTAGATCACCATAGATATATAAATGAAGAGAGGTCCCTATGATTAGTACCTGGACTGAGAATGATATGAGACAGTATCAGTCCCCGAAGGTTTAATCATTAAATATCCCTAGCCGTAGTATTATCGAGACTGGACATCGATAATGCGGAATAGGCTAGTATTGCACTTGTGCGTGGTGTGAGGGCACAACGGCATAGTTCTCATATATATAAGTGTTGGATACTTATGCAAGTGCGATAGGAGGTGGTTTCACCGATGGTACGGGAACAGCTTCGCTCTGGATAGACCCCTCGGAATCCCATTGGTATAGAGACTATGTTACCAGACATCCGACATGTGCTTCGGACGGGGCAGACACTTATCCAGCCCCAGCCCTAGCACGTGATTATCCGATACTGGGCCGATATACACAATACTACGGTATACTACGCTTGATACAGATCTATATATTCCTGTAAGAATATTTCTGGAGAATTGGGTAGGCATGGCGCTTTGCTAGAAGCCAACCTTGTCTTGTAAATCGATATAAACGTAGTACGAGGTACTTACGTGTTCGGACAGTCCGACGATCGTATTTACTGCCAACATATCCGGAGATCTCATGGGTCGCTTCCTGAAGATTCACCGATGACGTATGACTCGCACTTTGATTAATCTGGGATTAATTAGAAGAGAGAGATAGAATTAATCTGGGATTAATTCGTTGAGAGAGAGAATTAATCTGGGATTAATTACGAAGATATTTTATCTCGGATAAAATATCGTTAAAGAGAGAGAATGATTAATTTGGAATTAATCGATAAAATTAATATATTCGATATATTAATCGAAATTGGATTTCGACGCGGAATTAAAATTAGATTTTAATTCGGGCGAACGAATTAATTTAGAATTAATTCGTTAGCGACGTGAATAGTGAATTCGCTAGGCGTAATCATTTAATTACGACGCGACGGAAAATTCGTTAATTTGGAATTAGCGAACCCGAGCCCGAGAGTGATTGCGAGCGCATTCGCATTTCGAATTCGAGCGCGGCACGCAAGTCACATCAAGCGTCAAATCGCTAGTCGCATCAATTGTCAAATCACTTGTCACTTTGAGTGAGTGATGTGACATGACATGTTGTCACTTTATTAAAGTGACTTGATGTGAATAGTAAAAGGTGATGGGAATAAAGGTGAAATGACTTTTGCTTTTTGCTTTTCATTTAACTTTTGTATTAAAGTAATACATATGTTTATTTATTTATTTACTTGGTAAATGAAATAAATATATATAATAAAAGGCTTTTATTCTCTCTCTCCAACATGCAAGTTCACGTTTTTGTGAAGCTTTATTTTCCCTCTCTTTTTTTCCTCTTCTCCTTCACGGTTTTGGAACCGATTTCTTCGTAAAATTTTCTGGTTTGACCGAAAACATGAGAAGAATATGAAGAGAGAAGTGCTAGCACACCATAGGGTTATACAAAGGTGATAGGGAAGTGAGTTTGTGAGCTTGGAATTGATTTTGAAGTTTGAAGCTTGGAGTTACCATGGAGGTTCATCCATGGCCGAATAGAAGATGAAGAAACAGCAACCACACTGTACAGTCCACCACCGAGCAGCTCACTGTCGCGCATGGAGAGGGCAGTGCGTTTTTCATCTCAACCGCATGCAACCAATCAATGTGAGTATGAATTCCGCCTTACTCCTTTGATGTGTTCATACTCGTTTTTTCATGCATGTTTGTGATCCTTGGGACTTTTATTTCACTCTAACAATGGTATCTAGAGCTTTGATTGCATGAAAACCGAATTAGGGTTCTTGAGCAAATTTGGGGCTTTTTGATTTTGGCTTGATTCTGTCTAATTGATTGTTTGAGAATGATTATATATGATTGAATTTGAGTTGTATGTAATCAATTTGATAAAAAAAATTGATTGGATTGATTTTCCCCAATTTGCTTATTTTTTGTCAAAACTTTAATTTGGGTAAACTCGATTTAGGCATGATTTGGTTGAATTGTTTGATGCATTATGCTTGAATGAGGTTGAATTGAAGTTGTGCATGATCAATTTCAAGAAAATTGGATTAGATCAATTTTCCCCAATTCTTTAGGTTGAAATGAAACTTGAAATTGGGTAAAATGTGTTTAAGCATGTTTTAATTGAATTGGATGTTTAAGTATGCTTAGAACATGTTTAATTGAGATTGTGTGTGATCAATTTCATGAAATTGGATTGGATTCAATTTTCCCCAAATTGGATGCTTGGCCGAAAATTGGAAGAACCTAATGTCTTGGTAATTTGTTTTGTTTGATCATTGGATGACTTAAAACAATTGGTGAATGTTGTTTTGAAGTTCAATTGGATTGAATTTTGATTTGGAACATTTTTCCCTTTAAAGTGGCTTGGCCGAATCTTTAGGAACATGAAATTTATTGTAATTTTTTGTTTTTTTAATTCATTGGATGAATTGTGTTTTGGGAAATTAAGATTGTGGACTCAATTGGATTGAAACCGAATCGAATTGAAAAACCCCTAATTGCCGAGACTTGATAGCATGTTAATTGGGTTTGATTTGATTGAATTGTGTTGGACACTATTTGGTTGTTAAAGTGCATGATTAATTAGGCTAATTGATGTTTTAGAAATGTTAATTGGGTAATTGATTGTGTATTACACTTAGGTTAATTAATTGTGAAATTTGGATTTTATAAGTTGATTAATTTGGGCTTGATTTTGGAAATTGGGCTTGTTAGGTTGTAATTGGGCTTTTGGGCTTTGTTGTAACAAAGTTGGGTTTAGGCAAAATTGGTTGGATCCAATTAGGCCCAAAACCGAATCCAAAAGGTCCAATTATAACTTAATGGACCTTAATTATTTAATTGGGCCTAATGGGCCAAAATTAATTTAAAGGCTTATGGGGTAACTCCCGGATTGGATTTTGGTTGTTCGGTTTGACCCGAGTTGACCAAAAGTCCACGCCTGTAGAAATTAATTAAAAGCCCATTGGACTTTAATTAAATAAAACATTAGATGTTAATCGGGCTTTGAGACCCGTTGCGATTAAATTTGGAATTTAAGTCGTAAAGGTTCGTTAATAAAAGTGTAATATTTAATTTGGAATTAAATAATGAATTAGAATTAAATACGTATTAAATTGGATTTAATTATGTAATTTAATTTAATTCGTAGAAATTGTACTTTGAGTACGTGTTTGCAATACGAGTTTGACTCGAACAAAATCAAATCTTTGTTTGAACATTGGATGATCACTAATAATCAAGATTAATTAATTTGATTGATTGATTGATAACATGCTTGTATGAATACATGGTTGTGATGTTTGAATAATGTATATCGGATGGATATTAGTCGGGTTGGGCGATTTTGGAAATTGTAATAAATTTGATTTATTAAATTGGACCTGCGTGTCCAGCCTATCTCTTATTTCTTTGTATTCTCTTCTCACCTATTCCCCTCATGTAAAAGAGGTTTCTTTAGAAGTGTAGTGTAACGGGTAGAAATAATACAAGTGCTAGCGGGAGAGAGAAAGTGAGAGATTTGATCTAGGATCAATGTAAAATATCCATCCGCATATCATTATTATTTTATTTTCATATACGCTTTATTATGTATTTAGAATGCATGTTTAAGGGTGTATGATGATGAGACCTTAACAAAGATAATTAAATTGGTAGCCAATTTGCACGCGAAAAACCCTCATTAAATATCAAGCGTCATTTCCTTCCATTGAGTGATTCTTGCTCAAGATCGGAGATTGTCAGGGGTTGTTTTTGACCAAAGTCAAGCCCTTGTCAGTCAAAGATGTGCTTTAATCACGAGGCTTTGTTATATATCGGTGTCGTGTCCAAGTTGTGGTTTGTTTTTGACCAAAGTCAAGACCACTTCTTGTCCATAGACATTTGATTACGAAGCTTCCCTGTCAATGGGTCCTCGCTTGACTGGGATCACTAGGTTTGTTTTTGGCCAAAGCCAAGGCCTAGTTGATTCAGAGGAAGGGTAGGGTATATATTCGATATATAGGCATATATTAGATATATGTTTCGGACTTGGATGTCCACCTACTGGATCTAGGAGTTGGATGGGATCCAATTGATCTTCGACATCTACCTTGTTAATTATCATACAATTTTTTATTGACCAAGTCAGGATTGTATGATACTTTAACGGGATCCTAGCCCACTAGGAAACACGGTTTCCCGAGTACTCCACAGAGGGTTAGAGGCTCGACGAAAAATAGTGGGAGGCTAGTATTGAATTTGCAACATTCGTTCAATTACTCGCCATACGCGCTCATTTAAATTATTTCGTCGTAATATTAAATGTTAGTTGGACTAATATTTAAATTGTTGTTTTTATAAACAGTTGGACTGTATTATACTTGATTATATATAATTGGATTATATTAATCAATATATTTGAATTAATTAATTTCAGTTTACAGTTGATTTTATAATGGATTATAGTAATCAATGTAATTGAGGTTAATTAATTTGGATTATATTTGATTATATAGTTGGACTATTATAATCATTATAATATATAGTACCACTAATCGTTGATTAAATAGTTGGAACTATTGTAATCAAGATAAGAAATTGAAAAGTTGGATATTTGAAATATAATCTGGGATTAAAATATTTTAAATGATTTAATTTTCAAATTGGGAATAAATAATAGGTTACTTTATTTGATAAAATAACTTATTATACGTTACGCCCAAAATTAAGCAAATAGTAGAGCATAAAATCTTTGGAAGATTTATGTGATGATGACTTTAATGCTTAATTAATATACTTATAATAAATCTATCTTTAGATTTAAAAGTATTAAAATTGCAATTAATAATTCTTGGAGAATTAATTGACTATTCTAGTTGAGAAAAGTCAAAGTTTGCAATTGGGCATGTAGCACGAGGTGCACGTTCCTTTCAATATTCTAAAAACCCAAGGCTTGGCCTAAGGTTCCTAAAATATGAAAAGGATAATTGACATATCCCAAAGGGACTACCATTTGGATATGGAAGACACGAAGGAATTAAAGAAAGGGCGAGGCTCTAACTTTAAATATATGTCTAAGTTATGATCACTACTAGTATTGAAATTAGATTTTAAATACTTAGTGTGGTACATAAAATATATATGATACCGAGATAAACACATTAGATGTGAATAACAGAATTTATATTTTGAATATAAATAAAATCTCAAACATATAAATGACAAATAAATAGCTCATATTGATTTGATCAATAGAGACTTATTTGTGGCATTGTTGTCTATGACACATTTAATTAGACTCGTATATCCACACTTTTGAAGAGTGGATACTAGGACTGATTTGACTATTCAAATAAGGTCTGCGAATCTAGTTTATTAGGTAAAGTACTTAAAATACTATTTACTTGGTAATAGTGTAAGTGCCACCGATCTGTTAGCCCTATTCATGGTGAAGTTAGTGGGCCCATATCTAGCTAGGCTAGATGTGAACATGAATATTTCGTGACCTTAACGGATGTGGCATCACGTTATGGTTATGTGTTTTTTTGAAGAACACAAATACGAAACTTTGAGTTTCGACACGAAGTATACAAACAGATCGGCTGTAGTATTATGCCGCTACGGTAAGACCGTATTGGTAAATACTTAAGCAGTAAGTTTCATACGTACATGAAAGAGTACGGTAGTCTTTCATATGAGGACTCCTCCCGAGACACGTCAATTTATGGGTGTGTCAGAACTAAAAACCAAGTTTTGTTGGACATGATTAGGTTTTTCGCGAGTCGCTCTGAGCTACTGTTTCCTTCAACAGGATATGATATTAACAGTGCAAAACTTATTTAGAATAAGGTTCCATGTAAATCTGTTTGACAGATATCATATAGGATATGAACAGGAAAGAAACGAGGTTTCTCATTCCTGATAATTTGGGTATGCCAGGCATAAAGTTTGGATGATACCAAACTAAGAACTCAAAATGGATTAGTGCCAATATAGGTTATCCTAAGGGAAACCATAAGTATAGTACTTATAAATCCCACATGAGAACAATGTGATTGTTGCTCACCATGCGGTTTTCCTGAGAGGAATACCGATATGCAGTGGTCAGTGGGAGGATAGTGATACTCGATGAAAATCGGAGTAATACTATTCAAAGCACGAAGTCCTTAATGGAACACAAACAATTCATCTATGATGAATCTGTACCATTAATCTTCAAATACACAAGAAATCGGGTAGATCGGATAGAGTCAGAAAACAACCTAGGGTATGGGTTTCTGATCTAACCTCATTAAGATGTCAATCTTATGAAGGTATATCCACCGACTACATTTTGAGGAAGTGATACGAGGTATCGACTCCCTATTATGGCAAAGTGCCATAAGTCAAAATGGATTCCATGTTTAACAACTATTTTGGATACTAGTTGTTGTACCACAAAGCATTGTGCCTATTGGTACATTATACGTCTTAAGGAAGACATACATGGATGGCAACATACCAACGTACAAAGCTAGGCTTTTGACGGAAAGGTATCGTTATCAACATTGGTTAATAACGGTTCAACCTTTTACCTGTTGCCATGGTAAATCCATTTTGAAGATGCTTGTTGATAACTGTATATTTCATTTGTGAAATATGTCAGTTATAAATCAAAATCGCTTTCCTGAAAAGGAAACCTTTTGGAGAATGTTTACAACATTCTGACGATTTTGTATAACCGACAAACAAGGTTTGCGGATTATTCAATCCATGTTTGGATTGAAGCAAGCATAGGGTTCTTGGAACTGACGTTTTGAAATAATCATAATGGTTTATGATTTAACTCAAAACGAAATAATTCTTGTGTATATAAGGAGGTTAGTGGGAGGGCGCACTGACAGTGAAAAATTCCCATAAAGCTATTGTCGAAAGCTTGACTTTCATAGAAATTCTCCGTAGAATTCTGGGAGAGTAAAAACTTTATTCAAGGAATAAAGATCTACTGGGCTAGATTTGGAGTTGGTAACACTCTCTGAGAAATTGTACATTTAAAATGTACTTATATTGGTGTCTCATACGCTTCGAGCATATGGAGTCACAATCGGGTCAATCCAAGTGATAGTCACTGGATTGAAGATTAAGGACATCTGTTAGTATCTTAGAGAACTAAAGATGTTGTCTTAAACTATGGAGAAGGAGAACTTGAAGTGACTGGGATCACTGCTGCAAGTTTCCAAACCGATAAATACTGCGGTACTATAAAGTTTGAACACTGGGACAGTGAGCTGGAAATCTTCCGAGCAAGATAACTGTTGCCGAATTAACAACAAATGCGGATTATTGCTGTAGCTGAGGCAGCAATAGAAGCCATTTGGATCGATAATAAATCTAATTAGATTAGATATAGTTCTGTTAGCAGCTGAGCTAGGCGTCAGCACAGGCTAAAGAATTAAAGGTCTCATCGACGATCCATATATATACTTCTATATCATCTGATTCGTTCGGATCATACATCGTGGCGATGTGATGATCGTGTAAATCGCGTCAAACGATAATCAGACAAATTCGCTGACGAAAATCTTTCCTCAGCAATTTGAGCGAACCGTATATAGTTCAGGTGTGGGACACTTGAGTGACTGGCTATGTGCCAAGTGGGAGATTGTTGGACAAAATGACCCATAGCGTCACTATTTGCACAGATCATTGTGTTGTTGTAGCAAATTATCTATGTGACAAGGAAATTGCACTCTCATCATTTGTGATTAGATCACCATAGATATATAAATGAAGAGAGGTCCCTATGATTAGTACCTGGACTGAGAATGATATGAGACAGTATCAGTCCCCGAAGGTTTAATCATTAAATATCCCTAGCCGTAGTATTATCGAGACTGGACATCGATAATGCGGAATAGGCTAGTAGTATTGCACTTGTGCGTGTTGTGAGGGCACAACGGCATAGTTCTCATATATATAAGTGTTGGATACTTATGCAAGTGCGATAGGAGGTCGTGTTTCACCGATGGTGGTACGGGAAACAGCTTCGCTCTGGATAGACCCCTCGGAATCCCATTGGTATTAAGACTATGTTACCAGACATCCGACATGTGCTTCGGACGGGGCAGACACTTATCCAGCCCCAGCCCTAGCACGTGATTATCCGATACTGGGCCGATATACACAATACTACGGTATACTACGCTTGATACAGATCTATATATTCCTGTAAGAATATTTCTGGAGAATTGGGTAGGCATGGCGCTTTGCTAGAAGCCAACCTTGTCTTGTAAATCGATATAAACGTAGTACGAGGTACATACGTGTTCGGACAGTCCGACGATCGTATTTACTGCCAACATATCCGGAGATCTCATGGGTCGCTTCCTGAAGATTCACCGATGACGTATGACTCGCACTTTGATTAATCTGGGATTAATTAGAAGAGAGAGATAGAATTAATCTGGGATTAATTCGTAGAGAGAGAGAATTAATCTGGGATTAATTACGAAGATATTTTATCTCGGATAAAATATCGTTAAAAAGAGAGAATGATTAATTTGGAATTAATCGATAAAATTAATATATTCGATATATTAATCGAAATTGGATTTCGACGCGGAATTAAAATTAGATTTTAATTCGGGCGAACGAATTAATTTAGAATTAATTCGTTAGCGACGTGAATAGTGAATTCGCTAGGCGTAATCATTTAATTACGACGCGACGGAAAATTCGTTAATTTGGAATTAGCGAACCCGAGCCGAGAGTCGAGAGTGATTGCGAGCGCATTCGCATTTCGAATTCGAGCGCGGCACGCAAGTCACATCAAGCGTCAAATCGCTAGTCGCATCAATTGTCAAATCACTTGTCACTTTGAGTGATGTGATGTGACATGACATGTTGTCACTTTATTAAAGTGACTTGATGTGAATAGTAAAAGGTGATGGGAATAAAGGTGAAAGGACTTTTGCTTTTTGCTTTTTCCATTTAACTTTTGTATTAAAGTAATACATATGTTTATTTATTTATTTACTTGGTAAATGAAATAAATATATATAATAAAAGGCTTTTATTCTCTCTCTCCAACATGCAAGTTCACGTTTTTGTGAAGCTTTATTTTCCCTCTCTTTTTCCTCTTCTCCTTCACGGTTTTGGAACCGATTTCTTCGTAAAATTTTCTGGTTTGACCGAAAACATGAGAAGCATATGAAGAAGAGAAGTGCTAGCACACCATAGGGTTATACAAAGGTGATAGGGAAGTGAGTTTGTGAGCTTGGAATTGATTTTGAAGTTTGAAGCTTGGAGTTACCATGGAGGTTCATCCATGGCCGAATAGAAGATGAAGAAACAGCACCCACACTGTGCAGTCCACCACCGAGCAGCTCACTGTCGCGCATGGAGAGGGCAGTGCGTTTTTCATCTTCAACCGCATGCAACCAATCAATGTGAGTATGAATTCCGCCTTACTCCTTTGATGTGTTCATACTCGTTTTTTCATGCATGTTTGTGATCCTTGGGACTTTGATTTCACTCTAACACTTCATCCATGTAGCAGAATTTTTTTTTTGTTCCTCGCATCGCAAAAGCCGATCATTGTAAGTATGATTCCGCCATACTTCTTTGTTGTATTCACATGCTTTCATTGTTTGAATGATCTTGGGACTATAGTAGAAACCCATCAAGAAGGGCATAACAATAAGATTTCTCAGTAATGGAATGAAACTAAATTTCTATTACATCTTAACTAATGTAATCAAAGGCAAAGTAACCAGCCCTAGTTTAAGTCAACCTAACCACCACGGGTTTGGGATGGTGTTGGCAACAAGTATGGGTGGTTTGGTAGATGTGTGGTGTAGAATGGAATCGAGAAGAAAAGTTTACTACAAAGTTACTTTCAGTACAGTGGGTAAGTTACAAGTACGGATCCCCATCGACGACATTGAAACAGGGAATATCATTCAAGCAAAAGTATTCAAATAGTTAACCTCAGTCTGAGAACCTTGTTTCTAAGTTATTAGCCGATTGAGAAGGATCCCAAAGAAGCTACCCAGAGTTGATCTCCTTAGTACAAAACCATTCAGTAAATAACACTAGTTAACAAGAGATACAAGAAGAAATTGACATTGTATTACGAAGTGCTAAGCCTCATAGACAGTCAAAGATGTGAGAAATTGAAATAACAGAACCCTAAGACAGTTGAAGCTTAGTGAGAAAATAGAGAGTTAAATAGTTAAGTTATGAAGATGGATATTGGTTTGTGATGTGTAAGAAATGATAAGGGAATATACAAGAGATTATTCTTTTATATATACTTGCATCAGAGTGGAATCAGTACATGCAAAAGGCTTAACAATGAAATAACGCTAGTATTTCTGGAAAAGTTTGATAGTACCTGTTAGGAAGAAGAAGATTGAGACAAGTAAAGTTGGTCATAGCTAGAAACTGAAGAATGAGATTTCTGTAAGGCATAACTATAGTTGTAGCTTGATAGTAGTATTAAGTATCTAGGAAAACTCTTATGAAACAAGGACAATGAATTGCCACAAACAAGAATTCAAAAGGCATCGTGCATGAAATAGATATTAGGAGAAGGAGAAGAGTATTGCATACTTATGAGCTTAAGAAATAGAGTAAAGTATCAATCCATGCAGACAGAAATAGAGCACCTTCTAGGTTATGATACAATTGATGGAAGCGAAGTAGAGAATGTGTTAGAGTTTCTAGAGGTCCCAAGATCAAAACTCAAGCATGAATCATAAGTGAATACAATGACGGAAGTGCGGAATACTTACATCGAGCAGTTGAGCAACGATTTGGGCAACAAAATTCGAAATTCTGCTCACTGGTGGACTGCACTGCAGTAGCAGTTTCTGTCCTCAATGGTTTCGGTTTTCATCATCAAAAACAAGCTCCAAGCTTCGTTGTAGTGATTCCCGGCTCATGGGTATACTTCCCTTATCACATTCGCATGATCCCGGAGTGTGCTAGCACTCTTGTTTTGCCACAAAACACACTTGCTTCCCTCCATTTTTGCTTCAAAACTCACGGTCAAACCAGTAAAGAAAAGAAGAAAAATGGCGTGAGAGAGATGAGCAATATTTGGCTCCAAAAAGAAAAACCAACGTGAGAGAGAGAGAGTGTTGTTAAAAAATGTAAAGTGTATTAGGTGTCTTTTATTTCCAAAATAATAAACCATATACCACTTTTCCATTTGGAAAAAGTGAAGCCCTTAATGCTTCAACAACTTCCATCAATCACCATCAATCACATCAATCAATCTAGTCAAGTCACATCACTCAAGTGACTAGTGATTTGACGCTTGATGCGACTAGCGATTTGACGCTTGATTTGACGAGCCGCGCTCGAATTCGAAATGCGAATGCGCTCGTAAATATTCTCGGGCTCGGTTTCGCTAATTCCAAATTAACGAATTTTCCGTCGCGTCGTGATTAAATGATTACGCCTAGCGAAATCACTATTCACGTCGCTAACGAATTAATTCTAAATTAATTCGCTCGCCCGAATTAAAATCTAATTTCAATTCCGCGTCGAAATCCAATTTCGTTTAATATATCAAATATATTAATTAATTGATTAATTCCAAATTAATCATTCTCTCTCTTTAAATTGATATTTTATCCCAGATAAAATATCTCTGTAATTAATCCAGATTAATTTTCTCTCTCATCATATAATCACAGATTAACAAAAGTGCGAGTCATACGTCATCGGTGAATCTTGGGAAGCGACCCATGAGATCCCCGGATAATTCGGCAGTAAATACGGTCGTCGGAGTATCCGAATCACGTACGTACCAAGTACTACGTTCTACCGATTTACGAGACACGATCGGCTTCTAGCAAAGCACGAAGTCTACCCAATTCTCCGGTCATATCCATCTAAGAATATTTAAGATCTTTATCAGCGTAGTATACCAAATATTGTGTATATCGGCCCAGTATCGGATAGTCACGTGCTAGGGCTGGGGCTGGATAAGTGTCTGCCCCGTCCGAAGCACATGTCGGATGTCTGGTAGCTAGTCTCTATAATCGGATATGAATGACCTAGTCATAATATCCCGATGGTTGCGCAACACTTAAGAGCACTAATACCGTATCCTGCGTGACATCATCTCCACTATGACTGAAGTGATACTTCCGTCTTGACATCACACCCAATACTCTACGATTCTCAATATACCCAGCAGTTGGAGTACACAGAACCGGTTAGAGTCCTAGATGACCTCAACTAAAGTATATTGATTGTCGTAAGCATTAGCGGTGCAAGTCTCAGGTTAAGACCAAATACACCTACCCTGATGTCGGACTCCCATAGACACATAGTCATAATACCAATGGGATTCCGAGGGGTCTATCCAGAGCGAAGCTGTTTCCCGTACCATCGGTGAAACACAACCTCCTATCGCACTTGCATAAGTATCCAATACTTAAATATATGAGAACTATGCCGTTGTGCCCTCACAACGCGCAAAAGTGCAATACTAGCCTATTCCGCATTATCGATGTCCTGTCTCGATAATACTCCGGCTAGGGATATTTAATGATTAATCCTTCGTGGACTGATACTGTCTCATATCATTCTCCGTCCAGGGACAAATCATAGGGACCTCTAATCATTTATACATCTAGGTGATCTAATCACAAATGATAAGAGTGCAATCTCCTTTGTCACATAGTTAATTTGTACAACAACACCATGATATGTACAAATAGTGACGCTATGGGTCATAACTGTCCAACAGAATGAGTATGTAGATGTTTAAAAGTTAACGACCTAAGAAATAGCAGGTGAATTATGTAACTTGTGATAAGATGCTCAGTATCGAGAATTTCAGATCTAGACAGACTCCGGGATTTCAGTTTTAAAGAGGATTCGAGGACAAATCCTATTTAAGGGGGAAGAATTTGTAATATCCGGTGAACCTGGTGACTTATACGTTACCCGAGCCTGGCGACTACTATAATTCGGAGGAATAATACTTGATATAAATCATGTTGGAGCAAGTACGTGCTCATAAAATGGCATTTGGGACATTCGAAAGGTTCCTTGAAATTTCGACGTTGAACTTAGTTTGCATTCCACCTCCAACAACATTTAGTAATCAGGCCTTATTATTTTTAAATGATCTCCGATTTTGATGAATTTTATATTTTCGGAAAGCCTAGACCAAGAGCTACAACTTTTATGTTGAACAATTTTCCAAATTCGGACCAGAAACATGTCACAAATCGCAATTTTCGTAGCGGCTACAGTAATTTCGAGAATTAACTAGAATTTGGTGATGTGGCAAAATGTGGACCATTCATTTGCAACACAAAAATCAGGCTTTTGCCCTATAAATAGAACACTATTCACTCCTCTTCTTTCTTAGCCAAAAAAGTGAGTTGAGCCCAAGGGGAAGCTCTTCAATTTTCAAATTCTCAAGCCAAAATGAAGGGTAAGCTTCTATTCCTTTTCCTTCTATCATTTTTTCAGTTTTATGCATGGAAAAAGGGAAGCCCCAAAACACACCATGAACCTTAGAATACCCAGTTGTGCATTTTAGTTTCAATAGAGATGATAGCATGCATATCTAAGCATTTCATGAAAGTCTTAAGCATGAGTTACAGTCTTTTTGCAAAATGCCCAAATCTATTTTCCCCATAGGGGTGCTGGTCGTAAAATTTAAACACAAATGGGAGTGATTTTGTTTCCATTTTTTATTAATGATGCTAGTTTTTATGTTGGATGATACTTTGGTATGAGATTTGAGTGTTGTCTTGGTGATGGAATGTTGGTTTAGTTTTGTATGGATGAATAATGTTTGTAATGGTGTTAGTGATGATATGAGTGATGAAATAAACATCTTGGTTGTGGTGTCTAATCTCGGCAGCAAGGAGGAGTTATTCTGATCTAATTTCTGATTTATGTTAATGCATGAGTAAAGAATGAGTTGGCTTGGGTTGATGAGGTGAAGTGGATAGAATGATGGGTGTTTTAAAAGAAATAGTGATGTTGCTCAATGTGCACACTATGCATTTGACGAAATGCCAAGCCAAGATAAGAGTAAGAAATTAATCAATTTATGTACATGATAATTTACTAAGAATCTTACAGTAATAGCCGAAGTAAACAAAGTTAGAATGGTAACGAAATTCGTAACTTAGGCATTGAGTGTACTTGCTGTGAAATCTAGACAGTATGTGTTCTATCGGCTATAACTTGAATTTTAGATATTCGATTAATGAATTGTAAATTTATAAGTAAACTAAACACATTAAGGTAAAACATATCAGAAAATTAGAATTTTATAATGAAAGATAAAATTTTGGCTAATTTTTAAATATGGCCAATGTGAAATGAAAGAACTGGTTCTATTATGGTGAATAAGGTGAAGATATTCGTCCATATCTTGAGTTCGGTAGAACTTAACTAAAATCCGTAAAATTCTAGGTAAACTAGATACATATGGGAGTGACCTATCAAAAATTTAGAATTTTTGGACTTAAGACGAGACCGGACCGAATTTATGAAGTCGGGCGACCTGCTGCCCCAGTGCCCAATTTTTCAGTTGGACAGCCCCTGAACTTCAGTCTATAACTTGAGTTTTTGAAATTGAAATTGAGATCTGTAAGAACCAACATAAACATGATACATTAAGGACCATTTTATTAAAATTTTAACTTCAGATTTATTTCTGATTAATTGTAACGAATTTCCAAAATTAGGTGTCATGCAGTGAATTTTCTAATGATTAACATAAAATAGGTTTCCGCTACCGCACTTGCATAACTCCAAACCTAAGTCTGTAAAATTCATAGATGCCATAGATATCTCCAATAATCGGCAAGATTATGTGTCCATGTATTATATATTGTTTTATGCCATATGAAGATGTTCCGAGTTATAGAAACTAACGATAGTATGAACCTTAGATTGATGTCAGGATACTAGAAGGTCGCCCACACCATGAATCACTCTCGAATTGTCATAGCACTGTGAGTGTACACTTTCCTTTTTACTTGATTTTTATTTCATATTTTTCATATTAGACTTATTTTTATGCTTTTAGGGCGTTAGTTGATTTTTACTGCAGTTATTAAATGTAATAATATGATTGAAGATATATTTGAGAAAGAAATGTTTTCAAAGCATGAGTTTTATGTTTTCGAGGCATGGGGAAAAACCCACCTCAGTATGTATCTTATTAAGGACATGGAATTGACGGATGACATGTGCACATATAGAGGACTGGGGGACGGCGATACGTAACGCCCATAGATCCTAGTTCAGGACTAGGGATGACAAATGCCCCTAGATCCTAGTTTCAAAGCTTGGAGGGTAGCATAGATATGCACCCCCCAATTCTAGTTCAGTGGCTTGGGAGATGGCGATACGTAACGGCTAGACAATTATGACCCATAGCGTCACTATTTGTAAAAGACATTGTGGTTTTTGTACAAATTAACTATGTAGCAATGGAAATTGCATTTTATCATTTTGTAATTTGATTACTTAAATATATAAATGATAAAAGTCCCTATGATTAGTTCAGGATTATAAGATATGAGACAATATCAATCCATAAAGGTTTAATCATTAAATATCCATAGTCGTAGTATTATCGAGACTGGACATCGATAATGCAGAATAGACTAGTATTGCACTTATGCATGTTATGGAAGCGTAACGACATAATTCTCATATATTTAAGTAATACATACTTATGCAAGTGTGATAGGAGGTTGTGTTTACCGATTGAACGGAAACAGCTTCCCTCAAGATAGACCCCGTGGAATCCCATTGGTAGTATGATTATGTGTCTATGGGAATCCGCATCAGGGCAGGTGTATTTGGTCTTAACCTGAGACTTGCATCGCTAGTACTTGCGATAATCAATACAATTTGGTTTTGGTTATCAAGGACTTTAACAGGTTCTGTGTACACCTCTTCTGGGTTTATTGAGAATCGTAGTGTATTGGGTGTGATGTCAAGATGGAAATATCACTTCAGCCATATGGAGATGATGATCACGCAGTGATACAGAACTGGTACTCTAAATGGTTGCAACCATCGGGATAATATGACATGGTCATGATTATCCGATTAAAGAGACTAGTTGCTTGTAATCCGATATATGCTTCGTACGGGGCAGACACTATTCCAGCCTCAGGCCTTGCATGTGACATCTGATACTGGATCACAATATGCAATACTACATATACTACGCCTGATATAGATTATATATTCCATTAAGAATATTTCTGGAGAATTGGGTAGGCACGGTGCTTTGATAGAAGCCAACCATGTCTCGTAAATCGGTAAAAATATAGTATGAGGTACGTACGTGATCGGATAGTCCGACGACCGGATTTATTGCCAACATATCCATGGATGTCTTGGGTCACTTCTCAAAGATTCATCGATGACGTATGATTCGAACATAATTAATCTGGGATTAATTACGGAGAGATTTT
The DNA here is from genome assembly GCA_019454045.1 of Zanthoxylum bungeanum. Classification (NCBI taxonomy): domain Eukaryota; kingdom Viridiplantae; phylum Streptophyta; class Magnoliopsida; order Sapindales; family Rutaceae; genus Zanthoxylum; species Zanthoxylum bungeanum. The sequence goes on from SKCR01024047.1 coordinate 115,844, forward strand.
ATCTGGGACAAAATACTATTTGAAGAGAGAGAACGATTCATTTGGAATTAATCGATAAAATAATATATTTGATATATTAAACGAAATTAGATTTCGACGCGGAATTAAAATTAGATTTTAATTCGGGCAAACGAATTAATTTAGAATTAATTCGCAAGCAACATGAATAGTAAATTTACTTGGCATAATTATTTAATTAAATTTGATTTAATTACGTCGCAACGGAAAATTCGTTAATTCAGAATTAGCAAACCCGAGCCCGGGATGTGTTGTGGGCCCACTCGAATTTTGAATCAAGTGGGGCCCACATGTCACATCAATTGTCACTTTAATTACTTTTTGGTGATGGGTTTTGGTGAAGGCATGATGATGACTTGTAAAACACATTTGTGTGTAATGATTGAAAGACTTTTACCAAATATTTGGTATATCTTTCATTTTGATTTTTGAAATCAATTAACAAAATTTGTTCACTCATTCACTCTCTCTCCCTCACGGTTTCACTTAGAAAATACATTATCCCTATCTTTTTCTCTCAATTGCCGAGAGTTGCAAGGAGAAGATAAAAACTTTGTTGCAAATTTTCTAAGTGCTAGCACACCAAAGGAATCATCCAAGGTGATAGGGAAACCATCCCAAAAGCTTGGAATCAACTCAAGAGCTTGGAGCTTGGATTTCATCCCCAAAAGTGGAGCTTGACCGAAACTTGGAGGAGCAATTTTTTGTATTTGACGCATCCAATATCCGCTCTTTGTAAGTATGATTCTGCCATACTTCTTTATGTATTCACTTTATTTCATTGCTTGAATGATCTTGGGACAACTTAGAAACCCAAAAATGGTATCAATGAGCCTAATTTGAGCATGAAAATGATTAGGGTTAATATACTAAAATTTGGGTAAATTTGATTTGAGCATGATTTAACCAAATTGTTTGTTTGAGCATGCTTGTATATGGATGACTTGGAGTTATATAGGATCAATTTGACGAAAATTGAATTGGATTAATTTTCCCCAATTTCTTTGGCTTGGCCGAATGTAACTATTGCCCTAAAGTCATGGTATTTTTTGTTTTAATACCATTGGATGTGTTTAAAGACTTGGGAAATGATGATTTAAGATTCAATCGGATTGAAATCGGAAACGGACAAAAAAAACCTACAATGCCGTGACCTTGAGAAACATGAAATGAGATGATTTTTTGTTTCAATATTGTTGGACATATGTTGAACAAATTAAAGCATGATTAATTGATTAGATTAGTATTTTGGAAATGTTAATTTAAATGGTTAATCATGGCTAAGCACTTTAATTAATTAAATCATGATATTTGGAATATTAAAATTTAATTGGTTGGGCTTAATTTAGAATTGGGCTTTAAATGTTGTATTTGGGCCTAATGGGCTTGGTTGGGTCAAGTTGGTTTAGGTCAATTGGATTGGATCCAAATTGGGCCTAAACCATTCCATTAAGTCCAAATATAACAAATGGGCCTTTTAATGTTTAATTGGGCCTAATGGGCCTAAATTGGTTTCTTGGCAAATAGGGTGATTCCTTGATTGGGCTTTGGTATTTGGGTTTGACCCATATTGACCAAAGTCCATACCTTAAGAAATTAATTGAAAGCCCATTGGACTTTAATTAAACGACATTGGATGTTAATTGGGCTTTGAGACCCATTTAGATTAGATTTGGAATCTAAGTCTTAAAGGCGCATTTAAAAGTGTAGTTATTTAATTTAGAATTAAATATGGAATTAGTATTGAATACAAATTAAATTAGATTTAAATTGTAGTTCGATATAATTCAAGAATTGGTACTTTGAGTATTTATTCTTAAACGAGTTGGACTCGCACAAATCAAATCGTTGTTTGAACATTGGATGATCACTTTATTCAAAGATTAATTAATTGGATTAGATTGATTAAATAACATGATTTGTGTGAATACATGGATGTGTTGAATGAATAATGTATATCAGATGGATATTATAAGGGAAATGGCAATTTTAGAAATTGTTGTAAATTTAGAATTTATTAAATTGGACCTGCGTGTCCAGCCTTCTCTCTTAATTCTTTGTAATTCTCTTCTCACCTAATTCCCCACAATTTTAATGAGGTTTCTTTAATTGTATTATGTAATTGGGTAGAAGTAAGAATAGTGCTAGCCAGGGAGAAGAAATGGAGTGATTTGTTCTAGGAACAATCTGTGAGATATCCATCCGCATATCGTTATTAATTTATTTTCCGCGCCTTTTTATGCTTTTAGAATGCATGCTTAAAGCGTATGATGAGACCTAACAAAGATAATAAATTGGTTGCCAATTTACGTGAAAAACCCTCAATAAATATTAAGCGTTTTCCTTCCATTGAGTGATTCTTACTCAAGATCCAAGATTGGCACTGGTTTATTGGCCAAAGTCAAGACATTTGTCCATCGCATATGTGTTTGAATCATGAAGGCTTTGTTCCATATCGTATGTCTTGTCCAAGTTGTGATTTGTTGGCCAAAGTCAAGATCACTTCTTGTCCATCGACATCAATTACGAAGCTTTCCAAAGTCAATGGGTTCCGCTTAACTGGAATCATTAAGCTTGTTGTGCCAAAGCCAAGGCTTAGTTGATTTAGACGAAAAAGGTTAGGAAAATATATTGGATATATTGGCATATATATTGTATATATGTTTCGGACTTGGAGGTCCACCTACCGGATCTAGGAATTGGATGAGATCCAATTGATCTTAGAGATCTATCTAGTTAAATATCATACAGCTTGTTGGCCAAAGTCAAGGTTGTGTGTTATTTAACGGGATCCTAGCCTACTAGGAAACTAGGTTTCCCGAGTACTCAACAGAGGGTTAGAGGTTCGCCGAAAAATAGTGGGAGGCTAGTATTGAATTTGCAATTTCATTCAAATACTTAGCTTTACGCGCTTTCAAATTATTTCGTCAATTATTTTATTAGTTGGACTAATATTTCATGATTTTTCTTGTAACAGTTAGACTGTACCCATACATCGTTAATCGGATAGTTGTACTATTACGGTTAAGATGACGAGAAATTTAAACATTATGGATATTGTCATGGGCGACAATGTCTTTAATGGCACAAACTTTCAAGACTAGGATATAAATCTCAAAATTGTTCTGGGATCCGAGAAGTTACTCTACACTATAGAGCGACCTCTTGGGCCAAAGCCCCGACCTGATCAGTTGCTTGAGCTAGAGCTTTGGAAGACTCATAGCGATGAAAACGCGACTGCTCAATCGGTAATGCTTGCTGCTATGACTCTGCAATTCCATCGTCAAAATAAGGGATTGGATCCCTATGAGATGATGGCGAAGTTGCATGATCTTCACCGATCTAATCTTAGATCGCAAAGATATGAGTTGCAGAAGAAGCTCTTCCGTGCTCGCATGTCCGAGGGTACGTCCGTTGAGCACCATGTGACACAGATGATTGCTAACATTGAGCAGCTCAGACAGATGGGCATCGTCTTCGAGGCTGAGACTTCAGTAGATTTGATCCTACAGTCTCTCCCCGACACTTGGAGTGGGTTCATCATAAACTACAATATGTTGAACCAAGACCAAACTCTTGGAGAGTTGATGTCCACTCTGCGTGAATCAGAAAAGGAGCTCCTTAAGGGCAAGAAGCGCGAGTTGCACTTTGCTTCAACATCTTAGAGTCCGAGGGCTTGGCCCAAGGCAACTGGAGGTGTCAAGAAGAAGAAGCATAAGAATAAGGGAAAGGCCAAATCGTCAAAGGGTTCTGGGAAACCTAAAGACAAATCACAAGATGTATGTCTGCAGTGCAGGAAGTGGGGTCACTGGAAGCGTGACTGCCGCGAGTACAAGGCACACATGAAAGAAATCAAAGCGGGCAAGGCACCGGCTTCAGGTATGTTTAAAAATTGGATTTTTGATTCTGGTTGTGGTACTCATATATGTACTGATGTGCAGGATCTGCAGATTAGCAGGAGACTGGCCTCATGAGAGATTGACCTCCACGTTGGAAATAAGACACGAGTCACCATTTTGGCCGTTGGCACTTTTGTTTTAGAACTGCCCTCGGGGTATGTACTTAAACTTACTGTTATTATGTACCTAGTTTGACTAGGAATATTATTTCTGTATCTATGTTAGCCCAATGTGGGTATACTTTTGTATTTAGAAACACTTGGTGTTTTATGTATAAAAATGATATGGAAATTTACACTACTGATGTAAATAATGGTCTATATATTTTGAATATGAATCAATCTCAAACATATAATGTAACAAAAAAAAGGCTTAAAGTAAGTAACAAAGATGAAACTTATATGTGGCATTGTCATCTGGGACACATAAACAAGACATGTATATCCATACTTTCAAAGAGTGGGTACTTCAACGGATTTGATCCAAATTCATATGAGGTCTGCGAATCTTGTTTATTAGGCAAGATGCCTAAATCATATTTTTAGCGATAAAGGTGCATGTGCCACCGAACTGTTAGCCCTCGTTCATAGTGACGTATGTGGGCCCATGTCTAGCCAAGCTAGAGGTGGATATGAATACTTCGTAACCTTTACGAATGATGCATCACGTTATGGTTATGTGTATCTTATGAGACACAAGTCGGAAACCTTTGAGAAATTCAAAGAGTTTCGACACGAAGAAGAAAAACAGAACGGCAAAAGTATTAAGACATTACGGTCGGACCATGGTGGAAAATACTTAAGCAATGAGTTTCTTGATTACTTGAAAGAATATGGTATTCTTTCACAGTGGACTCCTCCCGGAACACCACAACTAAACGGTGTGTCTGAACGGAGAAACTGAACTTTGTTAGACATGGTAAGGTCTATGATGAGTCGTACAGAGCTACCTATTTCCTTCTGGGGATATGCATTGAACAGTGCAATACTTATTTTGAATAAGGTTCCGTCAAATTCTGTTCAACAGACTCCGTATGAGATATGGACAGGAAAGAAACCGGGTTTCTCATTCCTGAAGATTTAGGGTTGCTGGGCATACGTCAAACGTTTGGAAGGTACCAAACTAGAACCAAAATCGGATAAATGCCTATTGTGGGACACAGAAACTGGATGACGCATGCTGTTCTAGGCTTACGGCCTAGTCGGGAGTACGGAGTAGCCACGGGGGACTAAACCGGAGAATAATGGAGTCGCCACCCGGTGTGAACCGGGAAAATGAGATTTAAGGCCGCACTCACCCCTCGCAAGGGAAGACCTCAAACCGTTGGGTTCGGAATGGTCCCTTACTTATGTCACTTGTAATGAAAGGATTTGTGTAATAATTTAATCAAGCTTAAGTAACACTTATTTCCAAGAGTATCATGCTTCTAAATCCATATGCACAAAAATAAAACTTACACCTAAATTTGCAAATATTTCACATCTAAGATTGCATGCTTGAAAGTACATCAAAGTAGCAACGAACATACAACTTCATTGGCATATTGTATTCATGGAAACACAAGCACACATAAAGGCGAATCAAATAATGGCGAACATGTGATTTCATAAACATATCATAAACAAATAGCCATTACATGTCCATGCACAAATAAAAGAGTCAACTAAGTACATAATGCAAAAAGACACTTAAGGATGCAATTAGGCATTAAAGTAAGAATGCTATGACATGGTGTAAAAGAAGATAACTAATATGGACACAAACACACATGTGAGCACTTTTCCAAGTGGTACGTGGAATTGTATCCCAAGTACAGACCGCATTACTGTCCATTCGGAATCGGCTATGGAATTTATGTCTGGGTTTCCATCTCATATACTACAAGAAATAATATTCAAATGCCATCATGACATGGATATATGAATTATACTACGTTAGGCCAAGACTAAGGTAAATGATGCAACCAATGGAAGAAATATGTTTTTCATTACGATGCGTACAAAGAAAATGATGACTATATGAGATTTCATAATACATGCATGAATTGTATGGTTGGCTTTACGCGCGGGTTGAGGCTAATAGGTGGCGTTAGGGCGTGGTCTTGTGAGTGAGGTGAATAGCTTGTGGGTGTTGAAGGTTCAAGTGTGCACTGATCGTGCGTGATTCAGGCAGTGCAGTGAGGGTGTTTGTGCGAGTTTAAGGTGGCTCGTGAGTAGGGGACAGTGGCGTGAGTGGGGCTATTTGAATGAGAGGTCTTAGCGTGAGTGGAGGGCTTATGGTGCGTAGCCTAAATGAAGGGTTATGGTGGCTAGGGTGGCTGTGGACGTGTGGAAATGTGGTCAGTATGTGTGAGGGTTCTGGTTTGTGTGAACAAAGGAAAGTGCAAGGGCTAATAATGTGGATGTACCAATTGTAATAGATCGAGCTGGGACAGGGGTAGCTGATGCGATCAATATATGAAAGACGCGGAAAATATCGTGGTAAAGGTAGCCTTTTATGCTTTTTTCTTCCCCCAAATGGAGAACCTTTTTAGTCCAACACAATAAGCCCATGCGCTTTCCATTACAATGCGTACAAAGACAATGATAACTATATGAAACTTCGTATACCCGATTGAACACATCTTATGTTCAACCGAATATACATTAACCGGCGCGGTAAAACATCGTGGTAAAGGATTTTAACCCCTCCAAATAGGGGACCTTTAATCCGACTTACTAAGCTCATGCGCTCGATTGCATCATGCATACAAAGAATAAAGACACTAACATCAAACTTAGTATGCCCGATTGAACATATCTTACATTCAACCGAACACACATCAACCGGCGCAGCAAAGCATCGCGGTAAAAGGGTTTTACCCCTCCAAATAGGGGACCTTTAATCCGACTTACTAAGCCCATGCGCTCGATTGCATCATGCATACAAAGAATAAAGACAATAACATCTAACTTAGTATGCCCGATTGAACATATCTTACATTCAACTGAACACACATCAACCGGTGCGGCAAAGCATCGTGGTAAAGGGTTTTAACCCCTCCGAATAGGGGACCTTTAATCCAACTTACTAAGCCCATGCGCTCGATTGCATCATGCATAAACAAGTAACATGTAGAATTCAAATGACGAAAAATATGTTAAATCAAAACAATATAAAACAAAAGAAGGTGTCGTTTACTCAAGTGATACGTGGAGTTATATCCCGAGTACAGATCATACTACCGTCCATTCGGAATCGGCTATGAAATTTATGTCCGGGTTTCCATCCGATATACCGCGAGAATTGACACGTCTTTCATTTTATTCCAAGGCCACAACATACAATATTTCGTAATAAATGCAAATTTATCTACTCAAGGGCCACAACATGCATTTTAACATAACAATCATGCGAACAATACTCAATAAATAATAAAAATAAAACAGAAAATGAATGTGGAAAATACCCTCAGGTCTAACCTTTTTTGCCGACTTTCGGACTTGCGTTTCACAAAGATCGGAAGGGTAAAGCTCCCCAACTTCTCTGGTTCACTGGTTTAGCGTCTTAGCTCACTATTTTGCTGTTTTGCTTGCTATTTGGCCTCCGTTTTGCTGCTGTTTCCTCGTGGTTTTCTGGTCACTGTTTAGGTCACTGTTTTGACGTTTCAACAGACTATTTTAGGTGTTTTTTTAAAGGTTTTAAGTGCAGTTTTTTGTGATTATTTTAAGGATTATAAGTGCAGTTTTTTATGTTACTGTTTTAAGGATTTTAGGGACTGTTTTAAGTGGATTTGGGCTGCTGTTTGGAGTGATTTAGGCGTGCAATACAGGGACTGTTTCGGTGGTTATAGGGGCTGCTGTTTGGGGTATATTTTCGGTGATGGAGGGCTGCTATATGGGGGAGATTTTCGGTGATGTGTGGGGGGCTTAGGGGGGCTATGATATTTTCGGCTATGGAGTGGAAGAGATGAAGAGAATTGTTTGTGTTGCTTCTTGTTGCTATTGCCGTGAATTGTAAGAGGTTGGAGAGAGTTTGGACGTCAATTGAGAGGAGGGGAGAGGCTTGGTTTGTCTTTGTTTATATAGAGAGGGGCTAGGGCTTCTCCTTGTCTCACAAGGAAGGGATTTGATTTAGTTTTAAAGAAGGAAAGCAAGGAAAGTCAAAGATTTGATGGAGACAAGATTGGTTTAGATTAGGAAGTCAATATCTTTAAATTGGTTATGAGTGATTTAATTAGGCATGACATCTTCTTAATTTAGTATATGATTTTGTTTAGTTAGGAAGTTAATATATTTGATTTATCTAAATTAGGCATGATTATATATTATGTTTTATTTAATTTGTAAATGATTTAATTATTTTATTTAATTCAAATACATTATCTAATTAATACTTAATTTAATATTTTATTTAATTTGGGTGTAATTAGGGTGATGGGCATGTGGGCCTAGATGTGGTGGGCGTGTGGGCTTGATGTGTATGGGCTTGGTAAAAAGGTAGTGCTTCCCGCAATATCCTTAACTAAAAAGGTAGTGCTTCTAACTGAGACTCATCATCGGGTTTCACATGCAAAAATGCAATGCCTACACCTATTTGTAGGATGTCCTAGGGAAACCAAAGGATATTACTTCTATCACCCACAAGAGAACAAAGTATTTGTTGCTCTACATGCGGTTTTCCTTGAGAAGGAATTACTAAATACTGTGATAAGTGGGAGGAAAGTAGAACTCGATGAAAATCGGAGTGATACTGTTCCTGGCATAGAATCCTTAACGGAACATGAATAGTTCATCAGGGATGAGACTGTACCATAATCTTCGAATAAACAAGGACCGCGTAGGTCGGAGAGAGTCAGAAAACAACCTGAGAGGTATGGGTTTCTGATCTCACCTTATGTGGATATTAATCTTATTGAGGAAGACGAGCCGGCTACGTATTAGGAAGCGATACAAGGTATCAACTCCGGTTTATGGCAAGATGCCATGAATTCCGAAATGGATTCCATGTACACCAACCAAGTTTGGACACTGGTTGATGCACCAGAAGGCGTAAAGCCTATTGGATGCAAATGGGTCTTTAAGAAGAAGACTGACATGGATGGCAATGTACAAAGATTACAAAGCTAGGCTTGTAGCGAAAGGGTAACGTCAATGACATGGTGTCGATTACGATGAAACTTTTTCACTTGTTGCCATTATTAAATCCATTCGGATTATTCTTGCTATTGCTGCATATTTCGATTACGAGATATGGCAGATGGACGTCAAAACCGCTTTCCTTAACGAAAACCTTTTGGAGGATGTTTATATGCAATAGCCTGATGGTTTTGTCATACCAAGACTTGCAAACAAGGTTTGTAAATTAAATCGATCCATTTATGGATTGAAGCAAGCATAGCGTTCTTGGAACCAACGTTTTGATGAGATCATAAAAGAATATGATTTCGTTCAAAACGACGATGATCCTTGTGTATATAAGAAGGTTAGTGGGAGATTGTTAGACAATTATATATAGTTCAGGTATTAGATGCTTGAGTGACTGGCGATAGGGCAAGTGGGAGATTGTTAGACAATTATGACCCATAGCGTCACTATTTGTAAAAGACAATGTGGTTTTTGTACAAATTAACTATGTGGCAATGTAAATTGCATTTTATCATTTTGTAATTTGATTACTTAAATATATAAATGATAAAAGTCCCTATGATTAGTTTCAGATTATAAGATATGAGACAATATCAATCCATAAAGGTTTAATCATTAAATATCTCTAGTCGTAGTATTATCGAGACTGGAAATCGATAATGCGGAATAGACTAGTATTGCACTTGTGCATGTTATGGAAGTGTAACGACATAGTTCTCATATATTTAAGTATTGGATACTTATGCAAGTGTGATAGGAGGTTGTGTTTATCGATGGTACGGAAACAGCTTCGCTCTGGATAAACCCTGCGGAATCCCATTGGTAGTATGACTATGTGTCTATGAGAATCCGCATCAGGGTAGGTGTATTTGGTCTTAACCTGAGACTTGCATCGCTAGTACTTGCGACAATCAATACGCTTTGGTTTTGGTCGTCCAGGATTTTAACAAGTTCTGTGTACGCCTCTTCTGGGTTTATTGAGAATCGTAGTGTATTGGGTGTGATGTCAAGATGGAAGTATCACTTCAGTCATATGGAGATGATGATCACGCAGCAATACAGAACTGATACTCTAAATGATTACAACCATCGGGATAATATGACATGGTCATGATTATCCGATTAAAGAGACTAGTTGCTTGTAATCCGATATATGCTTCGTACGGGGCAGACACATGCTCCAGCCCCTGGCCTTGCATGTGACATCCGATACTAGATCGCAATACGTAATACTGTTGGATAATATGACCATAGCGTCACTATTTGTACATATCATGGTGTTGTTGTACAAATTAACTATGTGACAAGGAAATTGCACTCTCATCATTTGTGATTAGATCACCATAGATATATAAATGAAGAGAGGTCCCTATGATTAATTCCTGGATTGAGAATGATATGAGACAGTATCAATCCCCGAAGGTTTAATCATTAAATATCCCTAGCCGGAGTATTATCGAGACTGGACATCGATAATGCGGAATAGGCTAGTATTGCACTTGTGTGCGTTGTGAGGGCACAACGGCATAGTTCTCATATATATAAGTATCGGATACTTATGCAAGTGCGATAGGAGGTCGTGTTTCACCGATAGTACGGGAAACAGCTTCGCTCTGGATAGACCCCTCGGAATCCCATTGGTATTATGACTATGTGTCTATGGGAGGCCGAAATCAAGGTAGGTGTGTATAGTCTTAACTTGAGACTTACATCGCTAATACTTACGATAATCGATAGACTTGGTCTTGGTGGTACAGGGCTTTAACCGGTTCTGCGTACACCACTTCTGGGTTTATCAGAGAGTCGTAGTGTACTGGGTGTGATGTAGAGACGAAGTATCACTTCAGTCATAGTGGAGATGATGTCACACAGGATACGGTACTAGTGCTCTTGAGTTGATGCGCATCCAATCGGGATATTGTGACCAGGTCATGAATATCCGATTATAGAGACTATGTTACCAGACATCCGATATGTGTTTCGGACGGGCAGACACTTATCCAGCCCCAGCCCTAGCACACGTGACTATCCGATACTGGACCGATATGCACAATACATTGGTATACTACGCTTGTTGATATAGATCCTTGTATATTCTATATAGATATGTCCGGAGAATTGGGAAGACTTGGTGCTTTGCTAGGAGTCGACCTTGTCTCGTAAATCGATAGACGTAGTACTTGGTACATAAAGATTCGGATACTCCGATGACCGTATTTACTGCCAATATATATCCGGGGATATCATGGTCGCTTCCCGATAATCCACCGATGACGCATAACTCGCACTCTTAAATAATCTGGGATTATATAGAAGAAAGAGAAAATTAATCTAGGATTAATTACGGAGATATTTTATCTATGATAAAATATCGTCTAGAGAGAGATAACGATTAATTTGGAATTAATCGATTAAATTAATATATCGATATATTAAATGAAATTAGATTTCGATGCGGAATTAAAATTAGATTTTAATTCGGGCGAACGAATTAATTTAGAATTAATTCGTTAGCGACGTGAATAGTGAATTCGCTAAGGCGTAATCATTTAATTACGACGACGACGAAACAAAAAAAATCGTTAATTTGGAATTAGCGAACCCGAGCCCGAGTGTGATTGCGAGCGCATTCGTATTTCGAATTCGAGTGCGGCGACGCAAGTCACATCAAGCGTCAAATCATTAGTCGCATCAAGCGTCAAATCACTTGTCACTTTGAGTGATGTGAAATGACAACATGTCACTTTATTAAAGTAGATGTGACTTGATGGACTTGTGATGGACTTTTGACTTTAGAGTGTGGAACACTCAAAGTCATTACAATGATTTAATTTGTTTTTTGAAAGCAAATTAAATGGTAAAAACATTTATTATTTTTGGAAAATATATAAACAAATGTTATACCACTTTTGTAATAACTTAACAACATTTTCTCTCTCTCATTCTCTCCTTCAAGCTCACGCCCAAGGGCATTTTTCACTGGTTTTTGAAGCCAAAAACGTGAGCAAAGGGAAGCCAAGAGTTGGGTTTTTGTGGGGAAAAACCGCAAGTGCTAGCACACTACGAGACTTGCGAAGGTGGTAGGAGGTTCACCCATGAGCCGGGATCCGTCGGACGAGGCTTGAAGCTCCGTTTCGCATCTCAAAATTCTGTTTTTTGGAGGCAGTGAACTGCATCATTTGTGCGCCTATGGCAGTGGCTTTTGGCCTTGATTCGTCTCCAAATCGACTCAACCGATCGATGTGAGTATTCCGCTACCTCTGTTGATGTGTTCACACATTGTTTTCATGTCTTGTTTGATCTTGGGACCTAGATAATAATAACCAACAATGGAATCAAGAGCCTAGGTTCAAGCATGAAATGTAGGGCTTAAAATTTGGGTAAATGTTGTTGAGCATGATTTGAATAAATTGATTGTTTAAGTATGCTTATAACATGTTTAATTTCATTTTGGTTGGACCAATTTGTTGAAAAATGATTTGGAATTATTTTCCCAAAATTGATTACCTTGGCCGAATGTATTAGCTATTTTGGGTTCTTGGAAATTTTTGTTTTTTGATTCATTAGATGAATTGGAATCATAATGTTTGATGTTAATTTGAGGTCAATTGGATTGTACTTTGAATTGGACAAAAAACCCCAAAATCTTATGTTGGCCGAATGTAACTATGCCCTAATGTCTTGGTTTTTGATTTTATGACATGGATGTGTATGAAATCATTTAGGATGTTGATTTAATGTCGATTGTGGGTTCGATTGGATTGATTGAAACCAAATCGGACACAAAATCCATCCTTTGGCCGAGAGCATTAAAGCATGTAATGGGTTTGATTTTTTCATTTATGTGTGGACATTGATAATGATAATGAGCATGATTAATGGACTAATATGGGTTTTAGAAATATTGATTTAGTTGATTAATCATGTAATACACTTTAGTTTAATTGAATATGGAAATTGGATTTTGTATATTAATTAATTGGGCTAATTTTGGAAATTGGACTTTAATGTTGTAATTGGGCCTATTGGGCTTGATTTTATCAAGTTGGTTTAGGCCAAATGGATTGGATCCAATTGGGCCCAAAACCACTTCCGTTAAGCCCAAATGCGACTTAATGAACCTTTAAAGTTCAATTGGGCCTAATGGGCCAAGATTGATTTATTTAGGGCTTATGGGGGGTAAATCCCGGATTGGACTTTGGTTATCGGTTTGACCCGAGTTGACCAAAAGTCCACGCCTTAAGAAATCAATTAAAGCCCATTGGACTTTAATTGAATTGACGTTGGACGTTAATCGGTCTTTGAGACGCGTTACGATTAAATTTGGAATTTAATCGTAAAAGGTTTATTAAATAAAAGTGTAATATTTAATTTGGAATTGAATAGTGAATTAGTATTAAATACATGTTAAATTAGATTTATGATGTAGTTTAATTTAATTCATGAATTCGTACTTTAAGTACTTATTCGCAAAAACGAGTTTGACTCGAACAAAATCAAATCGTTGTTTGAACATTGGATGATCACTTAATTATCAGATTAATTAATTTGATTAGATCGATTGATAGCATGCTTATGTGTGTGAATACGTGGTTGTGTTGTATGTATAATGTATCGGATGGATATTAGATGGGTGGGCAATTTTAGAAATTGTTGTAATAAATTCGATTATTAAATTGGACCTGCGTGTCCAGCCTTATCACTTCATTCTCTTTGTATTCTCTTCTCACCTATCCCTCCATGTAAATGAGGTTTCTTTAGAAGTGTAGTGTGTAAGGGTAGTAGAAGTAATACTAGTGCTAGCTTGAGTGAGAAAGGGAGAGATTTGATCTAGGATCAATGTAAAGTATCCATCCGCATATCATTATTATTTATTTTCATACTCGCTTTATTATGTATTTAGAATGCATGTTTAAGGGTGTATGATGATGAGACCTAACAAAGATAATTAAATTGGTGGCCAATTTGCACGCGAAAAACCCTCGTTAAATATCAAGCGTTTATTTTCCTTCATTGAGTGATTCTTGCTCAAGATCCGAGATTGGCAGGGGTTGTTGGCCAAAGTCAAGCCCTTGTCCGTCGAAGATGTGTTTTAATCACGAGGCTTCGTTCCATATCGGTGTCGTGTCCAAGTTGTGGTTTTTGGCCAAAGTCAGACCACTTCTTGTCCATTGACATTGATTACGAAGCTTCCATGTCAATGGGTCCGCGCTTGACTGGGATCACTAGGTTTGTTGTGCCAAAGCCAAGGCCTAGTTGATTCAGAGGAAAAAGGTTAGGGTATATATTCTATATATAGGCATATATTAGATATATGTTTGGGACTTGGATGTCCACCTACTGGCTCTAGGAGTTGGATGAGATCCAATTGATCTTCGAGATCTACCTAGTTAATTATCATACAATTTGTTGGCCAAAGTCAAGATTGTGTGATATTTAACGGGATCCTAGCCCACTAGGAAACTCGTTTTCCGAGTACTCGACAGAGGGTTAGAGGCTCGACGAAAAATAGTGGGAGGCAAGTATTGGATTTGCAACATTCGTTCGAATACTCGCTAAACGCGCCTCATCTATATTTTACTCGTCATATTAATCAAAAGTATTAGTTGGACTAATATTTTATGTTGTTTTAAATATATATATAGTTGGACTATATACAAACTCATTCGATATATAGTTGATTTTATAATTGGATTATAGTAATCAATATAATTGAATTAAAATTATAGTTGATAATATATTGGATTATTGTATCATTATAATGAATAGTACCTTATTAAATTGATTCAATAGTTGGACTATTGAAATCAAGAAAGAATTGAAAAGTTGAATATTTAAAATATATAATCCTTGGATTAAATGTTTAAATGATTTAATTTTCATTGGGAATTAATAATAGGTTACTTTATTGGATTAAATAACTTGTTATATCTAAGCCCATAATTAAGCAAATAGTAGAGCATAAATCTTTGGAAGATTTATGTGATGATGATTTAGTGCTTAATTTAATATACTTGACAATAAATTTATCTTTAGATTTAAAAGGTATTAATATTGCAATTAATAATTCTTGGAGAATTAATTGACTATTCTAGTGGAGAAAAGTCAAAGTTTGCAATTGGGCAAGTCGCACAAGGTGCACATCATTTCGATATTCTAAAACCCAAGGCTTGGCCAAAGGTTTGTGAAATATTGAAAAGTAATTGACCATATCCCAAAGTGACTACCATTTGGATATGGAAGACACGAAGGAATTAAAGAAAGGGCGAGGCTATAACTTTAAAAATATTTGTCAAAGTTATGTTCACTACTAGTATTGAAATTGGATTTTAAATACTTAGTGTGGTACATAAAATATATGTATTGATGTTCAGAATCCGCTATGAGCTGGATACTGACTTCAAGCCGAGATTTCTCTGCAAATCGGAACCGGGACGAAAGTCGCTGTTTTGACCGTAGATACCTAAGTTTAGGAACTACCCTTTGGGTATGTACTTAAATTAGGAACTGTTATAATGTAACTAGTTTGACTAGAGACATTATCTCTATATCAGTGTTTAATCCGTGCGGATAAACCTTTATATTCTAGAACACTAAAGTGTTTTATTATATAAAGATGATACTGAGATAAACACATTAGATGTGAATAACAGAATTTATATTTTGAATATAATAAAATCTCAAACATATAAAAATGACAAATAAATAGCTCAAATTGATTTGATCAATAGAGACTTATTTGTGGCATTGTTGTCTAGACACAATTAAACGAGACTCGTATATCCACACTTTTGAAGAGTAGGTACTAGGACTGATTTGACTATTCAAATAAGGTCTGCGAATCTAGTTTATTAGGTAAAGTACCTAAAATACTATTTACTTGGTAATAGTAAAAGGGCCACCGATCTGTTAGCCCTATTCATGGTGAAGTAAGTGGGCCCATATCTAGCTAGGCTAGATGTGAACATGAATATTTCGTGACCTTAACGGATGTGGCATCACGTTATGGTTATGTGTTTCTTTTGAAGAACACAAATCGGAAACTTAAAGTTTCGACACGAAGTAAATAAACAGATCGGCTATAGTATTATTCCGCCACGGTAAGACCGTAATGGAAAATACTTAAGCAGTAAGTTTCATACGTACATGAAAGAGTACGGTATTCTTTCAAATGAGGACTCTCCCGAGACACGTCAGTTAGACGGGTGTCCGAACTGAAAACCGAATTTTGTGGACATGATAAGGTTTATCACGAGTCGCTCTGAGCTACTGTTTCCTTCAATAGGATATGTATTAACAGTGCAAAACTTATTAGAATAATGTTCCATATAAATCTGTTTGACAGATGTCATGTAGGATATGAACAGGGAAGAAACGAGGTTTCTCATTCCTGATAATTTGGGTATGCCAGGCATAACGTTTGGATGATACCAAACTAAGGACCCAAATTGTATAAGTGCCAATATAGGTTATCCTAAGGGAAACCTTAAGTATAGTACTTATAAATCTCACATGAGAACAATGTGATTGTTGCTCACCATGCGGTTTTTCCTGAGAGGAATACCGATATGCAGTGGTCAGTGGGAGGGAGGATAGTGATACTCGATGAAAATCGAGTAGTAATACTGTTCAAGGCACAAAGTCCTTAATGGAACACAAATAGTTCATCTATGATGAATCTATACCATTATCTTCAAATACACAAGAAACTAGTAGATCGGATAGAGTCAGAAAACAACCTAGGTATGGGTTTCTGATCTAACCTCATAAAGATGTCAATCTTATGAAGGTATATCCACCGACTACGTTTTGAGAGAATGATACGAGGTATCGACTCCTCCTATTATGGCAAAGTGCATGAGTCCGAAATGGATTCCATGTATAACAACTATTTTGGATACTAGTTGTTGTACCACAATGCATTGTGCCTATTGGTACATTAACGTCTTCAAGGAAGACATAACATGGAAGGCAACATACCAACGTACAAAGCTGGCTTTTGACGAAAGGTATCGTTATCAACATTGTGTTAATAACGGTTCAACCTTTTACCTGTTGCCATGGTAAATCCATTTTGAAGATGCTTGTTGATAACTGCGTATTTCATTTATGAAATGTGTCAGTTATAGATCAAAATCGCTTTCCTGAAAAGGAAACCTTTTGGAGGATGTTTACAACATTCTGACGATTTTATATAACCAACAAACGAGGTTTGCGGGTTATTCGATCCATGTTTGGATTAATGCAAGCATAAGGTTCTTGGAACTGACGTTTTGAAATAATCATAATGGTTTATGATTTGAATCAAACGAAATAATCTTTTGTGTATATAAGGAGGTTAGTGGGGGGAGAGCGCACTGACAGTTAAATTCCCATATAGCAATTGATGAAAGCTTGGCTTTCAATAGAAAATCTCCGTAGAATTCTGAGGAGTAACAACCTTTATCAAGGAATAAAGACTACGATCTGATGGGATTAGATTGGAGTTGTTAAACTCTCTGGGAAATTGTACATTTAAAATGTACTTGTATTGGTGTCTCATACGCTTCGAGCATATGGAGTCACAATCGGGTCAATCCAAGTGATAGTCACTGGATTGAAATTAAGGACATCTATTAGTACCTTAGAGAACTAAAGATGCTGTCTAATACTATGAAGAAGGAGAACTTGAAGTGACTGGGATCACTGCCGCAAGTTTCCAAACAGTTAAATACTGCGGTACTATAAAGTTTGAATAACGGGACAGTGAGCTGGAAATCTTCCGAGCAAGATACTGTTGCCGAATAAACAACAAATACGGATTATTGCTGCAGTTGAGGCAGCAATAGAAGCCATTTGGATCGATAATAAATCTAATTAGATTAGATATAGTTCTGTTAGCGACTGATCTAGGCGTCAGCACAGGCTAAAGAATTATTGGTCTCATCGACGATCCAGATATATACTTCTATATCATCTGATTCGTTCGGATCATACATCGTGGCGATGTGATGATCGTGTAAATCGCGTCAGACGATAATCATGCAAATCCGCTGACGAAAAACCTATCCTCAGCAATTTGAGCGAACCGTACATAGTTCGGGTGTGGGACACTTGAGTGACTGGCTATGTGCAAGTGGGAGATTGTTGGATAATATGACCCATAGCGTCACTATTTGTACAATCATGGTGTTGTTGTACAATTAACTATGTGACAAGGAAATTGCACTCTCATCATTTGTGATTAGATCACCATAGATATATAAATGAAGAGAGGTCCCTATGATTAATTCCTGGATTGAGAATGATATGAGACAGTATCAATCCCCGAATGTTTAATCATTAAATATCCCTAGCCGGAGTATTATCGAGACTGGACATCGATAATGCGGAATAGGCTAGTATTGCACTTATGTGCGTTGTGAGGGCACAACGGCATAGTTCTCATATATATAAGTATCGGATACTTAGGCAAGTGCGATATGAGGTCGTGTTTCACCGATAGTACGGGAAACAGCTTCGCTCTGGATAGACCCCTCGGAATACCATTGGTATTATGACCATGTGTCTATGGGAGGCCGAATTCAAGGTAGGTGTGTATAGTCTTAACCTGAGACTTACATCGCTAATACTTACGATAATCGATAGACTTTGGTCTTGGTGGTATAGGGCTTTAACCGGTTCTGCGTACACCACTTCTGGGTTTATCATAGAGTCGTAGTGTATTGGGTGTGATGTCGAGACGGAAGTATCACTTCAGTCATAGTGGAGATGATGTCACGCAGGATACGGTACTAGTGCTCTTGAGTGATGCGCATCCAATCGGGATATTGTGACCAGGTCATGAATATCCGATTATAGAGACTATGTTACCAGACATCCGATATGTGTTTCGTACGGGGCAGACACTTATCCAGCCCCAGCCCTAGCACGTGACTATCCGATACTGGACCGATATGCACAATACATTGGTATACTACGCTTGATATAGATCCTTGTATATTCTATATAGATATGTCCGGAGAATTGGGAAGACTTGGTGCTTTGCTAGGAGTCGACCTTGTCTCGTAAATCGGTAGAACGTAGTACTTGGTACATACGTGATTCGGATACTCCGATGACCGTATTTACTGCCAATATATATCCGGGGATCTCATGGGTCGCTTCCCGATAATCCACCGATGATGCATAAGTCGCACTCTTAAATAATCTGGGATTATATAGAAGAAAGAGAAAATCAATGTAGGATTAATTACGGAGATATTTTATCTAGGATAAAATATCGTCTAGAGAGAGATAACGATTAATTTGGAATTAATCGATTAAATTAATATATTCGATATATTAAACGAAATTAGATTTCGACGCGGAATTAAAATTAGATTTTAATTCGGGCGAACGAATTAATTTAGAATTAATTCGTTAGCGACGTGAATAGTGAATTCGCTAGGCGTAATCATTTAATTACGACGCGACGGAAAAATCGTTAATTTGGAATTAGCGAACCCGAGCCCGAGTGTGATTGCGAGCGCATTCGTATTTCGAATTCAAGTGCGGCGACGCAAGTCACATCAAGCGTCAAATCATTAGTCGCATCAAGCGTCAAATCATTTGTCACTTTGAGTGATGTGAAATGACAACATGTCACTTTATTAAAGTAGATGTGACTTGATGGACTTGTAATGGACTTTTGACTTTAGAGTGTGGAACACTCAAAGTCATTACAATTGATTTAATTTGTTTTTTGAAAGCAAATTAAATGGTAAAAACATTTATTATTTTTGGAAAATATATAAACAAATGTTATACCACTTTTGTAAAAACTTAACAACATTTTCTCTCTCTCATTCTCTCCTTCAAGCTCACGCCCAAGGGGCATTTTTCACTGGTTTTTGAAGCCAAAAACGTGAGCAAAGGGAAGCCAAGAGTTGGGTTTTTGTGGCAAAAACCGCAAGTGCTAGCACACTACGAGACTTGCGAAGGTGGTAGGGAGGTTCACCCATGAGCCGGGATCCGTCGGACGAAGCTTGAAGCTCCGTTTCGCATCTCAAAATTCTGTTTTTTGGAGGCAGTGAACTGCATCATTTGTGTGCCTATGGCAGTGGCTTTTTGGCCTTGATTCGTCTCCAAATCGACTCAACCGATCGATGTGAGTATTCCGCTACCTCCGTTGATGTATTCACACATTGTTTTCATGTCTTGTTTGATCTTGGGACCTAGATAATAACCAACAAATACTACGTATACTACGCATGATATAGATTATATATTCCATTATGAATTTTTCTGGATAATTGGGTAGGCACGGTGCTTTGCTAGAAGCCAACCATGTCTCGTAAATCGGTAAAAATGTAGTACGAGGTACGTACATGTTCGGATAGTCCGACGACTGGATTTACTACCAACATATCCAGGGATCTCTTGGGTCGCTTTCCGAAGATTCACCGATGACGTATGATTCGAACATAATTAATCTGGGATTAATTACGGAGATATTTTATCTGGGATAAAATACTATTTGAAAAAGGAGAACGATTAATTTAGAATTAATCGATAAAATAATATATTCGATATATTAAACGAAATTAGATTTCGACGCGGAATTAAAATTGGATTTTAATTCGGGCAAACGAATTAATTTATAATTAATTCGCAAGCGACCTGAATTGTAATTTTATTTGGCATAATTATTTAATTAAATTTGATTTAATTACGTCGCAACGGAAAATTCGTTAATTCGGAATTAGCAAACCCGAGCCCGAGATGTGTTGCGGGCCCACTCAGATTTTGAATCAAGTGGGGCCAATATGTCACATCACTTGTCACATTAATTACTTTTTGGTGATGGGTTTTGGTGAAGGCATGATGATGACTTGTAAAACACATTTGTGTGTACTAATGATTGAAAGACTTTTACCAAATGTTTGGTATATCTTTCATTTTGATTTTTGAAATCAATTAACACAATTCATTCACTCATTCACTCTCTCTCCCTCATGTTTTCACCAAGAAAATACATTATCCCCCTCTTTTTCTCTCAATTGCCGAGAGTTGCAATGAGAAGATAGAAAATTTGTTGCAAATTTTCTAAGTGCTAGCACACCAAATGAATCATCCAAGGTGATAGGGAAACCATCCCAAAAGCTTGGAATCAACTCAAGAGCTTGGAGCTTGGATTTCATCCCCAAAAGTGGAGCTTGGCCGAAACTTGGAGGAGCAATTTTTTGTATTTGACGCATCCAATATCCGCTCTTTGTAAGTATGATTCTGCCATACTTCTTTTTGTATTCACTTTATTTTATTGCTTGAATGATATTGGGACAACTGAGAAACCCAACAGTAACGCCCCAAGACCACTAGTTTTTGGGACAGAAGTGGCATGCTTTGGGGGACGGCGATACGTAACGCCCCAAAGTCATGGATTTGCACTCTTGGTGCTAGTTAGGCGTATGGGGGACGGCGATACGTAACGCCCCCATACGTCAGGTTTTTAGAGACAGAGACCAATTTTCAGAAATATTTTTCAAAGATGAATTTTTAGAAATAGTTTTCAGAAACAGATATTTCATAAATGAGTTTTTACTATAGATATTTCGAATACAGATTTTCAGAATCAGATTTTCAAAAACATACTTCAGAAAAGTTTTCCAGAAAGAAAGTTATTTTCAAATAATAGAAGAAATTTCAGAAAAGATGATTTAAAATGAAATTGGTTTTAGAACCGTGGATATTTAAAAGCATTTTTAGTACTATATTTAAAATTGTCCACTCACTTAGATCGTTCAAACGATATAACCCCCCCTTCCAGTGTTTTGTTTTGCAGGTTCTTGGAGGACGAGCTCGGGAGGATGGATACTGATGGCAATCATTAGGGAGTTGGTCCACCAGGTCAAGTTAGGGATAAAGCCCACTTCGGTCAGAGTCAGAGAATGTCAAGTAACATATATGTTATACAGTAAAGATCACATGTATATTGCATTATAAAAGTTATTGTCCGTGTTGAAATGTGTATTTAAACAAAGTACTTAGTATTAAGAGTATTATGCATACATGGTTTATGAGTTGGGCTATGGTCCCAAGCATGTGTTTATATATATGTGTGAGATAAGAATATCAGTTATCAGAAGTCAGAGGCTTATGGGGATTGTACGGTCTATTCCTTGCTGGTAGCATCTCTCGGATTGGTGATGTTACAATTTGAATAGTATTCCTTACGAGAACAAATATACTCTAGATCCAATTTAGGAATCTTCTTGAAGTTATTCGGCCTATTACCAAAAGTATAAACGATGCTATGAAATCAGATAGTTAAATAAAATAAAAGTTACCCAAATGAGTGGGAAACGAAAGGTAAAAGGAAAGTAAGGGAAGAAATAAGGATGCTTAAGCAACCAGAGTAAGAAGAAATAGAGATACAGAATCAAATCGATAAAGAAGTACCATGACCTATAGTAGTAAAGAGAATAGAAAGAGCCCGGGCAAGTATTAAAGTGCCTAGTAGACGTAAGATTCCTTCCTTCCTCGGAAATTTCCTTCAAATAGATTTAAGAGCCTCAATTGCCTTATATAGACAGTAAATTCCCCAAGTAACGACGAATAGACAGAAAGATAAAAGGATCAAGAGATCGAGACTAGCCTATGGAGTTCCCACAGACGAGATATGCCAAAAAGGATCTAGAGAACTCCAGATCCCCAAACCCAGACCCAGGCCCACAAGCAGGCAAATAAATGTCATAAATAGAAACGATTAGTTACCTTATCTCAAGCAATCCGATGGAGACAAGACCTTAAGCGATCTAGTTTTCAACCGCTTAGTCATACCAGTTAAGGAAGCCGTCCTGACAGAACCTACCTCATACCTACCTTACATGAGAAATAGACCCTACCAGGACACAAAGTTCCAGAACAAGGATATTGAGACCTATCAAGGCATTAGATGTTGCCTTAGCTCCTAACATCATAGATATAAGTGACCGTAAGAAGCTCGACAAGAGTTCATCTTAAGAATTGGAAGATCTTGAAAGATAGATCACCCAGAAAAGGATTAAGGAAGTTTTGAGGAAGTAAATGAAAGAATTTAGTATAGCCCAAAGATCCAAGCAAGTCAACATGAGGCTTACAGTACTAGTAGAAGTCCACAGAATAGACTCAATGTATTTGGCATGGGCTTTGGTCATTATGGATCCAACCCAAGATGCCAAGGCCCAAGTTAGGAATCATCATATGCCACAAAATCAATTTAGGCCCATTAAGCCCAATTGAATTATTAAAGGCCCAAAAGTCATATTTGGACTTTATGGAAATGGTTTTAGGCCCAATTGGATCCAACCCAATTGTCCAAAACCATACTTGGCCCAACCCAATTAGCCCAATCCAATTTAAAGACTAATTTATATTAACATAATATTCTAAATATCACATTAATTTCAATTAAAGTGTAATTACCATAATTAATCAATTAATCCAATCTTTCCAAAACACTAATTAATCTAATTAATCATGCTTAATTATCCAATTCATTTCCAACATAAATTGAAGCAAAATCAACTCATTCCAACATGCTCAAGCTCACGGTAATTGCATAAAATAACGTTCAATTTTGATTTCAATCCAATTAAATAAACAATCAATATTCATTTCATGAATTTAACATATCCAATTGTCAAATTTCAAAATTTTCCATGAGCATTTCTAGGGCATACATTCGGCCATGCTAAGGAATTGGGGATTTTTTGATCTAATCAATTTATCACAAATCCAATGATGCACAAATCCAATTCATCATCATACTAACACAACCAAACAATCAATTTAGACAAATCATGCTCCAAGAAAAAGATCCCAAATTAAAGTTCATAAACCCTAAATTCAAATCATGTTTAGATTGACTCATGATACCATTATGAGTGTCCTACACATGCCACGAGATCTATAAATGTGATTTGTAGTGTGAATTTAGCGAGTAAGTTATGGAATACTTACATTGATTGGATGAGAAGTTTCAAAACTTTTTTTGTTGTAATGGAAGCTCCAAGCTTAATGTTGAGTTTCAAACTCAAGGATGAGTTTCCCTATCACCTTCAAAGACTCCCAAAGTGCTAGCTATGTTTGAAATTTTTGCAACAAAATTTCCCCAAAAAGAGAGAGTGTTCGGCAACATGTAGGAAAAAAAGAGAATGAATAGTTCCAAACTAAATTCATAAGTAGTGTTGAATTTTTGTGTTGTGTGTTCAAAAGATCCAAAAACACTATTGCCAACTACCACCATTACAATTAGACATGTGATGAGTTGTGGGTCCCACCCAATTTTGAATTCCAAATTCAAGTTGGCTTACACAACACACTTTGGGCCCGATTCATTTAATCCGACTAAACGAGTTTTCCGTCGCGACGTAATTAAATACAATTTAATTAAATAATAATGCCTAGCAAAATTATTACGAAAGTCACTTACGAATTAATTCCAAATTAATTTGTTCCCTTGAATTAAAATCCAATATTTTTTTCCGAATTGAAATCCAATTTCAATTAAATATATCCGATATATTTTAGCCCAACTAAATAAATTAAATAGTAAGATCCAATTTAACTATTAAATTTACTTTGCCGATTAATTCCAAATTAATCGCGTTCTCTCTTCTCGACGAATTAATCCCATATTAATTCTTGCCACAATTAATCCCAGATTAATTTTCTCTCTCATAATTAATCCCAGATTAATTGTGTTCGAGTCATATGTCATCGGTGAATCTTTGGGAAGCGACCCAAGAGATCCCTGGATATGTTGGCAGTAAATATGGTTATCGGACTATCCGACACGTGCGTACCTCGTACCACGTTCTCACTAATTTACAAGACATGGTTGGCTTCTAGCAAAGCATTGTGTCTATCCAATTCTCCAGAAATATTCAACGAGGAATATATAATTTGTATCAGGCGTAGTATACTAAGTATTGCGTAATACGATCCAGTATCGGATGTCACTGTGAGTGTCCTAGACATGTCACAGGTTCTCTAAGCGTGATTATTGTGTGAATTAATCAAGAAAGTTGCGGAATACTTACATTGATTTGGACGAGAAGTTTCAAAACGTTTTCTTGTAGATAGAAGCTCCAAGCCCTCTTTTAGTGTTTCCAACACTTGGGTGAGTCTCCCTATCACCTTGTTTCACTCCTTAATGTGCTAGCATACTTGAATTTTTGCAACAAAAATCCATGGGAGAGATGAGAAGCTCACGACTTCATGAGGAAGAAGGAGAAAGTGAGCGATGTGAATAGTAACAAGTTACACTTCCAAAGTCAACTAGCCTTTTTATATTTAGGTTGTGTGTTGGATTTGGTTAGTGTGTTGTAAAAGCAATCCAAGCTTTACACTAAACAAATCAAATCCAAAATCAAGCCTAATTACTTCCATCATTAGTAAACAAATGATGTAAGTGAAGTGGGTCCCACGACTTTTAAATTTCAAATTTAAGTCGGCTAACTTAACACGCAACTTCGCTCGGGCCCGTGTTTGTTTAATTCCGAATAAACAAATTTTTCGTTGCAAGTAATTAAATCTAATTTAAATAAATAAGAAAGTCTAGCAAAATTATTACGAAAGTTGCTTGCGAATTAATTCTAAATTAATTCATTTGCCCGAATTAAAATCCAATTTTAATTTCACTTTGAAATCTAATTTCAATTAATATATCTAATATATTATTTAATCGATTAATTCCAAATTAATCGTTCTCTCTCTTCTATCCAAATTTTATCCCAGATAAATTCTTGCCGCAATTAATCCCAGATTAATTTTCTCTCTCTCTCTTAATTAATCCCAGATTAATTCTGTTCGAGCCAAATGTCATCGGTGAATCTTTGGGAGGTGACCCAAGAGATCCATGGATATATTGGTAGTAAATACGGTCATCGGACTATCTGAATACGTGCGTACCTGGTACCACGTTCTTATCGATTTACAAGACATGGTTGGCTTCTAGCAAAGCACCGTGCCTACCCAATTCTCCAGACATATTCTTTTAAGGAATATATAATCCATATCAGGCGTAGTATACATAGTATTGCGTATTACGATCCAGTATCGGATATCACATGCTAGGCCTGGGGCTGGAGTTGTTTCTGCCCCGTACGAAGCATATATCGGATCACTAGCAACTAGTCTCTTTATAATCGAAAAGTCATGACCTAGTCATACTTTCCCGATGGCTATAGCACTATAGAGTACCAGTTTTGTATCCCTACGTGATCATCATCTCCATATGACTGAAGTGATACTTCCATCTTGACATCACACCCAATACACTACGATTCTCAGTATACCAAGAAGAGGCGTACACATAACCTGTTAAAGTCCCGGACGACCAAAACTAAAGTATACTGATTGTCGCAAGTGACTGGCGTAAACACACACGTATAACGCAAGCGCACGTATCGTTCAAGTAGTATAAAAATATCGATCCCACGATGACTTAATATCTAATCTATTAATTTTATGAGGTCAAATGATTACTAGTATCTAACAGGTTGATTGATTGATTTGAAATGGTGACGATTCTAAATTTAAAAGCAATTAAATAAAATTGTCGAAAATAGGTTTGAAGAAAATTCAATATTAAAAACTATCAAGGGTTGTGATTTCTTCCAATATCATTTTAAAGATGAAGTGGTTATCTTAAAGTTGGGTAATATATTGATTTAGTAACCTGGAACAATAAATTATGTGTAAGCCTCTGTCGATGGTCAGACACAAATACCCAATTTAACCCAATTGAACCATATGTCTATGTCAACCAAATTATCTGGATTCATTAAGTTTAAGTTCCAATTATGGCTACCCCCGCCCGACAGGTATATTCCTATCCTGTAAGGAAATCTATTAAAGGGTTATCTATCCTCAAGGAAGATCGTGGGCTATTGAGTCTAAGGCTGAAACCTAAAATCCCTATGTCTAGTTCATTTTAGATTTACCAGATCAATTTTATTAATGGCCAGTTAATGAAAAAGCATTAAGATTAAGACTCAATAAATAAATCTTTATATTACCCAAGTTATAATCTAACCCCTTATAAACCGGTGATATTGGATTTCATCACAACCCCAGATAACTGCCTTAGTTACGACACATATTTACGGGAAGTAAAAATTAAATAAAATAAAAGACATAAAGTAAATTCTGAAAATTAAATACTGAAAAGTAAATTGCTGAAAAGTAAAAAAAAGTAAAAAGTAAAAAAAATAAAAGTAAATTACTTAAAGTAAATTGCTAAAAAGTAAATGACTGAAATTAAATAAAGTAAAAGTACAATAAAAGAAAATGCTGGAGTTAGAGGATCAACTTTTATTACTACTATTTTAGATATCTCCCTTAATATAATATATTAACTTTGCGTGATAATTACCAACCAGCCATATAGGCGGTATCCTGATTAAGTCAAATTAATAATTAATTACCAACCGACCAACCAGGCGGTATCCATACTTAGTCAGGTTAAAACCAATTTATAATTAATTTCCAACCGGCCAATATAGCGGTATCCTCATT
Source organism: Zanthoxylum bungeanum (assembly GCA_019454045.1). Lineage (NCBI taxonomy): Eukaryota > Viridiplantae > Streptophyta > Magnoliopsida > Sapindales > Rutaceae > Zanthoxylum > Zanthoxylum bungeanum. Next base: position 143,409 of record SKCR01024047.1, read on the forward strand.
AAGTTAGATTTTAAATAGTTTATGTTTTATATTTAAGGGAGATTAATCTAGATAGCAATAATAAAAGCTTTACCTTTTACCCAAGCAAAGGGGAGTTACCTCCTCCTTGCTTGAAAAATAAAAACTGCAAAAGTAAAGAAAGAAAAGGTTTGTGCGTAAAAGTAAATTGCGGAAAGTTAAAAACTGAAAAGTAAAGAAAAGAAAGTGTGAAAGCGGAAATTAATTACTGGAAGCTGTAAATAAACAAACAAGATACAATCTTCTTATTTATTCATTAGGAATTTCAAAGAAGAAAGTATGAATTTTGCAAATGAAATGGCTTGGTATTTATAGGCAAAATTTTGCCTATATCAAATCATCCATCAAATTCTCCACCAAATCCATTATTAATTTCTCCACTAATTACTCCACCAAATCCATAATTCTCCACTAATTGCTTATCTTGTTTGGTGTTGATTTGATAATTTTTATTAATTATTAATTATTTATTAATTTATATTTTGCTTTGAAAATGATTGATAATGACTTTAATAATTATACATCACACACTTCTTGATGGTTCATCCATTTAGGTCATGAAATATTCAGAATTAGAAAATATTTTCTCTTCTAAAGTTGTAGATCTTTTAGTCTTCTTTAATCTGGCACTTGAATTAGCTCAATCCGATTTCTGAATAGAAAGTTATGCCCAAAAAACGACAGATGCGCAAAACTGGAATTCCAAAACTGCACTTCGTCAAAACGCCATTTCAAGTTTCCAATCTCCAAAATTAATATATCAAGTCCAATAATTACCCTTATTTGACCCATATTTCATTCTAAATGATATCATTGAGACTCGATATTATTTTATCTGCAAAATAAACTAAAACACATCAAAACGTTCATCAAACCCGAGAAACTAAACAAAATATTAAGTTAAAGGGGCGGTAAATATTGATATATTTTCCGCTCATCACACCCCCAAACCTAACATTTTGCTAGTCCTCGAGCAAAACAACAAAATAAAAATAAAATTAAACTAAGCCACTTTCGTAGGGATCACGGTTGCATTTAGCATATGCAACAAGCCTTTAAACCCCTAGGTGTCCCTAGTGGACGAGTTATAGTCTCGTGAGGGCTTACAGCAACGATACCCACAAACGTTTTACAAAAGTAAAAAGATAATAAAACTAATGCACACAAAAGCAAAAAGACAAGAGAAAAGAGAATAAAGAAGTTAGTGACTAATCAGGTGAAACTTCTACTTCAAGTTACTAATTGTTTTCTTTCCTTCTAAATTACCGAATAAGTAAATTCTCTGATTATTTTTACCATTCTTTATATACACAGCCAACAAAATATTAAACAACTCATTTTTCCCCACAACAGTCATAAGTGCAGTTGAAAAAGAGAGTAATATTTTTGTCCTAAAGTTCTATCAGATTTCACACCTTTTTGTAACAATGAATAATTTTTCTCGTTTTTCTGAATTTTTTTCTTTTTTTTTTCTATTCTATTTTTTTTATTTATATACAATATCTTCCATCTATGTAGCGAGTGTTGGGTCGGTGGCTCCCAAACCAGTTGGCTTTAGGGCACCAGGTGTTAGAGACACCCCTACGGACTAATTACTCAGACTTCAGATATATTATTTTTGCAGCATCTTCGATCCATGTAACGAGCTTTGGGCCAGTGACTCCCAAACCAGTTGGCTTTAGGGCACTAGGTGTTAAAACACCCTTACAGACTTAATAACTCGGATCTCAGACGGTTTTTTTTTTATTTATTTTTTTTTACTCCATTGCTTTTTTGAGATGCTTCCTCCAATTAAACTAGAGCACTGAATATTACAAACTTTTAAATTTTAGCTCATGTCCGTATGTTACTATATATGTTGATAATATCTGCTAACTGAACATATGAAGATTCCTTTTAGTCCGTTTTAAGGAGAATTCGAAAATTAAATAATTCAAAATGAAATAAACAAAAATTAACTTGTTTCGAAATAGGTTTGAGATACGTCTCAGGAGTGGAAACTCCTTACTCAGCTATCTCTTACAAATTTCACCTTTTAGTCAAAATAAAAACACAAAAACACAAAATATTTTTGTTATTTTTTAAAATTTTTCAATTTTTTTATATTTTCCGAAAAATTTTGGACTAAAAATAAAAACGACATACAAACTAAAAACAAGGTACTAATCAACTAATTTCCTCCCCCAAACCTAAATGAGACATTGTCCCCAATGTCTTAAACAGTAAAAGGAGAGTTAAGAAGGTCGTACCTGGTTAGCTGAAATCTACAGGAAATTAAAGGTTAAGATCCAGATTAATCCGACGCCTCTTACCACGATCGTCCTCGGACCAATTTATCTTTGAAAGGATAGGGTCAACTTGTGGTTCATAGGCTATGAGTTGGTCTATTAGATCCGGAGCAGTTCTGGCAGTAAAGATGAGTTCTTTCATAGGTTTCGACACGAACCCATTTCTCCGAGCATCATCAAGAAACACACAAAGAAAATCATAAAATCCATCAACATTAAACAGTCCAAGCGGTTTCTGGTGTATGTTCAGGTTCGCCCAAGATAGTACTATAAAAATTTCCTCCAATGTACCCAAGCCACCTGGCAAAGCGATAAAAGCATCAGCACAGTTAATCATTTCTACCAGTCGTTCAGACATACCTGGCACGATCAGTTCCTCTCCGTTTGATGATCCAATAAGATTTGCCTCTGCAAAGGGTTTTGGGATGATTCCCAAAACATGACTGCCTCATTCCTGTACAGCCTTTGAGACGATCCCCATAAGTCCAAGATTACCTCCGCCATATATTAAATGCATATTCCTTGCAGCTAAAACTCGACCCAATTCCTGTGCTGCTTCTACGTATTATGGTTTAGTTCCAACACTACTACCGCAAAACACACAGATGTTTTCAACTCGTCTTCTTGAAGTGGCTTCCATTTTTTGTATGTATTTCTTTCTCAACTCTGGATGCCTTCAAAAGTGCAATGACGGGCTGATTTATAGTACCTGAAAAGGGTGAGTAAAAATAGCACAAGTATCTTCCAGAGGACGATTAGTAGCGATTTAATATCGTGATAGTCAAAAATGTCTGGATCCTGTCGGAGAAAATAAAAGAGAAAACAACAAAACAAATCACAATTATTAAGAAAAGACAAAGAGATATATATTTACAAGAAAATAACGGCTTGATTGACGTCTATGCGTCAGGGACAAGCTTCCCATCCAATTTTCTTATAAATTGGCAAACAGGGTCTTTTTGAGTCAGATTCCCGAGACTTAACAGTTGTCTTTCCTTTTGGAATTGTGCAATAACGTGCGAATTTCATGTACACACATCCACTGGGATGCGTCTCAAGAGTTTTAGATATGTCATCCAAAGACTCCTTACTCAAGCCATCCCTAATGAAGTTAATCTTATCTTCGCGGTTATCAACACCATTCCTAAAGAACGACAACGAGTATTACAAATATGCGAGCACATTTATAACAAACACACATTCTTTTGGCTCTTCTCTTTTGCATATGTGCTCTTTCCTAAGCCAGAAAGATGTGAAATAAAGAGTCAGAAGACTCACCTGCCAATTGAACCCGTGCTTCAATTAACCAACGAATGTTAGTAGGAATACTTTGATCATCAGTAATCTCATCCGTTCTAAGCGAGCTTTGTAAACTTTCATCAGAGATTTTTGAGGGAGGGAAGGAAATTAATTGTGGAAGATTTGCGAGAGCTTCTTCCATCTTGAAATGACTTAATCTGCAAAAACTAAACACACAAAATTAAATCACACCAAATCACAATATATACACAAATTGCATGGGTTGCCTCCCTGCGAGCGCTAAGTTTAGAGTCGTCAGCTAGACTTGACTTCTCGAACGTTAAGCTGGATCTGAAAGTGTGACACTTTCTTTTTGTCGCTCAAATGATTCTCCCCAGTAGTGTTTGACACGCTGACTGTTAACCTTGAATGTGTTGTTGGTGTTAGGATCTAGTAACTCAACAGCTCCATAAGGTAAAACCTGAGTGATCACAAATGGACCTGACCACCTAGATTTCAACTTTCCAGGGAAAAGTTTCAACCTCGAGTTGTACAACAACACCTGCTGCCTTGGTTCCAACTGTCTGTGCACTATTTTTCGGTCATGCCATTTCTTTGTCTTTTCTTTGTATAATCTAGCATTCTCATAAGCCTGTAGACGAAACTCCTCCAATTCATTGAGTTGATGAATTCGTTTCTCCCCTACAGCTTTTGAATCAAGATTCAACTTCTTCAGTGCCCAATACGCCTTGTGCTCAAGCTCAACTGGCAGATGACACGCTTTCCCAAACACCAATCGATATGGAGACATACCAATGGGTGTCTTGTAAGCTGTCCTGTAGGCCCATAATGCATCATCTAGTTTTGTTGACCAGTCTCTACTTGTTGATCAAGCAGTTCTTTCTAGGATTCTTTTGATTTCCCTGTTTGAAACCTCAACCTGTCCATTTGTCTGTGGATGGTAAGTTGTGGCAACCTTATGAGTAACTCCGTATTTGGATAGGAGTGCATCGAATTATCTGTTGCAGAAATGAGAGCCATCATCACTGATGATTGCACGAGGTGTTCCGAACCGAGTGAAAATATTCTTTTTCAGGAATTTGATCACGACTTTTGAATCATTGGATGGCAGTGCAATTGCTTCGACCCATTTGGAGACGTAGTCTACAACAACCAGGATGTACAGGTTCCGAATGATGGAACAAAGGGTCCCATGAAATCAATACCCCATACATCGAATATTTCACTTCTAGAATGTTTTGCAACGGTCCTTCGTTTCTCCTGGAAATATTTCCCATTCTCTGGCACCTGTCACATTGAAAAGCAAAAAGATAAGCATCTTTAAAAATAGTGGGCCAGAACAAACCTAATTGTAGGACTTTGGCTGCAGTTTGTTTCCGCTGAAGTGTCCGCCATATGGTGATGAATGACAGTGCTGCAAAACACTGTTGATTTCCTTATGTGGAACACATCATCTCAGTAGTTGATCAGCACACCGTTTGAACAGGTATGGCTCGTCCCAGACATAGTGCTTGACTTCTTTGAAGAACTTCTTCCGTTACTGAGTTGTCCATTCCAAGGCCATTTTCCTGACACAATGTAGTTGACATAGTCAGCATACCAAGGGACTTCCTGTTGTTTCATGGCAAACAGCTATTCATCTGGAAAAGTTTCTTTGATTGACAGATCTTTGTCAGCTGTTTTCCATTCTCGAGCCTCGATAGATGATCTGCCACCTGATTCTCTCTTTCCTTTCCATGTCTCGAATCTCCACGTCAAATTCTTGCAGAAGAAGTATCCAATGGATCAATCTGGGTTGGCATCTTTCTTCGTGATCAGATATTTGATTGCTGAATGATCTGTGTAGACCACCACTTTGGGACCAACAGATAAGAGCGGAATTTGTCAAAAGCGTACACAACTGCGAGCAACTCCTTTCGGTGGTTGTGTAGTTGAGTTGAGCTTCATTTAGAGTTCTGCTGGAGTAGTAAATGGTGTGAAAAATCTTTGCTTTGCGTTGTCCCAAAACTGCACCTATAGCAAAATCACTAGCATCGCACATCACTTCAAATGGAAGGGTCCAGTCTGGTGCTACAATGATGGGGGCGGATACCAACTTCTGTTTAAAGATTTCAAAAGCTTCCTGGCATTCTTTGGTGAAGTTGAAAGGCACATCCTTCTCCAGAAGATTGCATAGAGGTTTTGCAATTTTGGAAAAGTCTTTGATAAATCTCCTTTAAAAACCTGCATGCCCAAGAAAACTTCGAATACCTTTAACTGATGTTGGTGGAGGTAGTTTTTCAATTGTCTCTATTTTTTCTTTGTCTACCTCAATCCCCTTTTGTGAGATCCGGTGTCCAAGAACAATGCCTTCTTGCACCATGAAGTGGCATTTCTCCCAGTTGAGTACCAGGTTTGTATCTTCGCACCTTTGTAACACCTGTTCCAAATTTTGCAAACATGATCAAAAGAATCTCCAAATACAGAAAAGTCATCCATGAAAACCTCCATACTCTGCTCCAGCATGTCTGAGAAGATGGCCATCATGCAACGCGTGAAATGTGGCAGGGGCATTACATAATCCAAATGGCATCCTGCGGAAAGCAAAAGTACCATAGGGACATGTAAAGGTAGTTTTCTCTCCTGGTCTTCTGGTGTGATGGAAATCTGAAGGTACCCTGAATATCCGTCCAGAAAGTAATAGAACGCATGTCCTGCCAGTCTGTCTAACATCTGGTCAATGAATGGTAGTGGAAAATGGTCATTTCTCGTGGCTTTGTTCAGTTTCCTGTAGTCCATGCATACTCTCCATCCAGTCACTGTTCTTGTTGGGATTAGCTCATTCTTTTCATTGCTAATCACAGTAATTCTTCCTTTCTTTGGTACACACTGCATAGGACTTACCCAACTGCTATCTGAGATGGGGTAAATGATGCCAGCATCCAACCATTTGATGATTTCTTTCTTCACGACTTCCTTCATGATTGGATTGAGTCTCCGTTGATGCTCCACTATGGGTTTGTACTCATCGTTCATCAAGATTTTGTGCATGCAAAATGATGGACTAATACCTCGAATGTCTGCTATAGTCCAGCCAATGGCTTTCTTGTGCTCTCGTAATACTCTCAGAAACTTTTCTTCCTGCTCCAATGTTAGTGAAGAAGAAATAATAACAGGTAATTCAGAAGAGTTTCCAAGAAATGCATACCTGAGATGGCTCGGAAGTAACTTCAGCTCCAGCTGTGGTGGTTCTTCAATCGAAGGCTTGATTCGATCTTTCTTTGGCAGTTCCAAACTTTCAACTGGTGGTGTTGCTTTGAATCGGAATGGTCTGTCAAGGTAGTTGATACATTCCAGGATTTCAGCATCTAGCTCACTGTCAGTCATGTTGGTGATGCAAGCTTCAAGTGTATCTGTGGGATTTGGCTCAGTATTTTGAATGATACTATCAACAACATCAACTCTGAAGCATTCTTCTTCATTTTCATCACTCGGGAATTTCATGGCTTTGAAAACATTAAAGGTCACTTCTTAGTCCTGCACTTTCATGTTTAGTTCTTCTTTTTGCACATCAATCACAGTTTTACCTGTAGCCAGGAATGGTCTCCCAAGAATGATAGGTATTTCTTTGTCTTCTTCCATGTCAAGGATGATGAAATCTGCTGGGAGAATTAGTTTGTCTACTTTTACCAGCACATCTTCAACAACACCTCTTGGAAATGTAAGTGTTCGGTCAGCAAGTTGCAATGAAACTGAGGTAGGCATTGCTTCTCCAATCTGCAGTTTCCTGTAAATAGAAAAAGGCATCAAGTTAACACTAGCTCCTAAATCACATAAAGCCTTACCGATGTAATGTTCTCCAATGGTGCATGGAACTGTGAAACTGCCAGGATCTTTCAACTTCGGGGGAAGTTTCCTCTGAATAATGGCACTGTATTCTTCCGTTAATGCAACTGTTTTGTAGTCTCCCAATCTCCATTTTCGTGAAAGAATGTCTTTCATGAATTTGACATAACTGGGCATTTCTTCCAAGGCTTCTGCAAATGGGATGTTGATGTGCAGCTTTTTGAAAACCTCCAGGAATCGAGAAAACTGCTTGTCCAGTTTGTTTTTCTGAAGACGCTGAGGAAAAGGTGGAGGTGGAGTGATATGTTCTTTTTCCTTTGCTTCTTTTTCCTTTGCCTCTTTTTCCTCCATCTGTTGTTCAGCTTCTTTTGAAACTTCTTCTTGGGACATCTTGATTCCAATATCTTTGTTGATTTCAGTACCGCTTTTCAAAGTAATGGCTTGACATTGCTCCTTCCCTCGGTTCCTTGGATTGGGTTCTGTGTTGCTGGGAAGATTACCTAGTGGTCTGTAACTCTGAGCATTGGCCAGTTGTCCGATTTGATTCTCCAGTGCTTTGATGGAAGCTGATTGGCTCTGAAAGATAGCATCGTACTTTTTTAACTGAGCCAGCACTTCTGCTATTTCTGGTTCATTTGCCTGCTCCTGGCCTTTGTTCTGTTGCTGGAATCTAGGTGGTGGATAGTTTCCGCTGTTTCCCTGAATTGTTGCTCCATGAAAAATTAGGATGATTCCTCCACCCTGGGTTGTAGGTGTTGGAATAAGGATTGTTCCATTGTCTGTTGAAATTGTTGACAAATTCACCGTTTCTTCTTCGTTTCAGTGGTTTGGACTCTGGTATTCCTCCATATGGTGAACTTGTGGATCCAGTGGTAAGAGTCTCCATGAATTTGCATATCTGATCTAGCTTGGTGTTGACTGCTGTATTGGCTCCACTTTCATAAATTCCTGCAATTCTTTGGATCATGCTCCTTTCTGTTGGCCACAAGGAATTGTTGTTGGCCATTTCTTCGATTAGTTCCCAGGCTTGATCTTCTCCTTTTGCCATTAAAGCTCTTCCAGCAGCAGCATCGATTGTGGTTCTCATTATTCCAGAAAGTCCATTATATAATGTTTGGACTTGAAGCCATTTTGGAATCTCATGGTGAGGATATTTCTGGAGTAAATCTTTGTACCTTTCCCAACCTTCGTAGAGGGATTCTGAATCTTGTTGTACAAAGGATGTGATGTCATTCCTCAGTTTTCCGTTCTGGCTGGTGGAAAGTACTTTGCAAGAAATTTGGTGGCTAAAGTGTTCCAAGTTGTGATAGAACCTGCTGGTAGTGAATGTAGCCAAGCTTTAGCTCTGTCCTTCAAGGAATATGGAAAAACACGCAGTCTCATTGCTTCTTCAGCCTTCTCGGTTGTAATTGAAAGTGCCGCAAACTTCCAGGAAGTTGCTGATGTGGGCATTAGGATCTTCAGTTGCATTCCCCCCAAACTAAACTGACTGCTGGAATCATCTGAATGCATGTTTTGATGTCACCTGCATTTGCTGGTAAGGGAGGAAGTACAATGCAAGAAATGAGTCTGTCAACCACCGGAATGGTTCTGTCTCGAATGGAATTGGTGGTGCAACCTCCAAAGGTTCAGGTTCCATGTTGACTAAAGCTTCTTGGCCTTCTCGCCTTTCCCTTCTCAACTGTCTGATGGTTCTTTCAATTTCTGGGTCAAGGTCAAGCGGTCGAGTTCAAAGCTTCAGTTCGTCTCATGAAGTTTCTGAAAACCTGAACACAAGAAAACAAAAACAATAAGTAAAAAAGAAATTAGATACAAGTAACGTATCTAACCCCTAAACTAATAGTAAAAGATAAATAAGTCCAGGCAACGGCGCCAAAAACTTAACCGGCGTAAACACACACGTATAACGCAAGCGCACGTATCGTTCAAGTAGTATAAAAATATCGATCCCACGAGGACTAATCTAATCTATTAATTTTATGAGGTCAAATGATTACTAGTATCTAACAGGTTGACTGATGATTTGAAATGGTGACGATTCTAAATTTAAAAGCAAGTAAATAAAATTGTCGAAAATAGGTTTGAAGAAAATTCAATATTAAAAACTATCTAGGGTTGTGATTTCTTCCAATATCATTTTAAAGATGAAGTGGTTATCTTAAAGTTGGGTAATATATTGATTTATTAACCTGGAACACAAATTATGTGTAAGCCTCTGTCGATGGTCAGACACAAATACCAGTTTAACCCAATTGAACCATATGTCTATGTCAACCAAATTATCTGGATTCATTAAGTTTAAGTTCCAATTATGGCTACCCCCGCCCGACAGTATATTCCTATCCTGTAAGGAAATCTATTAAAGGGTTATCTATCCTCAAGGAAGATCGTGGGCTATTGAGTCTAAGGATGAACCTAAAATCCCTATGTCTAGTTCATTTTAGATTTACCAGATCAATTTCATTAATGGCCAGTTAATGAAAAAGCATTAAGATAAGACTCAATAAATAAATCTTTATATTACCCAAGCTATAATCTACCCCTTATAAACCGGTGATATTGGATTTCATCACAACCCCAGATAACTGGCTTAGTTACGACACATGTTTACGGGTAGTAAAAATTTAAATAAAATAAAAGACATAAAGTAAATTCTGAAAATTAAATACTGAAAAGTAAATTGCTGAAAAGTAAAAAAAAGTAAAAAGTAAAAAGTAAAAAGTAAAAAGTAAAAAGTAAAAAGTAAAAGTACAAATAAAAGTAATTACCAAAGTAAATTGCTGAAAAGTAAATATGAAATTAAATAAAGTAAAGTACAATAAAAGAAAATGCTGGGTTAGAGGATCAACTTTTATTACTACTATTTTAGATATCTCCCTTAATATAATATATTAACTTTGCGTGATAATTACCAACCAGCCCTATAGGCGGTTTCCTGATTAAGTCAAATTAATAATTAATTACCAACCGACCAACCAGGCGGTATCCATACTTAGTCAGGTTAAAACCATTTTATAATCAATTTCCAACCGGCCAATATAGCGGTATCCTCATTAAGTCAGATTTTAAATAGTTTATATTTTATATTTAAGGGAGATTAATCTAGATAGCAATAAAAAAAGCTTTACCTTTTACCCCAGCAAGGAGGAGTTACCTCCTCATTGCTTGAAAAATAAAAACTGCAAAAGTAAATAAATAAGAGGTTTGTGCGTAAAAGTAAATTGCGGAAAGTAAAAACTGAAAAGTAAAAAAAAGAAAGTGCGAAAGCAGAAATTAATTACTGGAAGTAGTAAATAAACAAACAAGATACAATCTTCTTATTTATTCATTAGGAATTTCAAAGAAGAAAGTATGAATTTTACAAATGAAATGGCTTGGTATTTATAGGCAAAATTTTGCCTATATCAAATCATCTATCAAATTCTCCACCAAATCCATTATTAATTTTTCCACTAATTACTCCACCAAATCCATAATTGCTACACTAATTGCTTATCTTGTTTGGTGTTGATTTGATAATTTTTATTAATTATTTATTAATTTATATTTTGCTTTGAAAATGATTGATAATGACTTTAATAATTACACATCACACACTTCTGGATGGTTCATCAATTTCGGTCATGAAATATTCAGAATTCGAAAATATTTTCTCTTTCAAAGTTGTAGATTTTGAGTCTTCTTTAATCTGACACTTGAATCAGCTCAATCCGACATCTGAGTAAAAGTTATGCCCAAAATACGACAGATGCGCAAAACTGGAATTCCCAAAACTGCACTTCGTCAAAACGCCCTTTCAAGTTTCCAATCTCCAAAATTAATATATCAACTCCAATAATTGCCCTTATTTGACCCATATTTCATCCTAAATGATTTCATTGAGACCCGATATTATTTTATCTGCAAAATAAACTAAAACAAATCAAAACGTTCATCAAACCCGAGAAACTAAACAAAATATTAAGTTAAAGGGGCGGTAAATATTGATATATTTTCCGCTCATCAGCAAGTATTAGCGATGCAAGTCTCAGGTTAAGACCATATACACCTACCCTGATTCGGATTCCCATAGCCACATAGTCATACTACCAATGGGATTCCGAGGAGTCTATCCAGAGCGAAGTTGTTCCCGTACCATCGGCAAACAGAACCTCCTATCACACTTGCATGAGTATCCAATACTCAAATATATGAGAACTATGTCGTTAAGTTTCCATAACGCGCACAAGTGTAATATTAGCCTATTCCGCATTATCGATGTCCAGTCTTGATAATACTACGACTAGGGATATTTAATGATTAAACCTTACGTGGATTAATATTGTCTCATATCTAATTAATATGGTACTAATCATATGGACTTTTATCATTTATGGATTGAATCAAGCATTGTGTTTTTGGAACCGACGTTTTGATGAGATCATAATGGAATATGGTTTCATTCCAAACGAAGATGATTCTTGTGTATATAAGAAGGTTAGTGGGAGTGCATTGACATTCGATGTCCTATACATTGATGATGTATTATTTCTTGGAAATAACATTCACATGTTAACAATCGGTGAAAGCTTGGCTTTCATTAAAATTCTCCATGGAATACTTGGGAGAGGCAACCTTTATTCTAGTATTAAAGATCTACTAGAATATATCTAAAAGTTGTTGGCACTCTTCGAGAACTCGTATATTGAAAAATATATACACGACCTGGTGTCTCATATGCTTTGAGCATGTGGAGTCACAATCAGGTCGATCCAGGTGATGGTCACTGGATTGATGTAAAGAACATCCTTGAGTATCTTAGAGGAACTAAGGATGCATTCTTAATCTATAGAGAATGAGAACTTGAAGTGACTAGGTTCACCGACACAAGTTTCCAAACCGATGAAGACGACTGTAAGTCGTAACAGGGGTACGTATTTTGGTTGAACAATGAAACAGTGAGCTGGAAATCTTCCATGCAAGATATTGTTGCCGGTTCAACAATAAAAATTGGAATATATTGATGTGGCTGAGGCAGGAAGAGAAGCATTTTGGATCTATAAAACTCCTAATTGGATTAGAAGTAGTTATGTTAGCAACTGAGCTAGGCTATAGCCCAGGCTAAAGAATTATGGTCTCATCAATGATCCAAGTATGTACTTCGATGGTTTCATCTGATTCGTCAGATTATACATCGTGGCGATGTCAAGATCAACAAGATCGTTTCAGATGATAAACTTTCACATCCGCTGACGAAAGCGATATCTCAGCAAAAGCACTAGCGACCCGTACATAGTTCAAGTGTTGGACACTTGAGTGATTGGCTATAGGCCAAGTGGGAGATTGTTGGACAATTATGACTCATAGCATCACTATTTTTAAAAGTCATGGTGTTCTTTGTACAAATTAACTATGTGACATAAGAAATTACTCTTTTATCATTTAGTAATTGGATTACATAGATATTTAAATGATAAAAGTCCATATGATTAGTATCGGATTAATAAGATATGATACAGTATTAATCCATGAAAGGTTTAATCATTAAATATCCCTAGTCATAGTATTATCGAGACTGGACATCGATAATGCGGAATAGGCTAATATTGCACTTGTCCGCGTTATCGAAGCTTAACGACATAGTTCTCATATATTTAAGTATTGGATACTTATGCAAGTGTTATAGGAGGTTCTGTTTGCCAGTGGTACGGGAACAATTTCGCTCTGGATAAACCCTTCGGAATCTCATTGGTAGTATGACTATGTGTCTATGGGAATCCGAATTAGGGTAGGTGTATTTGGTCTTAACCTGAGACTTGCATCGCTAATACTTGCGACAATCGGTACGCTTTGGTTTTGGTTGTCTGGGGCTTTAACAGGTTCTGTGTACGCCTTTTCTGGGTATACTGAGAATCGTAGTGTATTGGGTGTGATTTCAAGATGAAAGTATCACTTCAGTCATATGGAGATGATGATCACTTAGGATACAGAACTGATACTCTTAAGTACTGCAGCCATCGGGATATTATGACTAGGTCATGATTATCCGATTATAAAGACTAGTTGCCAGTGATCCAATATATGCTTTTTATGGGGTAGACACAATTCCAGCCCTAGGCCTAGCATGTGACATCCGATACTGGATCGTAATGCGCAATACTTAGTATACTACGCTTGATAAAGATTATGTATTCCTTAAAAGAATATTTCTGGAGAATTGGGTAGACACGGTGCTTTGCTAGAAGCCAACCATGTCTTTTAAATCGGTAAGAACGTGATACTAGGTACGCACGTATTCGGATAGTTCGATAACCGTATTTACTGCCAACATATCCAGGGATCTCTTAGGTCGCTTCCCGAAGATTCACTGATGACATTTGACTCAAACAGAATTAATTTAGGATTAATTATAAGAGAGAAAATTAATCTGGGATTAATTACGGCAATAATTAATATGGGATTAATTATCAAAGAAAGATTTGATCTGGGATTAATTCATGAAGAAGAGAGAACACGATTAATTTGGAATTAATCGGCAAAGTAAATTTAATAGTGAAATTGGATTTCACTATTTAATTTATTTATTTGGGCTAAATTAATATATCGGATATATTAATTGAAATCGGATTTCAACATGGAATTAAAATTGGATTTTAATTCAAGCGAACGAATCAATTTGGAATTAATTCGTGAGCGACTTTCGTAATAATTTTGTGAGGCATTATTATTTAATTAAATTGGATTTAATTACTTCGCGATGGAAAATTTGTTTAATTGGATTAAATGAACCCGGGCCCGAGCGAAGTTGCCTGTTGAGTTAGCCGACTTAAATTTGGAATTTAAAAGTGGTGGGACCCACTACACTTACATCAACTTGTTGGACATGTGATGGAAGTGGTTAGGCTTGAATTGGATTTGATTTTTTGGCAAGTAAGGCTTGGCTTTACTTATAATACACTCAAACCAAATCAACACTCAACCTTTGTATATATTAGCAAGTCAACTTTGGAAGTAAGACTAAGTTACTATTCACAACATTCTCTCTTCCTCTTCTTTTGTGATTGTCGTGACTCTCTCCCTCTCCCATGGAGTTTTTGTTGCAAAAATTCTAGTAAGCTAGCACTTCAAAGAGCAAACTAGGTGATAGGGAAACCAATTCCTTGAGTTTGGAACACAAAGAAAAGCTTGGAGCTCTTCAAAAACATCCAAAGTTTTTGAAATCCATCATCCAAACCAATCAAAGTAAGTTTATTCTGCAATTATATTTTTGATTATTCACACAAAATCATCTTAGAGATCATTGACATGTTCTAGAAACACTAACATGGGGGGCCTTCAGGGACCAAGCCCGCTCCTTCTGAGGTCACCGCTATCAGAAACAAGCAATTCTCCAATTTTGGTAGACCTTTGTCAAAGGTGTTTGAAGAGCTGAGGAGGCAAGGACTCCTGAATCCCTTAGAACCTAAACCACTTCCGAACCATGTCCCACGCTACCTCGAGCTAAACTTATAATGTTACTTCCATCAGCAAAAAGGCCACGAAACTGACAAATGCACCCGCCTTAGGCATAAGATCCAGGACCTCGTTGACACCAATAAAATACCCGACCCAGAAAAATAACAACCCAACACACAGAGAAACCCTCTACTCACTCCGGCCTACTCGAAAGCTTTGTCCTCCGAACACCCAATCACCAAGCTTTATACATTGGGATATGGGACAACAGTAGCGAAGGTGAAACAGAGCAGATGAGAGATTTCTGGGAAAAAATTCTTGAGCAGTGACAAACAGGAGGTTGCAAAAGAGGAAAATAAATGGGAAGAAGAACTGCTGCAGTTGGAGAATCTGACGTTCGAAGAAAGCAAGAAGACGGAAGAAGACAAGGTTGCAAATTACGGAGATGTTTATTTTCTTGATCTTATTCGATTGTAATCCTGCATTTATTAATCATAAAGACATTGATTTTGCTTACTTGTTCGATTCTTTTCCTTAATAGTTAAACATAAGCCCAATGATGATATTGTTTGCTTTAGGGTGAAATCTTAGAAACGATAAGCTTTTTAATGAACTTTTATCTGATGATTTGAGTAATTGATCTATGCTAGACTCGTAAGCACTAAATTATAGGTTCTTAGCAGCGAAAACCTGAGTAGTTGGCAAGGTGACTAGTTGAAGAAATTGCAGGTCGATGAATGACCGTTTGCTTAGATGTCTATCATAATTTGCTTGTGTTATGATGTGTGGTATGATTGAAAATAAAAGAAAAGTCTCTAAAGCGAAAAATAAATAAATAAATAAAATTTAACTACCTATAATCGATAAGCGTGAAGCTACCCATGGGCGAGTATTAGGACCACCATGAGGAGAAATGCTACCTTAAATGGTAGGTATGTTGTAAAAAAATACAAAAGAAAAGAAAAAGAAAATCATACCATATTGAGCACAGAAAAGCAATTGCATAGCATAATTGAGACATCTAGGTTGGTTTGACCCATCGATCCCAATTTTTAAAACAAAATCATTGAGTTGGCTTACCTAGGAATCAAGCTGTAAATGAACCTTTACACACACACACTGTGAGTCTGGCTTATATGATTTATTCAAAGACTTGGATTTGAGTTGCATCGAGTGTTTTAAAGGTTCTCTAGTTTCATTATTGGGCAATCTTTGAGGACAATAATATGTATAACTATTGGGACTATTTCGTAGCCTGTAATATAGTATGTTGACACGGAATGCCACATCACATAGTGACGGAAAATGGAGTCCAATTTCGGAACACATGATTTTCGGTATCCCAAAAGGATGAGGCCGCTTTCAAGAAGGCGTAATCCACCTTGACCTAGTGCAAGCAGCGGAGAGTAGAAAGATAAACTAGGTCTGGGGGCGACCAGTCTACCACCTCGCGAAAAAGGGACATAACGGGATTTTGAGCCATGGGACCAATGAAAACTGAGCAATCACCAGAGTAGAATTGACAGGAGGAAACTATAAGCAGGCCCATGGGGCGGCCAAAGATTTTTTAGGCATAGGGAACCAAATAGCGCAAGGAAGGCCTAACGAAGGATAACATCAAGCAAAAAGGACAAAGAAAACCCATCGGAATAGGAAATACATCCATGCATACATGCATACACGCCACATACACGCAATTTTTCTTTTGTATTCGTAGGTTTTGAAAAAAAAGGAAAAAGCGGCAAAAGACGAGCAAGCCGAGAATGGAAATAAAAGCATCTATATATTCTAGAAAGTAAACTACATCAACTCAACTCAGGAACGGTTAAAAAAGGAACTATCTCAACTCAGGAACGGTTCAAAAATGAACCATATCAACTCAGGAACGGTTCGAAAATGAACCATCTATCACCAGTAACGGTTCGAAAATGAACCATCTCACACCAGTAACGGTTCGGGAATGAACCATCTCACACAAGTAACGGTTTGGGGAATGAACCATCTCATACCAGTAACGGTTCGGGAATGAACCATCTCTCACCAGTAACGGTTTAGGAATGAACCATCTCACACCAACAGCGAAACGATAGGGAAGTCTGGCATTTTCCGACAAACCAGGTAAGTAAAAATGCATGCATGACTTTGATAGGGTTGTCACTGTCACACTGCACAACCCCCATCAAATTGTGGGCGACTGTAGACACTGCATTTTTGCATAAGCCCGATGATGAGTCTCATATGGAGGCACTACCTGAAAAGTTACAGAAGTCGCGGAAAACGAATGCCGGAAGGGAAAACTCCAAATTAGCACTTCATTGAATTCGGACTCACAAGCCCGCCTCGGATTCGCTCAGTCTGTTTCTGTTTCAAACCCCAACTTCGGACCAAATCCATCCACAAACCCAAAGCCCATCCATCCACACGCCAAACACCACACAAATCCCATCCAAGCCCACAAGCCCAAGCATTCCAAATAGCTAAAATCCCATGCAAAACACAAGTGAAAATCCCTCAAATCACCTTCCAATTTAACAAGATTTAAAATATCCCCCTCACCAAATTTACAAAAAACCCTTTCCCTAAATAATTTAAGGGAATATCTCCCAAATTCGCATGATTTACTTCCTTACTTATGAGATCCCTTGTCACTATCAATTAAAGACCAAATCACCAAGAGAAACCCTAGACTCTTTTCACTCCAATTTACAAAAACAAACCAAAAATTTTTTTTCTCAACTTAACGGCAATCACAAGAAAACAAAACCAAGGATCTATTATTCTCTCCACTGACCGAAACAAACAACAAAGAAAAAAATCTACCGAACACACAAGCAACAAAATCAAGCCAACAAACTACCCTCAACCGACAAAAAAAACAACAACAAAGAAGCCAAACACAACCAGCCAAAATAAAGCAAACAAACCTCACCAGCCGAAACCAAAAATAAATCAAACAAAAACCAACCAAACCTCACCAGCCGAATCCAGAAAAGCAACAACAAAATGCCCCACCGAAGAAAACCAAAAATCCACCAAAACCAAACCTATGAAGCCGTGAAATAAGAACCAAAACGAAGCCATAAGCAGCCATCATCACCGACTAAGCCACTAAACAAACAGCAATAGGCAACCCCTCAATTACCGTGAAATAGCTCACACAAAAATAGTAAAATAATCCTTCAACCAGCCCCTAAATCGAGAGTAAAACAGCCCCTTGAACCACCGAAAATCAGTCCCAAAACAGCCCCAAAAACAGCCCTAAAATGCCAAAAATAGACACTGAAACCAGAGAAAACAGCAGCCCTAAACCTGAAAAACAAAATCCCAAAATCATCAAAAACAGCAATCCAGAAACTGTGAAACAGCTAGCAGAAACAACGGAACAGTGAGCAGAAAATAGTGACCAGCAACTAGAAAAATAGTAAGCTTTAATCCTTCCGGCGACGACATAACGCACTTTCGAGAAGCGACTAAAAAAGGTAAGACTTTAGGGCACCCTTACCACTTTTCTTTTCATAGTTCCGGACACGGCATGCCTGGCTGGATGAGAAATACGTCCAGCTGGGTATGTGAAGTCCTACATTAGAGACGGCCAAACTTCTGGTCACATTTTTTTCTGTCTTCTGCATTTGTTATTTATTTTGCTATTTATTTAGTGTTATTCATCCTTTTTATTTATTTATTTACTTTTGTCGTTATTTTCTTTTTCTGCTTTTATTTTTGCTATTTATTTATTCATTTACTTTCATTGTTATTTCATTATTTCGCATTTATTTTACTGTTTATCTTTATTTTATTTTATCATCTCTCTTTTACTTTTATTTATGTTTTGCTATATTATTTCGCATCTACTTTCATGTCCACTTACATTTGCATTAATGATCGTGTGTGTTATCTCTTGTGGTATATCGGATGGAAACCCAGACATAAATTCCATAGCCAAATCCGAATGGACAGTAGTGCAGTCTGTACTTGGGATACAACTCCATGTACCGCTCGAGAAATACTCAAAAATGTGGGTTTATATCATTATTGGTGTTGTTTTCATAAGAACGTTCGAACTCATTTTCGAATGCAACTCGAACGCAAGCATTCTGCCTCACTCTGTTCGAACGTGTTTTCGAACGCTACACGAACGTGAACTCTCTGGAACACTTCGTTCGAACGCGTTTACGAACGCTACATGAACGCACACACTCTGGACAACCTCTTTCTTTATATTTTGTGCATTTCCGTCTCTTTAGTTATTTATTTTGCATTAAGTGCTTAATTATTTGCATTTATTATTAACATTTTTTTACTGTTCTTATAATTTACATTATCATACTTCTTTATTTAATATGATTTTAGAACTATGTATTTGCTTTTATTTATATTCATGTTTATGGGTGTGCAAATTTGTGTGTTTATTTGAAGTATCTTGCATGTGCTGCATAAGACTTGGTTATACCATTGTGTGAACCCATCCATTATACTAGAATAAGTAATGGACCATTCTAAACCCAACAGTTTGAGGTCTTCCCTTGCGAGGGGTGAGTGCGGCCTTAAATCATTTTCCAGTTTACGCTGGGTGACGACTCATTTATTCTATGGTCTAGTCCCCCGCGGGCTACTCCGTACTCTCTACGAGCTGCGAGCCCAACAGTGTCATGGTTGCCGAGCATCATAGGCATAGCGGTAAACCCCGCTTCGCTCCTACAAAACCCAAGTATAAAAATGGGTTACTATTTACCATTTCACAAAATGGAGAAAAGACAGTGAGAAACGTAAGAAGAAAAAGAAGAATAAGCAAAGAAAAAAAAAAGAAAATGGAAAGAAGAAAAGAAGAAAGAGAGAAGGAATAAGCAAGAAGGTTTGGCATCCATGAAACCTTAAAAGATAAGGAAATACACAAAATAAGAGGTAAGAAAAACTTGACCCAAATTTGAAATTGTGAAATCTTGATAATATAACCATATGTTGATGTTAGTGACATGTTAGGGATTGTGTATTGGTGATTGACGAGGAGAGAAATTGATTATAGAATTAAGTGCTCAATATTTTTTTGGAAAATCTTAAAGGTTTAATGAAGTGATAAGAACAATGATATTAAAGAGTATTGGAAGATGATATTGATAATGTTATAGGATATTTATTGAGGATATTTGCTTTTGTGGAATGTTTGGGGGAAGTATTGAGGAAATTAAGTATGAAAGAATGAAGTCAATACCAAAATTTGGTCTTGCATCGTGATGTCTCTCTATCAGGAATAAGGATCTACCAGGATAGATCTAGAAAGCTGCTCGCACACTCCCATAGCTCGTACATTGACAAAGTGTTGAAGAGATTCAACATTGATCAGTCCAAGAAGGGGCTGCTTCCGGTGTCACATGGCCTCTCTCTATCTAATGACATGTGTCCTAAAACTAAATATGAGAGAGATGTAATGATTCAGATCTCGTATGGTTCTGCAGTCAGATCGATCATGTACACCTTGATATGTACGCGACCTAATGTCTCGTATGCTTTGAGCATGTGTAGTCAATATCAGGCCGATCCAGGTGATGGTCACTGGATTGCTGTAAAGAACATCCTTAAGTATCTTAGACGAACTAAGGATGTTTTCTTAATCTATGGGGAAGGAGAACTTGAGGTAACTAGGTATGCCGATGCAAGTTTCCAAACCGATAAAGATGACTGTAAGTCGCAATCAGGGTACATATTTTGTTTGAACAATGGAGCAGTGAGCTGGAAATCTTCCAAGCAAGATACTATTGCCGATTCAACAACAGAAGCGGAATATATTGCTGCAGCTGAGGCAGAAAAATCAGTTTGGATCTGTAAATTCCAAATTGGATTAGGAGTAGTTTCGTTAGCAGCTGAGCCCGTACCTTTGTATTGTGACAATAACGGGGCTATAGTATGTACTTCGACAGTTTCATCTGATTCGTGAGATTATACATCGTGGCGATGTGAAGATCGAAAAGATCGCATCAGATGACAACATTGCAGATCCGCTGACGAAAGTTATATCTCAGTAAAAGTTTGAGCGACATGTACATAGTTCAGGTGTTAGATACTTGAGTGATTGGCTATGAGCCAAGTGGGAGATTGTTGGACAATTATGACCCATAGCATCATTATTTGTAAAGAACATGGTGTTTTTGTACCAATTTACTATATGCCAAAGGAAATTACTATTTTATCATTTTGTAATTGGATTACTTGGATACATAAATGATAAAAGTTCATATTGTTAAACCATATTAATAAGATATGAGACAATATTAATCCACGAACGGTTTAATCATTAAATATCCCTAGTCATAGTATTATCGAGACTAGAAATGATAATGCGGAATAGACTAGTATTACACTTGTGCGTAATAGGGATATTTAATCGATAATGCGGAATAGACAGTACTCATATATTTAAGTATTGGATACTTATGCAAGTGTGATAAGAGGTTTTGTTGGCCGTTAGACCGGGAATATCTTCACTCTAGATAGACCCATCGGAGTCTCATTGGTATTATGACTACGTGTCTATGGGAATCCGAATCAGGGTAGGTGTATGTGATTTTTAACCTGAGACTTCCTTCGCTATTACTTGCAATAATCAGTTTGCTTTGGTTTTGGTCGTCTGGAGCTTTAACAGGTTCTGTGTATGCCTCTGCTGGGTTTACTGAGAATCGTAGTGTATTGGGTGTGATGTCAAGATGGGAGTATAACTTCAGTCATATGGAGATGATGATCACGCATGATACGGTACCAGTACTCTTAAATGTTGCAGCTATCGGGATAATATGACTAGGTCATGATTATCCGATTACAGAGACTAGTTACGCGGGATCCGATTTATGCTTCATACGGGGCAGACTCAGAGCCAGCCCTAGACCTAGAATGTGACTGTTGGAAATCTACGGTCCGGAGGATCGAATAAAAAAACAACTTGTGAATACATTCAAGGAGTTGCGGAATACTCACAATGATCAGTTGAGCGACGCGGTGGACAACAAAAATCAATTTCTGCTCTCCAAGAAGTCACGGTAGTAAGCTGCTTTCCCTCTCCATTTTCGGCTTCAATCCATCTCCATCAAGCTCCAAGCTTTGCGAAATGATCCCATGCTCACGGGTGGGTTTTCCTATCTCCTTCGCAAGACTTCGTAGTATGCTAGCACTCTTGATTTTTGCACAAAAATCAATCTTTGCTTCCTCATAGCTCACGGCAGTAAGAAAACCAGAAGAGAAAAATGGCAGCCCCTTGGGCGTGTGAGAAGAGAGAAGGAAGAGAGAATTGTGTGTGTTTTTGGTTTCAAAAACCTTATCCCAAAAATCAAGAACAAAAGTTGTATATGCCTTTCCAAAAGTCAACAAGATTTGGAGCCAAAATTTGGCAATTAATGCATACAACCACCTCCATCAACATCTATCACTGTTCATATCAAAAGTGACTAAACATCACATCACTCAAAGTGACAAGTGATGTTGACGCTTGATGTGACTAATGATTTGACGCTAGATGTGACTTGCGTGCCGCACTCGAATTCGAAATGTGAATGCGCTCGCAAACAATCCCGGGCTCGGGTTCTCTAATTCCAAATTAACGAATTTTCTATTGCGACGCAATTAAATGATTATGCCTAGCGAAATCACTATTCACGTCGCTAACGAAATAATTCTAAATTAACTCGTTCGCCTGAATTAAAATCTAATTTCAATTCCGCGTCGAAATCCAATTTCGTATAATATATCGAATATATTATTTTATCGATTAATTCCAAATTAATCGTTTTCTCTCTTTAATAATATTTTATCCCAGATAAAATATCTCCGCAATTAATCCCAGATTAATTTTCTCTCTCATGATTAATTAATCCCAGATTAATAAAGTGCGAGTCATACGTCATCGGTGAATCTTCGGGAAGCGACCCATGAGATCCCCGGATATGTTGGCAGTAAATCCGGTCATCGGACTATCCGAACACGTAAGTACCTAGTACTACGTTTGTACCGATTTACAAGACAAGGTTGGCTTCTAGCAAAGCGTCATGCCTACCCAATTCTCCAGAAACATGCTTACATGAATAAGCGATCTATATCAGGCGTAGTATACGTAGTATTGCGTATTATATGTAGTATACCAAATTCTCCATAAACGTATTATACCCAGGTGTAGTATACGTAGTATACCCAATTCTCCATAAACATGCAAGGCCTGGGGCTGGTACAGTGTCTGCCCCGTACGAAGCATATATCGGATCACGAGCAACTAGTCTCTTTATTATCGGATAATCATGACCAAGTCATATTATCCCGATGGTTGCAACCCTTTAGAGAACCAGTTCTGTATCCCTGCACAATCATCAGCTCCATATGACTGGAGTGATACTTCCGTCTTGACATCACACCCAACACACTACGATTCTCAATATACCCAGCAGAGGCATACACAGAACCTGTTAAAGCCCTGGACGACCAAAACCAAAGTATATTGATTGTCGCAAGTATTAGCGGTGCAAGTCTGAGGTTAAGACCAAATACACCTACCCTGATTTCAGACTTCCATAGACACATAGTCATACTACCAATGGAATTCTGAGGGGGTCTATCTAGTGCAAAGCTTTTTCCCGTACCATCGGTAAAACACAACCTCCTATTACACTTTGCATGAGTATCCTATACCCAAATATATGAGAACTATGTCGTCGTGCCCTCACAACGCGCACAAGTGTAATACTAGTCTTTTACGCATTATCGATGTCCAATCTCGATAATACTCTGACTAGGGATATTTAATGATTTATCCTTCGTGGATTGATACTGTCTCATATCTTCTCAATCCAGGAACAAATCCCAGGGACCTCATATCATTTATACATCATGGTGATCTAATCACAAATGATAAGAGAGGAATCTCCTTTGTCACATAATTAATTTGTAAAACAACACCATGATCTGTACAAATAGTGACGCTATGGGTCATAACTGTCCAACAATCTCCCACTTGGCCTATAGCCAGTCACTCAAGTTTACACCCGAACTATGTACGGTTGGCTCAAACTGCTGAGAAAAGGCTTTCGTCAGCGGATTTGCATGATTATCGTCTAATGCGATTTATACGATCATCACATCGCCACGATGTATGATCCGAACGAATTAGATGAATATCAAAGTATATATCTGGATCATTGATGAGACCATTAATTCTTTAGCCTGCGCTGAACCCTAGCTCAGCTGCTAACAGAATTATATCTAATCTAATTAGATTTATTATTAATCCAGAAGGCTTCCATTGCTGCCTCAGCTGCAGCAATAACCCGCGTTTGTTGTTTATTCGGTAACAGTATCTTACTTGGAAGATTTCCAGCTCATTGTTCCGTTATTTAAACTGTATAGTACCGTTTTGTGACTTATAGTCATCTTTCTCGGTTTGGAAACTTACAGCAGTGATCTCAGTAACTTCAAGCTCTCATTCTCCATAGTTTAAGACAGCATCCTTAGTTCCTCTAAGATACTAATGGATGTTCTTAATATCAATCCAGTGACCATCACTAGGATTGGCCTGATTGTGACTCCATATGCTCAAAGCGTATGAGACACCAGGTAGCGTACATTTTTCAATGTATGATTTCTCAGAGAGTTTTCATGAAAGCCAAGCTTTCACCGATTGTTATTTGGGAATATCATTTCCAAGAAATGACGTATTATCATTATTTTTATGGGACTATCATTTCAGTGCGCTCCTACTAACCCTCTTATATACACAAGAATCAATTTCGTTTTGAATTAAATCATAAACTATTATGATTACATCAAAACGATGATTCCAAGAACTCAATGCTTGCTTCAATCCAAACATAGATCGATTAACCTGCAAACCTTGTTTGCTAGTTTTGGTACAACAAAACCGACAGGATGTTGTAAACATCCTCCAAAAGGTTTTCTTTTCAGGAAAGCGATTTTCCTGTTCAGCTGTCATATTTCATAAATGAAACATGCAGCATCAGCAAGCATTATCCAAATGGATTTACCGTGGCAACAGGTAAAAGGTTGAATCGTAATCAATACAATGTTGATAAGGATACCTTTCCGCTAAAAGCCTAGCTTTGTACGTTGGTATGTTGCCATCCATCTATGTCTTCCTTGAAGACTTATATAGTACCAATAGGAACAATGCCTTGTGGTACAACAACTAGTGTCTGAACATAGTTGTTATACATGGAATCCATTTCGGACTTCATGGCACTTTGCCATAATAGGGAGTCGATACCTTGTATCACTTCCTCATACGTAGTCAGTTGGTGTTCCTCAATAAGATTGACATCTTTTACGAGGTGAGATCAACAACTCATACCCCAGGTTGTTTTCTGACTCTCTCCGACTAACGTGGTTCTTGTGTATTCGAAGATTATTGGTATAGTTTCATCCTTGATGAACTATTTATGTTCCATTAAGGAATCGGTGCCTGAAATAGTATTACTCCGATTTTCATCGAGTTTTACTATCCTCCCACTTACCACTGCATATAGGTATTCCTCTTAGGAAAACCGCATGGTGAGCAACAATTAAATTGTTCTCTTGTGAGTTGTATAAGTACTATACTTTGGTATCCCTAGGATAACCTACAATTTGGCACTTATCCAATTTGGGTTTTAGTTTGGTATCATCCAAACATATGCCCAGCATACCCAAATTTTCAGGAATGAGAAACCCAGTTTCTTTCCTGTTCATATCTAATATGAAATCTGTCTAACAGATTTTATGGAACCTTATTCTAAATAAGTTATGCATTGTTTATGCTTATCCTGTTGAAGGAAATGGTAGCTCAGACCGACTCAGGATTAACCTAATTATGTCCAACAAAATTCAGTTTCTCGGTTCGGACACACCGTCAAATTGATGTGTTCCGGGAGGAGTCCTCATTGAAAGAATACTATACTCTTTCAAATATATTAGAAACTTACTGCTTAAGTATTTTCATCATGGTCTAACTGTTGGAGTTTAATCAAGTCCACAAGATCACAAACAATGCATAAAAAACAAGTTATGAACACATCAAAGGAGATGGCGGAATCAACTCACATTGAATTCGGTTTTGATGAATGAAGAACAAAGGTGCGTTTTTGAGCTCCCTCCAAGCTCGGCAATGGCTTCCTTTGACAGTGGGCTGTGCGGTTTTGGGCGTGTAGATCTCCACCATTTTCGGCCATTGAAGACCACCATTGAAGCTCCAAGCTTCAAGCTTCCTTGCTCAAGAAGATGCTTCCCTATCACCTATGTATGCTCAAGGTGTGCTAGCACTTGTTCATCTTCATTTTGCTTCTCAAATTTTCGGTGAAAAAACAGAAGAAAAGATGAAGAATCGGCAGTGAAGCCGTGAAGAGGAAGAGAGAAAATGAGAGGGAAAAGAGAGACCGTGTCTTGCATGTTGGAGAGAGAGAGGACCGAATGTGTGTCTAAAAAGTGAAAAGAAAAAGCAATTTATATTTATTCATTTATTTTCCAAAAATAAATAAAACAAATATATATATTCAAACCTTTTCATATTCCATCACTTTTACTTATAACTTTAAGTCATATCACATCACTTTTCATATCACATCTATTCACTTTAATAAAGTGACAACATGTCATATCACATCACTCAAAGTGACAATTGATTTGACGCATGATGTGACAAACGATTTGACGCTTGATGTGACTCGCGTGCCGCGTTCGAATTCGAAATGCGAACGCGCTCGCAATCACTCTCGGGCTCGGGTTCGCTAATTCCAAATTAACGAATTTTCCGTCGCGTCGTAATTAAATGATTACGCCTAGCGAAATCACTATTCACGTCGCTAACGAATTAATTCTAAATTAATCCGTTCGCCCGAATTAAAATCTAATTTTCATTCCGCGTCAAAATCCAATTTCTAATAATATATCGAATATATTATTTTATCGATTAATTCCAAATTAATCGTTCTCTCTCTTTTAATAATATTTTATCCCAGATAAAATATCTCCGCAATTAATCCCAGATTAATTTTCTCTCTCATCGAATTAATCCCAGATTAATTCTATCTCTCTCTTCTAATTAATCCCAGATTAATCAAAGTGCGAGTCATACGTCATCGGTGAATCTTCAGGAAGCGACCCATGAGATCTCCGGATATGTTGGCAGTAAATACGATCGTCGGACTGTCCGAACACGTAAGTACCTCGTACTACGTTTATATCGATTTACAAGACAAGGTTGGCTTCTAGCAAAGCGCCATGCCTACCCAATTCTCCAGAAATATTCTTACAGGAATATATAGATCTGTATCAAGCGTAGTATACCGTAGTATTGTGTATATTGGCCCAGTATCGGATAATCACGTGCTAGGGCTGGGGCTGGATAAGTGTCTGCCCCGTCCGAAACACATGTCGGATGTCTGGTAACATAGTCTCTATAATCGGATATACATGACCTGGTCACAATATCCCGATTGGTTGCGCAACACTCAAGAGCACTAGTACTGTATCCTGCGTGACATCATCTCCAAATGACTGAAGTGACACTTCCATCTTGACATCACACCCAATACACTACGACTCTCTGATAAACCCAGAAGTGGTGTACACAGAACCGGTTAAGTCCCCTACCACCAAGACCAAAGTTTATCGATTATCGTAAGTATTAGCGATGCAAGTCTCAGGTTAAGACTATACACACCTACCTCGATTTCGGCCTCCTATAGACACATAGTCATATACCAATGGGATTCCGAGGGGTCTATCCAGAGCGAAGCTGTTTCCCGTACCATCGGTGAAACACGACCTCCTATCGCACTTGCATAAGTATCCAATACTTATATATATGAGAACTATGCCGTTGTGCCCTCACAAACGCGCACAAGTGCAATACTAGCCTATTCCGCATTATCGATGTCCAGTCTCGATAATACTACGGCTAGGGATATTTAATGATTAAACCTTCGGGGACTGATACTGTCTCATATCATTCTCAGTCCAGGTACTAATCATAGGGACCTCTCTTCATTTATATATCTATGGTGATCTAATCACAAATGATGAGAGTGCAATTTCTTTGTCACATAGTTAATTTGCTACAACAACACAATGATCTGTGCAAATAGTGACGCTATGGGTCATTTTGTCCAACACTAACCGTGATTGTTTAATACTTTAGCCGATCTGTTTGTCTATTTCGTGTCGAAACCTTAAAAGTTTCCGATTTGTGTTTCGAAAGAGACACATAACCATAACGGGATGCCACATCCGTAAAGGTCAAGAAATATTCATATCCACCTCTAGCCTAGCTAGACATGGGCCCACTTGCTTCACTATGAATTAGGGCTAACAGATCGGTGGCATTTACACTTTTACCAAGTAAAGGTGTTTTAGGCACTTTGCCCAATAAATTAGATTCATAGACTTTATTTAAATAGAATCAAATATGTCCTAGTACCCACTCTTCGAAAGTGTGGATATACGAGTCTTGTTTTAATTGTGTCCCAGACAACAATGCCACTATTAGTTTCTTCTGATCAAATCAGTTTGAGCTATTTGTTTGTCATGTTATATGTTTGAGATTTATTTATATTCAAAATATAAATTTTGTCATTCACATCTAATGTGTTTATCTCAATATCATCTTTATAAAATAAAACACTTTAGTGTTCTAGAATATAAAGGTACATCCGCAACGAATTAAACACTGATATAGAGATAATGTTTCTAGTCAAACTAGTTACATTATAACAGTTTCCAAATTTAAGTACACACCCGAAGAGTAGTTCCTAAACTTAGGTATCTACGGTTAAACAGCGACTTTCGTCCCGTTTTCGATTCGCAGATAAATCTCAATCTGAAGTCAGTATCCTGCTCATAGCAGATTCTAAACATCAGTATATATTTATGTACCACACTAAGTATTTAAAATCTAATTTCAATACTAGTAATGAACATAATTATGAAAAATATATTTGAATTCGGAGCCTTGCCCGTTCTTCAATTCCTTCATGTCTGCCATGTCCAAACGGCAGTCACGCTTCTGCGATCCCGTTTGCCACAATTTAGGCAGACATTGTGGGATATGTCCTTTATCTTCCCAGAAGATTATAATGATTTTGCCTTTGCCCTTTTTCACACTCCAGAAGCCATTGGCCAAGCCTTGGCCTTCTAGAATATCGAAGTAAGGTGCGCCTTGCGCTACTCGCCTTATTGCAAAGTTTGGTTTTTTCTCCTTGAGAATAGTCATTAACTCTCCAAGAGTTATTTATTGCAATATGACTTCTAAGATCTAAAAATAGATCTATGAAGATCCTTCAATTTCAATATCATACTATAAGGATCTAATCCTTAGTTATGATTAAGAAATTAAGGAGTCTATTTGACAAGTTTAATGGATTAAGCACTAAAGTTATCATCACATGAATCTTCCAAAGATCATGCTCTACTATTTGCTTAATTCCGGGCTTAGGCCTAATATGTTATTTTATCAAATAAATTAACTTATTAGTTTTCAGGACCATCCTGAAATTTTATTCCCAATTTTAAAATTAAATCATTTAAATACATTTTCCCTAGGATTATGTTTTTAAATGTCAATCTTTCAATTATATCTTGATTCTAATAGTCCAACTATTTAATCAACGATTTAGGTACTATTTATTATAATGATTACTATAGTCCAACTATTTAATCAACTATAATTTAATTGTTTGAATACAGTCCAACTTTTTTAAAACAACGATTTAAATATTAGTCCAACTAACATTTAATTTATATGACGAATGATGTTTGTTTGAGCGCGTATGGAAAGTTATTAAACGAATATTACAAATTCAATTCTTGCCTCCCACTATTTTTCGACGAGCCTCTAACCCTCTGTCGAGTACTCGGGAAACCGTGTTTCCTAGTGGGTTAGGATCCCATTAAATATCACACAATCTTGACTTTGGCCAACAAATTGTATGATAATTAACTAGGTAGATCTCTAAGATCAATTGGATCCAATCCAATTCGTAGATCCAGTAGGGGGACATCCAAGTCCGAAACATATATCTTATATATGCCAATATATCCAATATATTACCTAACCTTTTTCCTCTGAATCAACTAAGCCTTGGCTTTTGGCACAACAAACTTAGTGATCCCAGTTAAGCGTGACCCATTGACCATGGAAAGCTTCGTAATCAATGTCGATGGACAAGAAGTGGTCTTGACTTTGGCCAACAAACCACAACTTGGACAAGACACCGATATGGAACAAAGCTCTCATGATTCAAACACATCCTCGACGGAAAAAGGCCTTGACTTTGGCCAACAAGCCAATCCCAGTCTCGGATCTTCAGTAAGAATCACTCAATGGAAGGAAAAATGCTTAATATTTTGTGAGGGTTTTTCGCGTGCAAATTGGCAACCAATTTATTATCTTTGTTAAGGTCTCATCATCATACATCCTTAAACATGCATTCTAAAAACATAATAAAGCGCGAATAAATAAATAATAATGATATGCGGATGGATACTTAACACATTGATCCTAGATCAAATCTATCCCTCTCCTCTCTCCCGCTAGCACAAGTATTTGTTTCTACTCGTTACACTACACTTCTAAAGAAACCTCATTTACAATGAGGGGAATAGGTGAGAAGAGAATACAAAGAGTAAGGAGGTAATAAGGCTGGACACGCAGGTCCAATTAATAAATTCCAAATTTATTACAACAATTTCTAAAATTACCCCACCCATCTAATATCCATCCGATATACATTATTCATGCATTGCAACCATGTATTCACATAAGCATGTTATCAATCAATCTAATCAAATTAATTAATCTGATAATTAATGATCATCCAATGTTCAAACAACGATTTAATTTTGCGCGAGTCACACTCGTTTTTACGAATAAGTACTCAAAGTACGAATTCTTGAATTAAATTAAACTACAACATTAAATCCAATTTAACATGTATATAATACTAATCCACGATTTAATTCCAAATTAAATACTACACTTTATTAACGAACCTTTACGACATAAATTCCAAATTTAATCGCTACGGGTCTCAAAGCCCGATTAACGTCCAACGTTTATTTAATTAAAGTCCAATGGGCTTTTAATTAATTTCTTAAGGCGTGGACTTTTGGTCAACTCGGGTCAAACCCAATAACCAAAACCCAATCAAGGAGTTACCCCATAAGCCCATAAATCAATTTACGCCCATTCGGCCCAATTAAAATAATTAAGGTCCATTAGTCGCATTTGGACTTTATGGAAGCGGTTTTGGGCCCAATTGGATCCAACCAATTTAGCCTAAACCCAACTTGGTACAACCAAGCCCAATAAGCCCATTTACAACAATTCAAGCCCAAATCCAATTTAAGCCCAATTAACTAAATTACAAAAATCCAATTTTATAATTTAATTAATCTAAAGTGTATAACATAATTAATTACATTAATCAAAATTTCCAAATCATCAATTTACACAACTAATCATGCTCTTTAACATCAAATAGTGTCCAATATAATTTAATCAAAAATCAAACCCAATATTCATGCTCAAAGTCTCGGCAATGGGGATTTTTTCAAATTAATTCCGAATTCAATCCAATTAAATCCAAATTAATATTACCCAACATGATTCCAACTCATCCAATGAATCAAAATCAAAAATCCAAGACATTTAGGGTTCATGTAGGATTCAGCCAACCCTTCCATTTTGGGCAAATTTGTTTCAAACAATATATCATGAAATTGATCCAATCAATCTTCAATTCAACATGATTTAAGCATACTAAAACATCCAATTTAATCAAATCATGCTCAAAATCAATTTACCCAAATTTTAACCCTAAGTCTAATTTCATGCTTTTACTCCGCTCTGATACCATTGTTGGAGTTCTACGGTCTCGAGGATCGAATAACAAGCATAAAACAACATGTGAATACATTCAAGGAGTTGCAGAATACTCACAATGATCGGTTGAGCGACGCGGTGGACAATAAAAATCAATTTATGCTCTCCAAGAAGTCACGACAGTGAGCTGCTCTCCAAGAAGTCAAAGCGTCTTCAGAAGAATAAACTGGACAAGCAATTTGCTCGATTCATGAAGGTGTTCAAAAAGCTTCATATTGTTGGACAAAATGACCCATAGCGTCACTATTTGCACAGATCATTGTGTGTTGTAGCAAATTAACTATGTGACAAGGAAATTGCACTCTCATCATTTGTGATTAGATCACCATAGATATATAAATGAAGAGAGGTCCCTATGATTAGTTCCTGGACTGAGAATGATATGAGACAGTATCAGTCCCCGAAGGTTTAATCATTAAATATCCCTAGCCGGAGTATTATCGAGACTGGACATCGATAATGCGAAATAGGCTAGTATTACACTGTGTGCGTGCGTGTGAGGGCACAACGGCATAGTCTTATATATATATATATATAAGTATCGGATACTTATGCAAGTGCGATAGAAGGTCGTGTTTCACCGATGGTACGGGAAAAGCTTCGCTCTGGATAGACCCCTCGGAATCCCATTGGTATTATGACTATGTGTCTATGGGAGGCCGAAATCAAGGTAGGTGTGTATAGTCTTAACCTGAGACTTACATCGCTAATACTTGCGATAATCGGTAGACTTTGGTCTTGGTGGTACAGGGCTTTAACCGGTTCTGCGTACACCACTTCTGGGTTTATCAGAGAGTCGTAGTGTATTGGGTGTGATGTCAAGACGGAAGTATCACTTCAGTCATAGTGGAGATGATGTCACGCAGGATACGGTACTAGTGCTCTTGAGTGATGCGCATCCAATCATGATATTATGACCAGGTCATGAATATCTGATTATAGAGACTAGTTACCAGACATCCGACATGTGCTTCGGACGGAGCAGACACTTATCCAGGCCCAGCCCTAGCACGTGACTATCCGATACTGGGTCGATATACACAATACTACGGTATACTACGCTTGATACAGATCTATATATTCTGTAAGAATATTTCTGGAGAATTGGGTAGGCATGGCGCTTTGCTAGAAGCCAACCTTGTCTTGTAAATCGGTACAACGTAGTACGAGGTACTTACGTGTTCGGATAGTCCGATAACCGTATTAACTGCCAACATATCCGGAGATCTCATGGGTCGCTTCCCGAAGATTCACCGATGATGTATGACTCGCACTTTATTAATCTGGGATTAATTAGAAGAGAGAGATAGAATTAATCTGGGATTAATTCGAAGAGAGAGAAAATTAATCTGGGATTAATTACGAAGATATTTTATCTGGGATAAAATATTAATTAAAGAGAGAGAACGAGAAATTTAAAATTAATCGGATAAAATAATATATTCGATATATTATATGAAATTGGATTTCGGCGCGGAATTAAAATTAGATTTTAATTCGGGCGAACGAATTAATTTTGAATTAATTCGTTAGCGACGT
The DNA here is from genome assembly GCA_019454045.1 of Zanthoxylum bungeanum. NCBI lineage: Eukaryota > Viridiplantae > Streptophyta > Magnoliopsida > Sapindales > Rutaceae > Zanthoxylum > Zanthoxylum bungeanum. The sequence goes on from SKCR01024047.1 coordinate 176,673, forward strand.
GAATAGTGATTTCGCTAGGCGTAATCATTTAATTACGATGCGACGGAAAATTCGTTAATTTGGAATTAGCGAACCCGAGCCCGAGAGTGATTGCGAGCGCATTCGTATTTCAAATTCGAGCGCGGCACGCAAGTCACATCAAGCGTCAAATCGCTAGTCGCTCAATTGCCAAATCACTTGTCACTTTGAGTGATGTGACATGACATGTTGTCACTTTAATAAAGTGACTGATTGATAGGTAAAAGTGATGGGTAAAAGTGAAAACATTGATTGATGTTTTACTTTTGACTTCATGCTTTTTGAAAAGTTTGGTATATATTTATTTTATTTGCTTTTAGAAAAAAATAAATGATATATATTTAACTTTTCTCTCTCTCCCAAATACATAATTCGGTTCTCTCTCTCCAAGCATTAGGGTTTTACGTTTTTTGAAACTGAAACCTTCTCTCATCTCTCTCTGCTCACGGTTTTGAGATTTTCTTCACAAAATCTTTGGTTTGACCGAATTTAAGGAAGAAATGAGAGTGCTAGCACACCCATGGGTTATATTATGGTGATAGGGAAACGCATTTATGAGCTTGGAATTCCTTTTGAACCTTGAAGCTTTGAGCTTCCATGGAGGTCTTCAATGGCCGAATTTTCAAGGAGGGAAGAGAGCCCAAAAGCGAGCATGATAGCAGTCAAAGGAGGCCAAAACCGAACTTGAACAAGGAGGAAAATGGGTTTTGTTCTTCCTAGCATCAAACCAATCAATGTGAGTATGTATTCCGCCTTATTCCTTGTGATGTATTCATGTGTTTTCTGCTTGATTTCATGATTCTTTGGACCTATATTAGAACTCAACAATGGTATCTTGAGCTATTATCAAGCATGAAAAAGTTAGGCTTAAAATTGGGGATAATCAATTGAAGCATGATTTGGTTAAATTGATGATTAAGTATGCTTTTATGTTGATGAATTGAAGTTGTGCATGATCAATTTCATGAAATTGGATTGGATTCAATTTTCCCCAAAATTTTGGGCATGACAAATTGGGTAAAATCAATTGAAGCATGATTTGATTAAATTGATTGGTTAAGTATGCTTAAATGTTGTTGAATTAATGATTGATTGGATCAATTTGATGAAATTATGTTTGGAACAAATTTCCCCAATTTTTTGTGTTGGCATAAAGTGACAAATTTTGGTAGGTAAACTTTATTTTGAGCATTTTGTGAAATTGGATGAATGAGAATGCTTAAAGTATGTTTAATTTAAGATTGATTGGATCAATTTGTTGAATTTGTGTTTGGAACAAATTCCCCAAATTGCTTATGATGGCCAATATTAAAGAACCCTAAATTCTTGGTAATTTTGTTTGTTTGATCATTGGATGACTTAAAACAATTGGGTAATGTTGTTTTGAAGTTCAATTGGATTGAATTTGATTTG